>ML780322.1:577561-655010 GCA_009831015.1 Picea engelmannii | reverse complement strand
CTATTCAGATTTGGGCTCAAGGATTCTATCAATGATGAGTTCACAATGCCCCCTTATAATCTCTATAATATGGATATCAATGCATTTCAATTTGAACACATCGCCCATTCACATATGTGTACATGCTATGATATATTAGTAAACTTTTCTATTTGAAATTGATTACACAAAAATTAAACTCTACAATGTAAACCATTAATTGTCAAAGCCAAAATAAAATGGTATTCTCCAAATCCAATGTGTCTATGCAACACGCATGCCCATTCCTCTACCCATATGTTGCAAGTAATTGATCAAAGGAACAAAAACACTATGTTTATTGAATGCACAAAACTATAAATTATAAAACAATCAACAATAAGGCGAATGACACTCTTAAACCAACTCTTTGTCCTTTCAAAATACAAACATAGAAAAGAGATGACTCTATCAATCCCAACACTCTTATATGGACATGACACCTACAAGTTCATCTGAGCCATTGCATGCATAGAAATGCTTCCCTCAAGGTAATCATTTCACACTTGGACAACAAGGCAAAGTTGTTGGACTCTTTGCAAGGTGATTGTATGAAATATCAAACAACAACCAGACCCACTAGAACTTTGTTGTCGTGCATAATGGACTGGTTGTAGGTTTAATACTCACCGTGATTTTTTTGGATATGTGTTATATTATTTTCACGAATAGAACTAGTGTTGCCCCTGGAAAAAAAATCCTCGATTTTAGTGTCCATTTTTGGGCAGTCCTCGATTTTCGTGTCCATTTATGGGTGGTTTTTTGGCACATGGTTTTTCTTCGATGGTTTTATATTTCTGGATAAGGAATTAGGGTTTTTGACTAATCCAAGTCATTGGATTAGGGTTTTGGATGCCCCTGGTGATCCAAATTTTAGGGGGTATATGGTCTAAATTCGGATGCAAAAGTCATAAAGCTATAAAGCTAATAGATTGTCCATGTGGATCAAGGAGATGCCCACCTCCTCATTAATTAATTGGGCTAACAGGTTGCCCATATGGGTCAAAGAGAGTCCCACCTCTCCATTATTGTATTGGCTTTTATTTTCCAATACTTAGTTAGTTGGGTAGTTATATCTATTATTATAATAATAGAGACTCATTTAATGAGCTCTTTCCATTATTTTATCGGGTTTTGTATTCCACTACTTAGTTAGTTGGGTAGTTATATTTATTATACTAATAATAGAGACTCATTTAATGAGCTCTTTTTTACTTTGTTCAATGGACCATTTTGTAATGTTATATAAAGGCCTAGCAAGCCTTCTCATAATATCAAGTTACTCATTTTGGCTTCTCTCATATTTTATATTGCTCATTGTGAGATTAATTAGCTCTGAGTGATTTACTAGTAATTAGTTTTAGAGGTGAGGCTCCTCTTTGAGTCTCACCGATTACTTCATTTACATGTTTTTTCCATGCTTATTTTCATGCAAGATTGGCACGTCTAAGCTCCTCATCTCTCGGCATTCAAGCCATCCAGATCTTAGCCCCCGAGATCTGGATCAGTTGGCTCCTATATGTATATTGTATTGTAAACAATGTATGAGGTGAATGAATATAGAATATGTTGGTTTTCCCGGTTTGGGTTTCCAGGGAAAAATATCTGTGTAATGTGTGTATTAGCCATTGTAACTTTTATGTTCTTTTATTGAAAATTCGTTTGCATTAAAATATTGTATAAGGTTAAAATCTACATTTGGTATCAGAGTAATTATTGGCTTCAGGGGGGCGCCTTTCTGGTCAGGGGTTTGTCTCGGGACTGTGATAAGCCTTGTTACAGTGGGAGATATGTGGTATTGATTCTTCAGGTGAAGAGAAATGGAGAGCAATTCGAAAATAGAGATCGAGAAATTTAATGGGAAAAGTTTTGAGTTGTGGAAGCTCAAGATTGAATATTTGATGGTAGATAGAGATCAATGGATCCAAGTACTACACCTACAGAAACATCAACATATGATTGGAAAAAGTTGGATTAGAAGGCAAAGAGCACAATCTGATTGTGTCTCTTAGATTCACTATTGTTGAATGTGTCAAGGGAATCTACAGCCAAGGAGTTATGGGATAAGTTGGGGAACTTGTATCAGTCTAAGTCCCTGGTAAATAAATTTTCCCTATGGAAAAAACTGTATAACCTGAGGATGAGAGATGGAGACTCAGTGACAGAGCATCTGAAAGCCTTCAACACTGTGGTAATTCATTTGTTAACTGTTGAGATTAAAATTTTAGATGAAGATAAGTGTATCAGTTTATTGTGCTCTTTACCAGACTCGTGGGATAGTCTAGTTGTGGCCATAGGTAGTAATACAACTACCTTGAGTTTCGATGATGTGGTCTCATCCTTGTTATCAGAATAGATGAGACGGAAGAACATGGAAGGAAAGAGCACAGATGCATTATTTACAGGAGGACGCTCCCAGGATAGAAATAGATCTAAGTCCTCAAGTGGGAGATCTAATTCTAAGGGTATATCTAAATCTCCCTGAAAGTTTGTAAAGGTATGTTGGAGATGTGGAAAATAAGGGCACTTCAAGAAGCAATGTAGATCCAAAAGCGTTGAGAAAGTGAAAGGATCTAAAGGTGCTCCCTCTACAAAAGAAAATACCTACAAGGAAGAAGGAGGGGATGTGTACTTGGCTTCTTCAAGCACACTTGCAGATCATGAGGCATGGTTGGTTGACTCGGGTGCATCCTTTGATATGACTCCCCACAGGGAGTGGTTCTTTGAATATGAAAGGTATGATGGAGGTAATGTTTTCCTAGGTGATGACTCGACAACCAGAATCATATGATGAGGAAAAGTCAAGTTGAGACTGATAGATGGAAGGATTAGAACACTGCTTGGTGTTCTTCACATCCCAGGATTGGCCAGAAATTTGATTTCAGTAAGCAAAATGGACGATGTAGGGGTAAAAATGGTATTTGAAAAAGAAACCTATAGGATGGTTCGAGGAGAAATGGTGTTGTTGAAGGGAGTCTGGATTGGAAATATGTATAAGATGCAAGGAAGCACTGTTAGTGATGGGTGTAATAGTTCCATTGTTCCTGATATTGGAGCAGAAGAAGAAAAAACTCCTACAGTCTCTATAGAAAAGGTTATGTTGTGGCATCAAATATTGTGGCATATCGGAGAGAAGGGTCTTCGACTACTACATGGTAAAGGTATGGTTGAAGGTATGTCTAACTGCTCTCTGGATTTTGATTTCTGTGAACATTGTGTATATGGGAAGCATAATCGCATAAGATTCCCCTCTGGTGTAACGAGGGCAGAAGGAATTTTACAGCTAGTTCGCAGTGATGTGTTTGGACCTGTGTTGGCTCCATCATTGGGAAAATATGTGTACTATATCTCATTTATAGATGACTTCTCAAGGAATACTTGGATATATTTCTTCAGGAAGAAATATGAAATCTTTGACAGGTTTAAAGAGTTTAAGGATCTTGTTGAGAATCAAACAGAGAAAAGAATTAAGGTGTTGAGGAAAAATAATGATGGACACTTCTACAGGAATGAATTTGAAGAATTCTGTAAGAAGGCACCATAGAAAGGTAGAAGACTACTCCATATACACCTCAGCAAAATGGAGATGCAGAAAGGATGAACAGGACGTTGATGGAAAAAGCAAGGTGCATGCTCAATGGTGTTGGGTTAGGGAAATAATTATGGGCAGAGGCAGTGGGTACTACATGTTACCTGGTCAACAGATCACCCTCATCAGCACTGGATGACAAGACTCCATAATAGGTATGGACTGGTAAGAAACCTTCTCTCACACATCTCAAGGTATTTGGTTGTGAGGCCTATGTTCATGTTCCAAAGGAAAATAGGAGTAAGCTAGATAAGAAGCTGAAAAGTGTATCTTTATTGGGTATAAAGATGGTCTTAAAGGTTATAAGCTTTGAAACCCAAAAACTAAGAAGGTTGAGTATAGTCGAGATGTGGTATTTAGAGAAATGAAGGATGTTTTCAAATAAGAAGTCCTATCAAGGAAGAACTAGAGAAAATAGAGTTTGAGCCAAAGGATGATGAATCAGACTCTACAAAAGAACAGGAATCAGAAGAAGAAGCTCCTCGTACTCCAGTATTGAGGAGATCGATGTGGGGAAAAAGTATACCGAAAAGGTATACTCCATTTGATTTCCATTCAAATTTTTCTTTGTTTGTTATTCATGATGACTCTATAATTTTAGAGAGGCAGTGGATTCAAAGGATGGAAAACTCTAGAAAAAGGCCATGGTTGAAGATATGACATCCTTGGATAAGAATGAGGCTTGGGATCTAGTGGAGTTGTCGACTGGAAGAAATCCCATTGGCAGCAAATGGCTATTTAAAAAGAAGATGAATGCATAAGGCAAAGTGGAGAAATACAAAGCTCAGTTAGTAGCAAAGGGCTATTCCCAAGTTGAGGGAATTGATTTTGGTGAGATTTTTTCTCCTGTTGCCAAGTTAACTTCTATTAGATTTATGTTATATGTTGTTGTTGCATTTTATTTTGAAGTAGAACAAATGGATGTGAAGACAACATTCCTACATGGGGATCTAAAAGAATAAATCTACATGAAGTAGCCAGAAGGCTTTGTCGTGAAGGGAAAGAAGGAGTTGGTATGCAAGCTGAAAAATTCCATGTATGGTTTAAAACAATCACCAAGGATGTGGTATCAAAAAATTGATACTTGTATGTTGAGACTTGGCTTCACAAGAATCAAAGAGGATCACCGTGTGTATTTTAAATTAATTAGTGATCATTTGATTTATTTTCTCTTGTATGTAGATAACATGTTGTTGATAGGAAACAACAAAGAGATTTTCCATGATGTGAAAACTTAGTTTTCCTCTAAATTTGACATGAAGGATCTTGGTGCTGCAAATTTCATTTTCGGCATGGAAATTAAAAGAGATCGAAAAAGCATGAAACTCTGGTTAAATCGGAGAAAATATGTGGAGCCAATATTGCAGAGGTTTAATATGCAGGAATGTAAACCGATCAAGGTTCCTATTCCTGTAGGTGTAAATTTATCTGTGGATCAGTGTCCCAAGACATAGGAAGAGGAGCAGGACATGTCTTGTGTTCCATAAGTGAGTGCAGTTGGCAATTTGATGTATGCAATGGTTTGTACTAGACCTGACATTGCATATGCAGTGGGAATTTTGAGCAGGTATATGTCAAAACTAGGGAAGGATCATTGGACAGTAGTAAAGAGAGTTTTCAAGTATTTGTGTGGCACTGCTAGCTATGGATTGTGCTACCAAGGAAGACCAGGATTGGACAGAGTGTTGGACATACATGGCTTTGTGGATGCAGATTGGGCTGGAGATCTAGATCATAGAAGATCTATAAGTGGGTATGTGTTTAACCTGTTTGGAGGATCAATCAGTTAGATGAGAAAAAGAAATTATGTAGTGGAACTTTCAACTACATAAGTTGAATACATGGAAACCACTCATGCAAGAAAGGAAACAATATGGTTACAAATATTGTGTTCAGGTATTGGGTTGGTACAGCAAGCTATAAAGATATATTGTGACAATTAGAGTGCAATTTTGTTGGTGAAGAACCCAAATTATCATTCAAAGACAAAGCATATTGATGTTCAATATCACTTTGGGAGAGACATGGTTGAAGAAACGAAGGTGTTGTTGATGAAGGTGGACACTTTGAAGAATGTTGCAGATTCATTAACAAAATCTATGAGCATTGAGAAGTTCTCTTGGTGTAGAGGATCTATGGGCATTGTTGCCATGGATTGTTGACTATGTAACCCTATAACCCCCTATATACAAAGAAAACAACAAGTGGGATAATGTTGGATATGTGTTATATTCTTTGCATGACTAGAATTATGGGCGGTCCTCGGTTTTCATGTCCATTTATGGGCGGTTTTTCGGCACATGGTTTTTCATCGATGGTTTTCTATTTTCGGTTAAGGAATTAGGGTTGTTGACTAATCCAGGTCATTGGATTAGGGTTTTGGATGTCATTGGATCCTATATTTATATTGTATTGTAAACAATGTATGAGGTGAATGAATATAGAATATCTTGATTTTCCCGGTTTGGGTTTCCAGGGAAAAATCTATGTGTAATGTGTGTATTATCCATTGTATATTTTATGTTCTTTTATTGAAAATTTGTTTGCAGTGAAATATTGTACAAGGTTAAAATCTACATATTTAAATTAATAAGTTGGGCCCATTCCATCTTTTAAATGAGTTGATACCCAATGTGGATGGTTGTAGCCAATGGAAAAGGGTATGTAGCATCCACACCAATACACCAACAAGTTGATGGAAAATTGATACTCCCAGCAACAAAGGAATTCGATGAAGATGAGACAACATGTGGTTTTATATAATTAATTAATTAAACCAGTGTTCAAGTTAACCCCCAGCATAACACATCAACATAACCTCTTTTCCAGTCACCCAATAAACAATTAATTGAAACCAAATGAATAAAATAATAAAACAATTAATGGAAGCCAATATGAATTGGGGTTGTTGCCACTTCCTTTAATTAACATGCCAACGATTAACAAGAGGTGGTTAGCATTGTTACAAGTGACTAGTGAATACAATAAACCATATGGTGATAACCAATAATTAATCCCAATTCCAGATGATAACGAGAACAACAAAAAATAAACCACTCACAAAGTAGATAACTCCATCACACACTGTAGACATTGAGAATTTTTACCCTGGAAACCCAAATGGGAATTCCAGCATTCGATCAGGATTTTATTAGGATCAATAAATTGTTACAAAGGGTGATTAATGCATTCTCAATTAGATATTTTATGCATTCTTACTCACTGGTGATATTACATATTGCTTTAGCTTAGGGACAACCTTTGAACATCAAGCAGGTTTATTCTCCCAAGTTCTTCATATTTTTGCAACTACCCTTCTTCTTCATTTTCTCTCCATATCCCTTGATATCTGGTTGTTCCTTCATCAAACAAGGCCCCCCCTTTTTATAGAGTTTCCTTCGAATATGGACCATCAAGGTGATTCATTTCACCTTTTCAAGGCCTTCAACCTTTCATCTTCAAGATGATTTATGACTTCAAACTTTGCCCACAAATTGTTTTTTACAAAGTTTGGAATGAGGATTAAATTCAGATAAAAAATTGTGCTTGTTCATGGCCGCTCCAATGCTTGTATATTCTTCCAAAAATGGTCTCAAGATGCCCATCTTTGTTACGAAAAAATAGTCCTTGGTGGTTCCTTCTTTGATTTGGCTCCCTTGTGGGACTATGGAGTGGGAGGAGTAGTTGTAGGAGACTTGGTGGTCTTGGGTGGTGTGGGTATTTTGGATTGCTTCTTAGAGGCTTTGGTGCCCTTGTTCTTATGAATAAACAAAGTTTTATGTTTGGAACCTATATCAAGCACATTGATGTGCAAGAGCTTGACGTGCTTAGATGTTAATTGTTCACAAAAAATCTCAAAAGAAGGCATATTATAATTTACACGTAATGCATCTTTGTTGGAGGACAATATAGAGACAAATATATCAAAAGGAGATTTAAGGTTGGAAATAATAGCCATGATAGCTCAATCATCCAACTTAGTTATTCCACAATCACCAGGTTGAAGTCTTGAGAGCTTGAATTTAGTAGTGTAGTCTTTAGCTTTGGAGAATTATGTCGAATTGAGGGAAATGAGTCAATTGTCCAACTGACAAGCATGAATTATATTGGTTTTCCCAAGAGCCATTCAAACTTGAATCATGCTTCCTATGGTGTATCAAGAGTTTGAATATGAAATTTTTTATCTTCGTAAATGAACATCCCAATATGGCCTCTTGCTTCATCATTATGATTTAACTATTTTGCATGTTTTTCTTTATCTAATAGTGTAGTATCTAGCCAAAGCATGATTCAATACAGATCTTTGCTTCTAATTAGGTCCTCCATATATGATTTTCAAGAGTAATAATTGGTACTTGTTAAATAAACCTCATGAGGGTTAGTATCCATTTTGCAAATCGAAAATCAAAGAGCACAATTACCAAAAATAATGTGCACCACTAAATAGAGCTCTTAAAAATATCTAAATTAAAATAAAAAAGCACTCAAAACTAAATATGTTTGAGGAAGTTGTGCCCTTGGAAATCTTCAAAAGGAGGATGAGCCTTGCCTTCCTGTAGAAAAAAACAACTATAACTGCATCATGTAGCAAAATAAATTGAAGTCACCTATGTCATTGCAAAGAGGAATGAAAAAGACATTGTTTGAAAAAACAACACCAAGAATTGAGTCCAAATGGAAAATATATTTCAATTTGAAAATTCCCTTCAGAATTCAAATGTGAAACCCCACAAGGGGGTCTTGAAGTGCCACGTGGTAGTTTCTTAGTGGGATACATGGTGATAACTATGATTCTAATTGGGAAACTTAGTGGTGATATGGTTTCATGTGTCACATTGTTGGTGGATATGCAACTAACTTGACAACCACATGGATTTCCCATGGTGTTGGGTCCACATGGATGGTAGGTTGATTGCGACCAACATGAAGGAGGGTGTGGTGGTAAATGGAATGAATGCAACCCAAGCACGGGTGCATTTTCTAAGGGGGAGTTGCAACCTAGGCTAAAGAGGGTGCAATCAAAGATGTGGAACTGTAGCCCAAATAAAGGCATGATGATAAAGGTACATAGTGGAGGGGAGGCATGGCTTAACATTTATAAGGAGCCACAAATGTATGGTTTAAGGTCATTGTGGAGATGGGTGGGAGTTATAAGGAGTATTGACATGGGAGGGCATGACAAGGAAAGGTACACCATTATTAGAAGGTATGTCAAAGGGAGATTCAAAGGAGGCCATTGTAGGGTGGAGTTAGTTAAGATCAACTTGGTCTAATGTGTCGTTAGGTAAATGTGTGTTTCTTAGTGTGTTTCTTTAGTATGCATTTGTAGTTAGGAAATCTAATGATCACTATATGTTCTTGGCATAGAGTGGTCCAACGGTTCATATTATCCTCGATCTTAATGACTACATTGATTCATGGATTAACACCTAATTGGTTCACGATCTTTGTTTAAAGAGCATGGAGGTTCATTTGTCGATTATCAATTGTGAGAAACTCTCTTTTAAATCTCTCTGTAAATGTTTCTTTTGCATTAATAAATTGCTCCAAGTGGCCATGGTGGCTAGGGTCATGGATGTTTCCTCGTAGGGGTTTTACCACGTCAAAACATCGATGTGTTGATTTTTTATCTTGTTGTGTGAGTGTTTACTAAAGGTGTTCATCCTCTATTGGAATACTTGTTTTGTTGAACATGGTATCAGAGCGCATTTGAAGACATGCTCCTGTTGTAGATCAAGATTGTGAAGTCATGTTGTCTCATCTTTGGTTTCTACCATTTCTATACATTTATGGGCTGAGAAGATTGTTCCATTGCATCCTGAGCACTCGTTTTAGTCAAGAATGCTTTTCATTTCACTCGAAAAGGTTTGTGTTTTCCCCAGATATGGTCATTTCAGTTAGATCCAGAAGTATAAAACCCGAATACGCCCTTTTAATTTTTTGCAGAGTTATTATTTTGGTTTTCTGTTTTTTATTTCCAGGTTGCTGCTCTTTTCAATCTGCGTATTCTCTTTTCCCCGGGCCCTGTGCGATCTCGAAAAAACAGAAACATATCGGAAAGGGTTTTCCTATCTACATATGCTCTTTGTTGTGCGCTCTATGCGATCTCAGTAAATCAGAAATAGAGGGAAAGTTGCATTTTCCGAGTAAGCTAACTGATATTTGACGTCGTCGAGAAGCAAAACAAATTTCTTGTGTGAAAATAGTTTTTTATGAGCACACTCTCCAAGGTCGAATGACAATGACAACAATGGCGACGATGACGACGACAACAATCCTCCTTCTAAACAATAGAATATGTTTTTCACTAGCTCATTTGGTTAAAAGTTGTTTTATTAAGTAAGAGGGCATCTCTTTTTTGTTACTTTTTTTGAAAAATGTCATGCATCCATCGTAAAGTGTATTTCACTTAATTTATAAAAGTGAATCACTATAAGTAGATTTAATATTTTATTTTAAAATTTATTTATTTTGCATGCAACTTTCTTTTATAAAGAAACTTCATTGTAAAAGCGATCCCCGCTTATTCCATAAAAGTAGGTCAGTCCATAAGCAACTTATTTGTAAAAGTGAGGCTATTAGGAGGGGGTATCAGCACGTGGACCAATTTCTACCTGCCACATGGCTCTTTGGTTACCGTTTATGCATTTTTTTGAAAGGGCATAACTTTCACATCCGAAGTTTGTTTTCAGTGTTGTTTTTTAAACAACCTAATTTTTCAAGATCTTTCCATCTAGACCATCAGTTTCAGATTTTTAAACCATATTCTCTGCACATTTAATATGGCTTCTCTTGATGATCTTTTGCTTACCAACACCAACTACTTCCATTGGAAATCCCATATGGAGGATTTATTGAGAAGTAAACTATTGTACCTGATTACCTTGGGAAAAGAAGAAGAACTCACTGATGATGACAAGTATGTCAAATGGATTGATAGGAATGACAAAGCCCTGGACTAATTGGAATATCCATCTCTCCTAATTTAAGGTTTCACCTTCAAGGAATTGATGCCCTCAATAAAACTTGGGAAGATATTGAAGTTGTGTTTGGTAAACACAATATTATTCGAGCTCACCAGTTGGAGAATCAGTTAATGACTTTAAGTCCAAATGATTTTCCTTGCATTGAAGATTACTTATCTAAGTTCAAAACACTTATACTTTTGTGTATCGAATGTCAACTGGATCTATCAGAAGATAGATGCATATATGTTATTCTTTCTAATCTTGGTAGTGCATACTTTGTTTTTGTATCTACCTTTTATGCGATCGGAGAAGCTCTAGGGACTTGTTATAAAAAAACCCACTCTTGAGTCCTTTTTTGATGCTTTGATTAGAGAGCAAGATAAGCTTGTGCAACTTGGAGTGATCAACACTGCATGTACATCCAACAAAGCCTTAGTGGCCCAGTAGAAATATAAATCCAAGAATCCTAAGAAGCAACATCCTCTCCATAACAACAAGCAAAACAAGGGTCCCAAACCTACTCATCCAACTTCCGCTCCTAATGGTGACAAAGGAGCAAAATCTAAAAATAAGAAGATTGACAGACATTGCTACTTTTGTGGGAAAGATGGTCATGATGAGTCCAAATGTTTTAAGAAGATGGCAACTTCAGAAGCAGCAATGAAGAAGCACAATATCAGTATTGATTCTTCTTCTTCTTCTTTTTCTTCTTCTTCTTCTTCTCATGGACATGCAATTTTTGCTTCTAGTTTCTCCTTCAAGGCAACTTCTACTTCTTATTCTTCTTATGAGTGGCTTATTGATTCCAGAGCATCTTATCATATGGCTAAGGATAAATCCATATTTGTTTCTCTAAAGAAATGTATCACCAAGAAAATATTTGTTGGTGATGATAGATCTCTTAGTGTTGTAGGGTGTAGAACAATTCAAGTAGATAATGGTCATTTCAATGATGTATTATGTGTTCCAAGTATTTCATGCAACCTTCTATCAGTATATCAAATCACTCATTCAAGTGAAGATAAAACTACAGAGTTTTCACCTCACCAAGTTGTAATCAAGGATATAAAATATCCTCAGCATGTTATTGTAACTGGAATTGTTAATGATACTACCAGGTTGTACAAGTTTGACAACTTTGGGTCATCATCTTTTCCATCAGTTTTTGTTGCTCACAGCAATGAATTGAGCAAACTTTGGCATGAGCGGTTTGGTCATCTAAACTATCACTCATTGTAGCAACTATGTAATCAACAAATGGTCACTAGTCTTCCTCTTGTTTCATGCAGAGATGGTGTTTGTGTTAGTTGTGTTCTTGGAAAACATCATTGGGACAGTTTTGACAAACGTGTCTTTTGGCACGCCTTGACCCCTTTGAAACATGTTTGCAATGACTTGTGTGGTCCACTTTATTTTCCTTATTTTTTTGGGTGCAAGTATTTCTTAACTTTCATTGATAACTTTTCTAGATGCACTTGGGTTTACTTCTTAAAACTTAAGAGCAAAGTTTTTGACAATTTATTGGCCTATAAAGCCCTTGTAGAAAACCAATTTAGACATCAAATTCAAAGGTTGAGAACAGATAATGGAGGCGAATATGTGAACAATAATTTTACAAGTTACTACACTACACAGGGCATCCAAATGCAACACAATGTTCCATATACACCACAAAAAAATGGTGTTGCTGAGAGAAAGAACCACACATTAAAAGAAATGGATAATTGTATGATCCAATCTAAGGGATTAAATCTAAAGTATTGGGCGGAAGCCATTAACTGTGAAAATTATATAATAAATCGCACTCCCACAAAGGCTCTTAAAAATATAGCATTGGAATAAGCATGGACTAAACTTAAGCCAGATGTAAGTCACTTATGTGTATTTGGCAGTGTAGGATGGGTTCACATTCTTGATGAGAAAAGGAAAGCATTACAGCCTAAAAGTGAGAAGTGTAAATTTTTTTCGTTATTTTGAAGATGTCAAAGGTTACTGACTTCTCCAACCACATTGTAATGAAATTATTATTAGAATTATTGTTAGAAGATGTTAAATTTGATGAAAATATATTGGCCTACGAGCCTAATTCGGCGTTTGTGCCTTCTTTAGCCTGCAATCCATCTTCGATGTTTGTGCCTTATTTTGTTCCTATTTTGGCTTCTTCTTCTTCAGATGATGACAATGAGGATGAAAATCCACCTCCGCCTACTCATCTTCCTCCAAATGAGTCCATTGAACCTAAACATGCACCAGCACCTCGCTTCCTAGATGGGTCTGTTCAACGTGAGAAGTAGTTGGTGATCTTGTCAATGGTCTTTAAGATTAACGTCGGACACGTTCACAATTCCAACGAGCATCTTCTCTTTTGGCTCAAGTTCCAAATACTCATGATCCAAAGACATTTGCAGAAGCTTTAGGTCATCCAGATTGGGATACAACAATGAACAAAGAGTATCGTTCTTTAATGGAAAATGATACTTGGGATCTTGTACCTCTTTCGAAAGGAAGAAAAATTGACATATGTAAATGGGTATATAGAACTAAGTATGCATCATATGGAAGTGTTGAAAAACACAAGGCTCAATTAGTTTCCAAAGTATTTTCCCAAGTTGAAGGAATTGACTATAATGAAACCTTTGCCCTTGTAGCCAAAATGAATTCCATTTGCCTTGTTCTAGCCTTTGCAGCCTCACATAAATGGGGTGTCCATCAAATGATGTTAAATATTCCTTCTTGCATGGGGATTTGCAAGAATAAATTTACATGGAACAACATCCTAACTATGTCCAAAATGATTCTAGCCTTATTTGTCACCTCATGAAATCTCTTTGTGGTCTTAAGCAATCTCCTCGAGCTTGGTATGCCAAAATGGACAGCTTTCTTCTTGACACGGGATTTTCTAGATGCCATTATGATCCTAATGTCTATACCAAGAAAGTTGGAAGCCAAATCATAATCCTTTTTATTTATGTTGATGACCTTATCCTCACTGCTAGTGACCCAAAACTTTTAAACCATGTGAAAACTAGCCTTAAGAAGAAATTTGAAATGACAAACTTAAGTTTTTTGCACTATTACCTTGGCCTCCAAGTTTTCCAAACCAAGGAAGGAAATTTTCTTTCCCAGTCTAAGTATGCTTGTGACCTTCATCGTCGCTTTCACATGGAATATTGTAAACCAACCCCTTCTCCCTTCCAGTCTAGAGTCAAACTTGTTGCCACCTATACTTCTCCCGAAGTTGTTGCCACTTTGTACCATTAGTTAGTTGGTAACCTCTTATACTTGACCCATACTCATCCTAATCTTTCCTTTGTTGTTGGTCTTGTTTCCCGGTATATGAAAACACCCCATGAGGCCATTGGAAAAAAGCTAAAATAATATTTCAATATGTTCGAGATACAATTCAGTTCGGGATACATTACAGTTCAGGGGGGACTCCTTTATTGGTTGGCTTCATTGATTCAGATTTGGTCGACGACCCTGATGATTGAAAGTCTATTGTAGGTTGTATTTTCAACCTCAGTTTAGGACCTGTCACTTGGGCCTATAAGAAACAACATGCTATTGCTCTTTCTTTAGCAGAATCAGAGTACTAAGCAACAGTTGATGAAAGTCAGCAAGCCTTGTGGCTTCAACATATCCTTTCAGAGTTTGGATTCCAACAACACCATCTCACCAGCCTTTGGTGCAATAATCAGAGTTCCATCAAGCTTGTCAAAGACCCAATTCAACATTAGCGCAACAAAAACATCAAGCTACACATGCACTTCATCAAAAAGCTCATTCATGATCAAGTTATTGAAGTTTTATTTTTCCCTACAAAAGATTAAGTTGCAGACATTTTCACAAAGTCGCTTACAAAAGTGAAGTTTTCCAAAATTCGATCTATGTTAGGAGTTCAGAAAGTTGTCATTAAGGGGGGATAGGCTCTAATGCCTCATTCCTTCTCCTATTGTGTCATTTTTGTAAATCCTTCAATCCTATGCCAAGTTGTTCTTAAGGAGGGATGTTAGAATATTTAGACACTTAGAAGTTATTTAAGATCAAATTGGTCTAATGTGTTGTTAGGTAAATTGTGCTTCTTAGTGTGCTTCTTTAGTATGCATTTATAGTTAGGAAATCTGATGGTCATGATATTTCCCGACATAGAGTGATTTGATGGTTCATATTATCCTCAATCTTAATGGCTATGTTGATCTGTGGCTTAGCACCTGATTGGTCCATGATCTTTATTTAAAGAGCATGGACGGTCATTTGTCGATGATCGATTGTGAGAAACTCTTCTGTAAATCTCTCTGTAATTTTTTCTTTTGCATTAATAAATTTTTCCAAGTGGCCACATTGGTTGGGGCTGTAAATGTTTCTTCATAGGGGTTTTACCAAGTTAAAACATTGGTGTGTTGATCTTTGATCTAGTTGTGTGAGTGGTTACTAAAGGTGTTTTTCCTCTATTGGAATACTTGTGTTGTTGAACACAAATGTAATCTAGATATGAAGGAAGGATCATGTATGAGTTACAAAATCCTCCCACCATGAAAGTTGTAACGTTCCCCATCCTATTTGAGGTCCATTACGTGCAGAAATACTCATAAGTTAAAAAAAAAATACCAACTAATCATGTAGCTTATCAGCGACATGAAAACATGAAGATTTAACTATTTGTTGATACCATTAACTAGATGCATCTACAACATTCTAAAATAAACATAAAATGTAGCTAATAACTCAAATACAACAACATATAAATTGTTCTCAGGCACAGATTTAATACACATCATTTAAACTCATAATGCAACATTCAACAAGATAAAACACTTATCTTTTAAAAATGGTTGTGCAACTAGTTGTTTAGGACAGATGTTCCACCCAACCATAGACTTGTTGTTCCAAATATCAACAACAAGTCACCCCCAAGCTGGGACTAGCAATCCACAAAAGAGGGTGGTCTCTCATTGTCTACTCACAACTCAGAAATTCCCACAACCCACTATCATTCTCCAACATATATCTTGATTTTCCACCAACTCTCTCCCCCTCGACCTGCCCAACCCAAGGAATTTATCCCTTCACTTATCTCAATCCATCAAGCATCCCATTAGTTTATCAGGGCCTCCCTGGCATAGCTAACGAGGAATATCACTACTGGGAAACTCAAGGGAGCTCACTGCTAGAAAAACTACCAGGAAAAACAGCAGCAATCACTTGTAGTTACAATGCAACTCACACAGGATTTCACTCTTCAGGCCTGACAAATTGACTCTTCAGTATCCAGCTCCAAAATGCTCCAACATGCTCCAGAATTCGCCCTCCATGGTTGCTCTAGCTCCCAAGCTCCTCTTTTTTTTTCTTTGCTTGTTGTTCATGAAAAACATTGACTGTAAAAACTGTTGTAATTTCCCATACGAATTTTCTCTCTTTCCTTACTTGACTTACACACTTCCCCAAGCTAATTGTACTCAGCCCCCATGCTTGCAATAACTATGGGATGTCACTTCTCACACCCACCCTCTTACATGTATTCAATGATTGGCTTTGGGAACACTCAACAAAAAATTAGAAGGTTCATATACCAAAAGAAAAATTAGAAAGTGAGGTCAATTAATAGACATGGGTAATTCCCCCTTGGACCCCTCTCTTAGAAATTCTCTTAGACCCTCCTCTCTCTTGTGGATTAATTCATCCCCCATCTCTGTCCATATCCTCCAACAATTGGAATCACATTTTATTATTAAAACTTAGAAATACAGTTTGCATATACATCACTTGGTTGTAGCCACACATTATATCTAGAATAAGCATTAATTAAATTGGGTATTATAGAGGGGATCTTACATTCCCACTCCCTACAATTATGCATCGTCCTCGGTGCACACTGTGTCGATAGACATGCACAAATTTACATCATAACACTAAGAAATAAAAAACTATGCAATTTTACAACTCCAGTAGTTGTTCCAACCAAGATCTAGTGTTCCTCTCAACCCACTAACCCAAGGAATGTACCCCCTTCACTGATCTCAATCCATCGGGTTGTGCCATTCTTTTATCAAGCCCCCCAACATAGGTTGGCGAGGACTCTAAGATGTGTTTTTGGAACTATGGATGTTCAAAATGGAGTCTTGCATTCTTATATTTTATTTTCTTCAAAAATTGTCAAAAAATTGTGAGTATTCTTCCCGCATGTTTTCTTTGTTCTCCCATGTTGCACCTTCAGGACTGTTGCAGGTCCATTGAACCTTTACTAGCCCTATGTATTTATTCCTAAGCACTTTAATTTTGGTCCAGGATGCATACTGGTTCCACAATGGAAATCTTTTTTGTGTTCTACCTAGATCACAATCCAATCAATTATGTGGTTAGGTTCAGACACATATTTCTTTAATAATGACACATGAAATACATTATGCACTCTCATGGATGCATGCAATGCTAGCATGTATGGCATTGACCCTATCTTTTAGAAGATCTCAAAAGTTCCACAATATCTTGCTGCCAACTTTGGGCATCTTCCTAATCTTACCAAACTCCTCTTCGCTTTCACTTTTAAAAACACATGTTCGCCCACTTTAAAATATTTGAAAACTCTATTCTTGTTTGCATAAATTTTTTGAATGTCTTGGGCAACCTTTAAATTCTTCTTGATGTTTTCCATTTTGTCTTCCATTTCCGTCAACAAATATGGCCCAATAATTGCTCTGTCTATTGGATTATCCCAACTCATTGGTGTGTTACACTTCCTTCCATACAATGCTTCAAATGGACTCATTTTTAATGAAGTTTGATACCCATTACTGCAAGCAATTTCAACTAAATGAACATAATCATCCCAATTTTATGGCTGATCCATCACATACATTCTTAGAATGTCTTCAATTATTCGGTTAGTCGTCTATGTTTTCCCATTTGACTATGGGTGATACACTATACTGAGATTTAAATTTTTCCCAAAACCTTTGAACAAACCCTTCCAAAAATTGGATGTAAATTTTGGATCTTTGTCTGAAACAATTGCCTTAGGCACCCCATGTAGCCTAGCAACTTCTTTCATGTATATTTCTACAATATTTTTTGTCTTGTGTGTTGTATTCACAAGAATAAAATGTGTTTCCTCAGTTAATTTATTCACCGCCACCATTATGGAGTCATGTTGCTTCATTGTTCTGGGCAGCTTAGTAATAAAATCCACCATGACAACTTCCCACTTCCATTCTAGAATGGGAAATGATTGTAACAACCTCGTTGGATATCTATATTCAGTCTTCACTTTCTGACACTCTATACATCTGGATATGTAATTAGCCACTTCTTTCTTCATTCCAAGCCAAAAATATTGGCTTCTTACAGCTATAGTTATTCTTTGATACCCTAGGTGCCCAACATATGGAACATTATGCATTTCCCTCATCGTTGTATTTTTCATCCTACTGGAATTTGACATATATACCTTGCCTATGTACATGAGAATTCCATCCCCTTTCAGCTCATAATAACTAAATTTATGTGGTAAATTTGCCTGTTGTAATGTTTCTTTTATTTTCAAATATTGTTGATCTGAATTTGTTGCTACAATAATTTGATCTCTCATATTTGTCTTGTACATGTTGATGGCTGAAATATGTATCTCATGTGCTCTCTTGTTGAGTGCATTAGCCACTTGATTTTCCTTTCCTTTGATGTGCTTAATCTCAATGTCATATTCACTCAGAAATTTGAGCCATCTAGTTTACCTGACATTTAATGTTGGTTGACCGAAGAAATGCTTCAGACCAAAGTGGTATGTCCTCATCTCAAAATTCCTCCCCATAGGGTAATGTCTCCATATTTTTAATGCATGTACAATTGTTGTTAATTCCAAGTCATGTGTAGCATAATTCCTGTCATGCTCTTTTAGTTTCCGGGACTCGTAGCATGCCACATGATATTTTTGTGTGAGGACTCCTCCAAGCCCTTCCTTGCATGCATCCATGCACACCACAAAATATTCATCTGAATCTGCAATTTAAGATTGGCGCACTTGTCAAGATGTCTTTCAGTTGTTGAAAGACTTCTTCACACTTGGGAGTCCATTTAAATTTCACTCCCTTCTTTTGTAAAGAAGTGATCAGGCTTGCAATATTTGAGAATCCGTTTATGAATCTTCGATAATAATTGACAAGACCCATGAATGATTTGATCTCTGTCACATTTATTGGCGCTATCCATCCTCTAATGTCCTCTATATTCTTGGGATCCATTGTTATCCCATCTACTGAAATAATATGCCTCAAGTAGTGAATCTTCTTTTGATAAAAGATGCACTTAGTTAGCTTGCCATACAACTTGTGCTCTCTCAAAACTTTTAGCATCATTCTTAAATGTTTCTCATGTTCCTCCTTTGTCTTTTAATATATGAGTATATCATCCAGGAACACAATTACAAACTTTTCCAAGTATTCCTTGAACACTCCATTTGTCATGCACATAAAAACAATTAGGGCATTTGATAGCCCAAATGGTACTATCGTGAATTGATAATGCACATATCTTGTCATGAATGTTGTCTTGATGATATCTTCTTCCTTTATTCTCACTTGATGATAACCCAATCTCAAGTCAATCTTGGAAAATATTCTTTCACCTTTCAACTAATCAAATAGATCATCAATCCTTGGCAAAGGATATTTGTTCTTTATGGTGACCTTATTCAGTTGTTTGAAATCAATACACAACCTTAAGGTTCCATCTTAATTCTTCACAAAAAACATTGGGGCTCCCCAAGGTCCCACACTTGGGCGTATATACCTCTTCCTTAACATGTCTTTGAGTTGCATCTGCAACTCTTTCAACTTTGGTGTGCCCATTTGTAAGGTGTCTTGGACATTGGGGTAGCTCCTGGCAACAAATCAATAGAGAAAGAAATGTCTCTCTTTGGTGGTAGTCTTGGTATTTCCCCAAAAACATCTTTGAAATCCCTCAAGACCGGATGGTCTTCAATGTTTTCCACTTTATCTCTAGATGCCTCTTCCATATGGGCTGCAAAAATATGGCATCCCTTCCTAAAACTCTTTTTCAATTGCATAGCTGAAATTTCTCTAACAACTACAACTCTTGGAATGCCTTGAACATTGCCTTGTTTCCCTTGTTCATCAAGACATGTGATTGTCTTGTTGTAACAGTCTAGGATGGGATGGTGTTTTTCCAACCAATACATGCCAATTAGACAGTCATATGAACCGAATGGTATGTTCACATCTACCTTTTTCTTGATTCCATTCATGTCTGTTGGACAATATTTAACCAACTCATTAATCTTCCTCTTAGCCCCCATGGCTACCTGAACTAACCAAGATTTCTTATGCTAACTCCTTTGCAAATGAAATCGTTCACTATGGGTTGGTTATCATTCTTACATTTCACATCAATTATGGGGGATTGATATTTTGCTTACTTGTTATCCAAGGCTACATAAATCCCTGGCATGTTTCCTCCCATGTCTTCAACTGGTTCAGCCTCATGAATGTTGTGGATATTCCTCCTTCTTTCTCCTTTGTGAGGGCAGTCCCTATATAAGTGATTTTTCTTGCATCCCCAACATTGTACAAGTTGTTTCCTTGGCCTTTTCCCAAATGAATTTGTAGTCTTGTGCTCATTTTGGGTTGAATGACCTTGTTGATTTGGTTAAGAGTTGCTCTTGAAAAAGGGCGGCTTAAAACCTTTCTGACTTTGATCCTTTTTACCCTTCATCTTGTCATTCCAAGATTTTTGGAAAATCAAACTTCCTCTGCTCTGCTCATAAATATGCTTTGATCTCCTTATGGCTTCCTCCAAACTCCTAGGGTTATCATATTGTATCTTGTCACTATAGAACGAGGGTTAACCACTTAGAAACCTTTGGGTTTTGACTTTTGCATCCTTTATGAAGTCAACATACTTCATCAATTCAAAGCATCTCTTCTCATATTCATCCATTGTCATACTTCCCAACTTGAGCTGAAAGAACTCTTTCATCTTCCTTTCATAGTAGTGCTCAGACAAATATCTCTCTTGGAAATATCCTTTGAACTACCTTTATGAGATCATCTTCTCATAAAGGTGCTTGGCTTGATTAAGTTGATCCCACCACATGGATGCCTTTCATTGCATGTGGTAGGTTTCAAATCTAGCTTCTACCCTTGAGGGGTAATCATGTGGTTGAAAATATTTCTTCATCTCCAATAGCTAGGCCTCGACCTCTTCTCCTTTCCTATGCTCACCATTGAAGGTTGGTGGCTTGATTTTCCTGAGTTCACCCTACTAGATGTCTGCCTCGAGCCTTCTTCTCTACCTCTTGATAGGAGACACACTTGGGTTGCTCCCTGGCCCTGAACTCGCATGGCTACTTCTAGTGGATTTCCTTGAATAATGATGGCATCGACTCATGCTTCTTGATTGTCTATCATTCCCATGATCATCCCTTCTGTTATGGGATTTAGACGTTGCCACTTGTCTAGCACTAGTTTCTTGCTTGGTGCTAGAGTATTTGTTAACTTTCCTATGCAACATATTCATACTTACTATGAAGTATCTCTTCCCGAGCTTTCATAATCCTTTCATTATCTTCCCTATATCTCTACACTTCTCTATGCAGGCTTCTCATAGTTACAGGATTGTGCCTGCCTCTTCTTCCATTAGACATTGTCTCAGCATTTTTCCCATGCTGACATGCAAACCTATGACCTCCTCCTCATGGTTGTAAGATCCCTGGGCACCATCCATAACTCCAGTCCTTGTATAAGAACCAAAAAAAATTCATGTACCCTTAATTCTACAAGAAATGTGCATGTAACAATTATTGTTACAACATGCATACTATAAAACATTTCATTAACTAGATTACATGTTTTTCTTCACCTCAATTTATGAAGAGGACAATGCACTAAGTCAAAATAATATTCCTTGGAAACATTCTTCTCTAAAACAACTTTCCAACGGATGCACTCATGTCTCAGTCTGAGTTATGAGTGAAAAGTTACAACATTCACAAGCTGCAATTTCCACTCACTTACTACTGCAAAATTTACTTTATTGCTTTTTGAAAATTTTAGTGTCCAATTCAAAATTCTGGGTGGACATATGTGTTATCCCCCTTAATACCTTTCCAGTGACTATTTTTTTGCTCAAATATGAACTCCAAGTTGAAAGTTATGGTTCAGAGAAGTTTAGACTATTTTTCCCAATTTATCCATGTATGCTATAGGTGTCTTCTTTCTCTTACTACATAATTTGACATACCCAGATTCTAAACATGGCTCCATGGTTGTCTTCTATGGTTCATAATATTTCCATATACTTCTCCTACGCCTCAAACGAAATTCTAAGCAAGGATTTATGCCCTCTGGAAGTAAATTGGTGCCGAAATTTTACCTTAATTGTTTCAGTTGTAACTTTCTCATACAGGCTTTGTTTTGCGCCCAAAGTAGCTCGTTGGAAATCTCTCCTCGAGTTCTTTTATTTAAGTTGTAGAGACAAAGTGTATCTAGTAATCGTGGATTTTGATTGCCTAAAAATGTCATTTAGGGCCTCAAAATCACCCCGCAAGTTTAAGACCTTCAAAAATATGAAAATTTCATAGAAAAACAGTCTATTTTACTGTTATGGCAGCCTTTAAATATGAGTTGTCGATCTCAAATCAAGTGAAATCTCAATTTTTGATCTTCTAAACCTTTCGCAGGCCTCTAGATGAATCTCCATTGTTGATCTCCGACTCAAAATAATTTGGATCATTGATTTCCAACACTACATCGACAATCGACGATTCCCTTTGGCAAACCAAACATGCTCGTGAATCTCCTCGAACCCCAATCATTGGCCATCGATCATTTCTCTTGGAAAACCAAGATTTCCCATAAATATCTCCAAACCCCAATCATTGGCGATTGACCATCGACTAATTCCCTTGACAACCAACTTGTTACAAATTTCGTCAAACCCCAATCATCAACCATCGACCATCGCTTGTTTGATGTGGCATGACACATAGATGATGATGTGGCATGACATGTAGACACTAACAAGGAACTCTAGTTGACATGGAATGATATGTGGATGCTGACATGGCAAGACACGTCATCCTCCCCTTTCCTTTCATCGGTGATCGACCATTTCTATTGGACGAATTAAACACCTTGCTAAATCTGTCGACCCCTAATTATCGACGATCGAAGATTTCCTTTCGACGTGTGAAATATTTCTCCAATTTATGTTGATCCCTGACCATCAACCATCAGAGATTACTTTTGGATGAACCAAATTGTTCTCCAAACTCATTGATCTGATCACTGGCCATGGGTTAGCACTCTGTAATTTGCCCAAGGCTGTGGAGGCAATCACAGAGGCAACATCAAAACCACTTCGAGTCAAGGATCTAGCCCTCCAAGACTCAAAGAGGGATCTCTCTGTCAAATTTAGATTTGTTTAGAATAGGATATTAGGCTATTTATGCAGAACATGAGTTTGTTTATGGATTTGGTATGTTTGGGAGATCGAAAACTCGAATTTTCATTGGGCCATGGGGTCTACCTTTCTGAAAATGGATCTATCTCAAATGTAAAAGATTGTTCTCCACAGGGCAGGATAGCAAGACTGTTGGATCAAATTGAATTAAATGCAAGTGGAGGAGAGGAAAAGAAGGGAAAATCCGTCAAGCAGAGGAGCAGCTAAGAATTTCTATGCTCAAATTCAGACGAAAACATGCAGATCATTAAAAGACCAGAAACAGAGTGCAAAAAACAAGTTATGTTCTTAATATTTCTTTCAATGATTAGATCAGGGAAAAACATGAATGGATTAACAGAGTAAGAAAACAGTTACTCGAAGAAAAACATCACCAGGGAGTCTAACACAAGAATCCCGTAGATACAATTTTTGTTTCTGGAAAGTCATCAAGAAAATTACAATGTATCCCCTGTGGGGCATGAATCCAGAGCTCAATCATCAACCATTGTGCATTTTTCTTATTACAATATATGGAATTGACTCTCCCTAGGCTCAGGAGGTTGAATTCAACCACCTCAGCCAAAAATAGCAACAAATCCCCAAAAATCATGAATTGTCCGCCATGAAAGACAGGTCGAATTTTTGCAAAAAAGGGGGTCCGCTCAGACATTTGTTTCTCTTTAATGTTGACACCTGGGAAAAAATTGAAGCATTTTATTGTAGATGAGTATGTTTTTGACAAAAACCTCTTTTGGTTTCACCAAATTCGCTTCCATCTCGCCGAAACAACTCCCACAAAATCAGGGTTGAAACAGAAAGAACCAGAAATACAAAAAATGAGGCTTAAAAAAGATTCGATTCTCCCAGATGGTGGCACCTGTGCAAAAAATGAGAGAGGTTTTTGTTCTTCAGCCTGTTACAGAGAAATACCTCTCTCTGTTTTTCAAAATTTGCCTTAGTTTGCCCATAATTTCCTTCGGAAAACGACTGGTTGAAAACACTGCGAAAGCGGTTTTGTTGGGGATAAGTGGTATTTCGGACCCCCCCCTGAGATGGTAAGTGGTTTTAGGGGGGGGGGGTCCACTGGCATGTGGATTCGACATCTGTCCGGTAGTGGTTTTTAAGAAACAGCTTATCGGACCCCCTAAGGTGATGGGACGTGAGGGGGGGGGTCCGAAATGCATGGAAGAGTGGGTAGGGAACTTAGGATAGTATTAAGTTTTAGTTTTTATTTTTATTTTTAATTTTTGTTTTTTGTTTACGTGTTTTATTATATGTTTTTGTTTTGTTTTATGTTTTTATGTTTTATTATATGTTTTATTTTAATTATTTGTGTTATATTTTAATTTTATTTTGTTTTAATATTTTTATTATGTTTTTAATTTTTAAGTTTTGTTTAATATATGTATTTTTATATTATTTTATATATATGTGTTTTTTAATTAATTTAAATTAAGGGAACACTAACCTAATTACTAACTTAAATAATTAACTTAATTATTAATTAATTAATTAATTAATAATTAATTAGTTATTAGCTAGTTTAACCTATTCTAACTATACTAAAATTATTAATTAATCTAATTAATTTATTTTATTGCTAACATTATTAACTTATTGTTCTTTTTAGCCTAAGTTTGTTTATTCACGGATGGGTGGCAGGCGAGGAATAGTCAACGGGACAAAAGGCCAAGGGAGTGAGGGCGCAGAGGTGGATGAAAGATGCAGTAGTGTGATGAAGGATCGGGTGAAATGGATGGAGGGGAAAAAGGGGTCAACCGAGCCAGAAGTCTTCATCACAGGGGTAATGCCAAATCAGCAGTCGAAGAATTGAGTTACCTATAATTATAGGACCCCAACACCATGGATGATTTATGTTGGTAAACTAAAACTTTTTTGCAATCTCGTCGATCCGACCATCGGCCATCGGCAAATTCTTTCGGCGAACTCCAACACTTAGAAATTTTCAACCAAATCCTTAATGAATTTGGACCGTCTATTTACCATTCAAAATGATCTCGGTTGTTGATCCATCAAACTTTTCCCAACTCTGTCATCAAGTCTCAACCGTCAATTTGCTATATTTTCCAAGCTCTAAAAGAAAATCCCGGCCATCGATCAACTCCAATTGACAAACTCCAAAAAATTGATAAGTTCTTAAATCAAATTACAAGGAATCTGGGTCGTTAATCTTGAGATCAAACGTGATCTTGGTCGTTAATTCATCAAACTCTTCCAGCTCCTTTGCTTGCCATTAGAATGTGACATTTCGGCCTTCCAGGTCAAATTTAGCTCTACAACTTGCAGATTCATTCCCCAAATAATCTCTTCAACAACTCTGAGGCATTTAAAACTCAAAATTTGCCCACGAATTTGGGGATTTCACTCTAATTTTCTTCATTTTTCACCAAATTCATCACAGATCGAAATTTGTAACAACGAATTTTCCCAAATTCATATTGGTTCTGGCCCATACAAACTCGATATTTGAACCTAAAGCTCTGATACCATAATGTAATGTTCCCTGACCCAGTTAAGGCCCATTACATCCGTAAATACTCATAAATTAAAATTTCCTGCTAACTAATTGTGTAGCTTACCAGCGACAGGGAAACACTTATTGTTTAAAAATGGTTGTGCAACCAACTACTTGGAAGGATGTTCCACCTAACCATAGAATTGTTGTTCCAAATCTCAATACAAGTCACCCTCGAGTTGGGGCTAGCAATCCACAAAAGAGGGTGGTCTCTTATTGTCCACTCACAGCTTAGAAATTACCACAACCCACTGGTATTCTCTTACATCTATCCCAATTTTCCACCAGCGCTCTTCCTCTCGACCTGCCCAACCCAAGGAATGTACCCCTTCATTTCTCTCAGTCCATCGAGCATCCCATTAATTTACTGAGGTCTCTTTGGCATAGGTAACTAGGAATCTCACTATTTGGAAACTCAAGGGAGCTCACTACTAGGAAAACTACAAGGAAAAACAACAACAATCACTTGTTGTTACAATGCAACTCACATAGGAGTTCACTCTTTAAGCTTGACAACCTGGATCTTCAGTCTTCAGCTCCAAAATGCTCTAAAAACGCTTCAACATGTTCTATAATTCGCCCTCCATGGTTGCTCCAGCTCCCAAGCTCTTATTTTTTGTTCTCTACTTGTTGTTCATGCCAAACATTGACTGTAAAAATTGTTGTAACTCCCCATACAAATTTCCTCTCTTTGCTTTATTGCTTGACTTACACACTTCCCCAAGCTAATTTTACTTAGTCCCCATGCTCCCAATAACTATGGGATGTCACTTCCCACACCCACTCATTTACATGTATTCAATGATTGGCTTTAGGAACACTCAACGACAAATTAGAAGGTTCATATACCAATAGAAAATTTAGGAAGTGGGTTGAATTAATAGACATGGGAAATTCCCCCTTGGATCCCTCTCTTACAATATCTCTTAGACCCTCCCCTATCTTGTGGATTAATTCATCTACCATCTACGTCCATATCCCCCAGCAGTTGGCATCACATTTTATTATTAAAACTTAGAAATACAATTTGGATATACATCTCTTGGTCATAGCCACACATTATATCTACATTAAGCATTAATTAAATTGGGGATTATAGCAGGGATGTTACAAAAGCCACCCCTCATTACCCATTTGACATGGAAGGAGGTTCCAAATCCTTTTAATACACATGATACAACCTATGTTTTTTAGTCAAGATAACTTTAGTATGAGTTGGTTCCTATCTAGTATGGTATTTTTACTCCCCTAGGAGAACAAAAAAAAAGATGAGTTGTTAATTAGAGAAATTTCAAGGTCTAAACTCCGATTCAGGGGCCCATCGAAGGCTTCATGTCTTTCCCATGGACACAAGAGACAATGTGTCGGGTCGGTACACACCTCCATGATCCACCTAGATCCTCCTCTGCACACCCCCATGCATACAATTAAGATGATTAAAAGGATAATTAAATGGACAAGATTGACATTTAAACTAACAGAGATGGTTCTGGAGAAAGTCATGACAAAGAAGCTTGGAAAGGACTCGTGCACAAGCAAAGGGTTCATTCGACATCAACTAGGATCTGGCAGGTTAACCTGGTGATGGAGACTTTCCATGGTAGATCAACGCAGCTGCAACTAAATGCAACTCCATATAGGACACTTTGGTATTCAATCTAGATTAACTTCAAGGATACGCAGTCTTGGAGCTATGCAATTCAATTGGAAGGAAATTCCTTAGGCCTCAACACAAGGTTGCTCGCCCAGAAATCGACACACAATATGCTCTGCTCATACATGTGGATGATTCTCAACGAGAGATTGGTCTTCGAATGAGGATCGGTGATCAGAGTGGGTGGCACATACTGGTTAGGATCTCTTCCTATTGGCACATGGGAGACATTGACGGTTGGAATGAAGCAATGAACAGAGGAATATCCAGATGCAGAGGCGGGTGCCAACTTCCAAGCCTTCCGCTACCACGATCTCAGTGGGATGTAATAGGGGCAACTGAGACTTTTATTGCTCATACGCCTCTGGAAACTAAAGATGCTTTGGAAATTTTGGAAGAAAATGTCCGTCGAGAAAGGCATATGACCCTGGATGCAAATAATAAATGGGCCTCCTAAGGAAAATAATAAACCAATAGTTAAAATAATAAAATAGGAGTTATTGATTTTCAAATGGAAATAAAGAAAAATATTTTTTAATGATATTTTTGACTTGTTTCCTTATAAGTTTACTCAACTCTAAAGAGTAGGCACTTGTTGGATGAAAAATTAAATTTCACATCCAATGAATACCCACTTTGCATACTTTTGATAGACCCACAGTGAAAGAAACTAGAAATACACGGAAAAAAAAGTGTACTATCAAAAGTATGCAAAGTGGGTACTCGTGGGATGCATAATTCAATTCCACATCCAATGAGTGCCTACACTTGAAATTTGAGTAAACCTATAAGGAGATAAGTTGAAAAGACAAAAATAATAATAAATTAGTTTACTTTCTTTCCCTCTAAAACTATTTACCCTTATGGTTGACATCATCTTGAATCCTATTGGTTCTTTAAAAGTGGACGTTGATAACACATTTTTTGTTTGGTTTTGAAGCCCATTTTTTACCTCAAAATTCCTCTAATGATGGTTCAAGATATTGGCCTCCCCCAAGACCTACACAGTCTAGCCTCTAAGGAAATAAAAATAACAAGTGTTATACTTAAACGATATGGTTATGTATAATGTTTTTAGAACCTTTTCAATTCCTTAACATAAATGACACCAACTTATCCATAATTAGCCAAGCCTTTGCATCTAAAATTATTTGGGTTAGATAACCTTGGTCTATGTTTCAAGGTATTCCATGCATCCTTTTCCTTTGGGGAAGCAATATTGACAATAAAACTTCTTTATTATCATATGTTTCCACCAAATTAAAGTCACCATAAATAATCTAAGGATTTCCTAACAATCCATCCAAGTCCAAAATGTTACCCTTTCCTTTGCATTATTAGATGTGTAGATATTGGCAAAGCCAAGCATATGCCCATCAAAGTTAAGAAAAATATACAGTAGTCATTAAGTGCAATTAGTCCCTCATCAAATGATGGATGAGGCTAATTGAGTAGAGACAAGCATGGCCAAATCTCCTTTTCCTTCATCATGATTAGTTGAGAAAGCCATACCATGTGGTGAAATTACATTTAAGGTCATTCTAAAAAGAACATTGACTTTAACTTCTCGAAAAGAAAAAATGTCAAGATATTGGAGGATAGTCCTAAAGTTTTGGACCATGTGTTTTATGTAGTCCATTAAACCCCTAACATTCCATGAGGAAACATTCACTAGGAATTGTGGGAATGAAGTCAATCTCTTATTCATTCAATTCCCCCCCTAACCCATCAAACATGTTGAACAATGTTTATGTATCAAGGGTTTTCAAAGCAACGTGCATATAGTGGTCCATAGTAGTAGCCTTAGGCTTCTTATAAGAGCCATCATGCATACCATCTAGTTGTGGGTTTAACTTAGGATGCATGGATTGAACTCTTTTACCACCCTTGTAAGAGGAAGAGTCAAAGGAGGGAACACAAGGGTCTTACTTGCAAAAGAGGTCAAGGGTTTTCTCATGATGAACCCCCTAATCAAACCCAATTTGGGGTTTCAACTTTTGGAGCATTATGAGCCTTGTTACTTTGGTTATTCATACAAATAGCTCGCACCCCCCACCATTGAAGTTATTGTGGCCTTAGGGAATGGATTGATTTAAGCATAAGAATACTATGTGAAAGGGGCAACTTGGGGGTTTGACCCATCAAAGGGTATTCTCAAATGTTGTGGTCCAAACTCTAGTATCAAAAGTACATAAGAATATTGATGTATCTAGCATGTTGTTTCATCCTTTTATACACCCCTCGAATAAGAAAAAAAATCATTTCTATCCTTAGACAGATTAACATAAAGGAAAATCCTAATATGGGTCCGAAGGTTAAAAAATAACAACAACTCATGGCATATAAGACCACCTAGAAGTACAAAAATGTGCACCAAGAATGGCTAAAACTACATGTAGAACTCCACTTAAATAAGACAATATATATGAACAATCTAATAACATAAAAACCCTCAACTAGGGAAAACAATCAACAAGGGTATTTTTACATACCTAGGGAGCACAAGACACAATATCATTATCATGAGATTTCTCAACAAACATAAAGAAGCCTTTGGTCAAGCTCCCAATACTGACACAACGCCAACCATGTGATTCCTGCACTTCTTTAACCCATTGACTAATTACAATATTGGGAGAATACTTCCAATCAAATATCCAAGAAAAGTTTTTTCTTTATATAAATTACATGCATTTTCATCTTCAAAAGTTGGTAGACCCCAAGGATAAACTTTCGAGGTACCTTGGATTGCACTATTGTGTGCATTGCTATCAAAGACATGAATTTCATTGTTAGCTCCAACATGGTGCAAATCAATATATCCTAGCTCTAGCCTAGTGGTATCCATTTAAGGCTCCCATGGGCCTTGTAGCAAAGTCAACAAAGTTGCTATGGCCAATTGATAAAGCCAATGGATGAGGTAGGAAAAGAAGTGATGGTGGCATGAAGGTTTAAAAGGAGATTTCAAACTCATACACATGCTATAAAATATGTTAGACATAAGGTTCATTATATTCATAACTTTATCAATAGATAGACAAAAAAACACATGTTGTTAATAGGACAACTATACATCTTTTGCACATGTATAATCACAAGCATCCATGCACTTGGAATGAAAACTTGGCATTTATATAGCATATTTATAATTGATCTTAGCATAGCTCTATAGGGTGCAATCCCTTTGAAATCTACATAAATTTCCAACATGTAGCATTGATTAACATGTCCTATGTTATTGTGTCTAAGACTACATGCTCTTAGAATATTGTGAAACAAAAAGAAGTTGACAAAAGTATCAGGTACATTGAATAAGTCAAAATGCACAGCAACAAGTACGATATGTTATTATGTAGACTACAAATAATATTGAAAATGGCATTACAAATACCATCTACATCATAACTTCAAATTTGGCAACTAAGTCTAGTTGCACATATAGAAGGAGAGGTTTAACAAACCACATTAAAAGTTGTTCCCTCTTTTTTATGCTCCTTCTATAATCACAAAGTAAATCGATGACAATTATTTTGAGTTGGACTTGTCACCACACCTAAGCTTTCACCTGGTGTTCAATGTAGAATTATTGGAATATTGCAGTGCACCTTTGCTTAATAATCTTCAAGACAATTCAATGAGTCCATCGATTGATATAAATACATAATACAATTCAGTAAATTGGGACTAAAGAACTAACAAGAAAAACATGCATATGAGCAACAACGATATTCCACTCTATCACGCTATAATAAACTAGACATCACCTTGTGCAAATGAAGTGGCTCACATCGGAGTAGATACAAAAAAAGTTTCCACATCTAAAAATAGAGTTGCAATGGGAAGCATTGTTAATTCATTGGAGGTAACAGAGTTACAGTGAGAAGCATTGTTAATTCATTGGAGGAAATGTATCCAAGTGAAACCATAAGTTATAGTTTTAGTGCAGGAAAACAAGCTTAATTTTTTTCACTATATCAGTGACAATGACCATAATACTATTGTGACTATGATAGGACAAATGTTGCTACAATGAAAATAGGATACACTATGATTATGACTAGCTTGGCTTCTTCAATAATGTGTCAAAGAAACCTCGTCACAAGTATAGTAATAAATTTTCTTAGGATTAACTTGCATCGCATAATTAATAACCAACATTGCCCCTACATCATACCATGTTGTCATGCAACTTAGCTTAGCGTGAAGCACTAATGGGTATAATGATAACTACTTTTGCATTGTATGATGTTTAATAGTTTTTGCTTTGCATTTTTTATTTGAAATTGTGATAGAAACTCATCTTAATCTATTACTATATTTGAATGGATATGCAAGATTAACTTGATCTTGACTTATAATTATATTTGTATGGATATGCAGGATTAGTTCACTTTGCACTAAATCACATTCTTGCACTAAGAAAAATCTAAACATATATTGACGACTAGGTTGTATGAGACTGAACTTGTACATTAGGATTTTGGTGCACAAAGTTTATTCATTGTATAGTTCCTTATACTTGTGTACATTACAACATATTAGTGGTTATTGTATGACTAGAGTAGGACATACAAGGTCACATGCGATTTTTTGGGGCTTGGGATTTTACAAGTGTACAGAGAAGCTATTTAGAAGTAATCATCAAGAGAATATATTGACAAAGGATTGCTAATATTTCAACCTAATCCTAGTGGCCCATAACTCATCCTTGGTTGGAGGTCGATAACCATGCTCAATGTCTCTTACTAAATCTAGCTAAATACCTATCTCTTCACATAAAGAATGTACTCCCAAAGATCACCAGTCCAAGATAGATATGGTTTATTTGAGCCTGATTCATTTTAGACAAAGTTATTGTTATTTGGTAGGGAATGGAATGCACTAGATGCCAAGGAATTTATGCCCTATTTATCCATGTTGATATTGAAAAAACTTACATCGGAGTCAAATTGCCCTTTATGCTGGCCATGTTGGTGACCCTCAGGCTTAGCAAATTTTTCTTTGAAATTGTTGAAACTTTACTTGAAAATGCATGGCCTTGCCTCTCCAACAACTAAGCCAAGTTCGAGGAAAATGGCATTCTTAGATCATTCCACCAATGCTATCCATTATTCCCTACTCTCTATGTCTTTGTCATTGAGGCTGCAATATATCTTCTCCAAAAAAAAGGTTATGATCTTATCAAAGGTATTCATGTCCTTGAACTTGGGGTTAGTTAGTGATTCATTAACGTACACTTTGTTAATGACTCATTTCTTACCATCCCATAAGCAAAGAAAAACACTGTGGATTGCCCCCACATCTTGTGTGAAATATTGAGCATTAAGATTCAATAGGTCGAAACCCAATGCTACAAAAAATGTTAGACGGAAATTTGTACCTAGATTTTTTATCAAGGTTAGTGTTTGATACAACTGAGGGATGTATTTGAATTTTTTGGGGATTCCTTTTACTTTCCAAGCCTCCCCCAAAGCGCTTTGGGATGTGATAATCCATGGAATAGATACAAAAACTAACAAATGGATTACAAAGCCCCTAATTTTGGATGCCAAATCCCAAATATGTAAAAACTTCTTAACTACCATGCATGTATACTACTCATCTTGTTGGGTCTGATATACTAATGTCTACAAAAGACTGTGAAAGATTCTTGGGAATTTGCTTTGGCACGGATCTTGTAGTGGGAAAGGTTCTCATAGAGTCTACTGAAACTTGTATGTTTACCAAGGGAATTTGGAGGGATGGGAATCATTTGTACTCATGGATAGGGCCAAACATTCTATAGAAAATGGATAATTTGATCAATTGATGGAAAAATGGGCTTGGAAAATTCTACTCAAAAGGTACATAAGATCAAGAACTCCCTTAGGAAAAAATGTTTGGAAAGACCTAAATCTCCAAACATCGTTTACTAATCTAGCCCATGTAAAGGTTAAAGGAATGTTCTCTGCTAACAATATTTGGAAAGTATGGGAGGTTTCCAAATCTAAGATCCTTTGGAAAGGTGATTCACTCATAACATGGTTCTCCTTAAATGAGCATTCCATTTGGTTGTAATGATATCTCTATCTTGCTTCATATAACAAACAAAATAATAAATAATAAATATAAAAATAATAATCATAACCATATTCATAATAAATATAATAATTAGCTTAATGAAATATCAAGGAACACACATCCCTTCACTTCATGACCACTCAATATATTTATATACTATAATAAGGCTCAGTGTAATCATCAATTCATATCAACCAATCATTATTCAATATTCTAATATATAATTGCATAAATATTTTGTTAATCTCATATTAAACAAAAGCTATTTATTCCATTTAGTATCAATGCCAACTATTTTGCCAATTTCATGAAAAAAATATACAAGCATACCTTGGGTCAACTGTACCCACTTGGATAATTCTTTATTTATTTTTTTCCACGTTGGAGATTCCGCGCTGGAAACCCACCCCAGATACTTCCCTACATAGTGGCTGGTATGGGAGTGATAAAGCTTCGCAGCCCCAAGGGACACAGGTTTCGAACTCATGACCTCTCCCCAAACTGGAAGAGTGTGCGCATGTCTTAACCAATTGTGCTATCCCATGGGACCTATTGGATAATTCTTTATTGCACTTACCATATGCCAATTGGTCAATTTAATGGGAAAATTCTACAAGCATACCTTGGGTCAAATGTGCCCACTTGGACAATTCTATATTGCACTTACCATATGCCAATTGACGGTCTTGTCTACACTACAAACTAATCCATATAGCTACCACTAAAATTAAATATGTACAACAACACATCAAATTAATTTGTACAATCAATTTTGCTAGGGCATACAACCCGTACGCTGCAAATTATTCTTCCGCCACATCAAATTAATCTGTATAAATGCACAACAAATTAATCCATACCAATCACTTGCAATCTGTATTATGCTATTGCCGCCATAATTACCACTAGTTCGTATGCCATCCATGCTATTATGTATGTCCATGCACGATGCTAACTCAACCATCTTTTTAGTCACACTTAGTTGTTAAATGTTTTTCCATGGCTGCCTTTATCCACACCCTACACAACACCTTCGATATTTTTTTACTCACCCTATTTTAATTTTTACCTTTTCAAAAAAATTAAACTCAAAACTTTATACGCATAATATATAAAGTAAAATTACATAAAAGCGGGTCTCCACAAAGAAGGCCACTACCAAAATGGGTAATAATGATGGACCATGGTGAGAAATTCATTATTATGGGGTAATAATGATGAACGGTGGTAAGGAATTCGTTGTTATGAAGATGAAGCTAATAACATCAGACATATTGTGGATAAGATTGAGAAGTCACAAAAAAATTAGGGGACAAAATTGACAAGTTAATATAATATTTTAAAAGACGATGACTATAATTAATAAATAAAGGAAATGACTATTATATATATGACCAGAGATGGATTATAGGACATCAATATGAAAACAAGTCAATACACAATTTGAAAATAGTGCACGGAAGGGAAATAGAGATCTTGAACCTATGGAATAAATTCACTATTGGGTACAATTCAAAATTTGACAATGACAAAGCAATGCCAAAAATATCATTGGGTTCTATCTAAGGGACCCAACAAATTAAGAATGAAGATATGGTCCTCAGTAAGAAACTACTATTCGGAAAGAACATGTACAAGAACTAACCATAAAATATCTTCCACCTCGTCTAAGAAAGGTTGATAAGGCCCAAGACCCAGAAAAGAGGGAAGGAAACCTATAGTTCCACATGCAACCATGACAGGAAAATCACAACCTAAGATGCAAAAGTTCAAAGAATCATAAAAACATAGAAACATAATGATACTTGTATATTTTGATAGAATCATAATTGTATAGACATCAATTTCGGAAAGCAACTAAACCTTTTTGTGTACCCCACCAAGGACCTCAAAGTTAGGATTATTGATGGACAAAAGGTCAAAGGGATAGGAATCTATCCTAAAATCTTAGTTCAAATACAAGAATTGGAACTACAAATAGGATTATTTGCTCTACCACATTTTGAGATGAATATGGTGCTAGTTGTTGAATGATTAATGTAGTTGGACACCTATACCTCCAACCTTGAAGAACAATGCATGGAATTTAATTGGCAAGTTATTGGATTGCATACTAGAACTAGGTGAAGCAAACCAATATTAGGAGTTGTTTCCACTCTAGAGTAGAATAGTTTATCCAAATAGATGGATACGTCTATGTCTGTCTATGGAAGCATTTTCTTTTTCACAATTTCTATATAAAAGGGTTGAAGAAAAGAGCAAGAAGAGTATAGAGGTGTTCTCTTTACTTCACTTCCCTAGTTGAGCGGTTGAACGAATGGTAACCAGCTTCGATCAACAACTCGTATATCATTTTTCTACTTGCTTACCTCTACTATTAATTAGAAGTGAAGTTGATCAAACTCCCTCCGCATTTCTCCACTCGGTTCTCTATGATTCCGAGGAAGGATGTTGATCCATGATCTTCTATGTTCTCCTTTATTCCCCTTATATAATAATTATATGTTGAGTTCAGGAAAGGGGTGTGGGGAGATTTTTATTCCTTGCTTGAGAAAAATGGGTCATATCCTACAAATTATGTCTCTTGTTGGGAAAAGAGCTATTATTAATGCCTTCTTTTCATGCATTCAAATTCTTATCTAGAAAAGGGCGAGATGGACCAGTGGGACTAGCCAGGGTTGCGGCGCAATGATACCCAACCTTGTTTTCAAGGTCGTCCCCTTTCTATATAGTAAGAATATTGCCTTAAATAATAATAATAATAGGGGGCCCAAACAAATCGGATCAGGGAGCTAGATTCCTTATCAATCTCTCTTCCACTGTGAAAAAAATGGTCTAGTGCATGCACCAACACTTGCTTTAGGACAATATTATAAATTATACGAGATTGAAAGTTCCTATCACAAGAAAACCAATTTTCGGCTAAAAAAAAAAGCAAGAAACATAAACGAACATATAAGAGTGAAATCAAGGAAAATATGTTACCAAGAAGCAACAATGCTTCACATTAAACAACCAGGTCAAAAGACTCCAAGATATGATGCACACACTACAACATTTCCCCTACGTCATACCATGTTGTCATGCAACTTAGCTTAGTGTGAAGCACTAATGCATATAATGATAACTACTTTTGTATTGTATGATGTTTAATAGTTTTTGCTTTGCATTTTTTATTTGAAATTGTGATAGAAACTCATCTTGATCTATAACTATATTTGAATGGATATGCAAGATTAACTTGATGTTGACTTATAATTATATTTGTATGGATATGCAGGATTAGCTCACTTTGCACTCAATTACATTCTTGCACTAAGAAAAATCTAAACATATATTGACGACTAGGTTGTATGAGACTAAACTTGTACATTAGGATTTTGGTGCACAAAGTTTATTCACTGTATAGTTCCTTATACTCGTGTACATTACAACATATTAGTGGTTACTGTATCACTCAAGTAGGACATACAAGGTCGCATGGGATTTTTTTGGGCTTGGGATTTTACAAGTTTACAGGGAAGATATTTAGAAGTAATCATCAAGAGAATATATTGACAAAGGATTGCTAATATTTCAACCAAATCCTAGTGGCCCATAACTCATCCTTGGTTGGAGGTCGATAACCATGCTCAATGTCTCTTACTAAATCTAGCTAAAGCCTTATCTCTTCACATAAAGAATGTACTCCCAAAGATCACCAGTCCAAAATAGACATGGTTTATTTGAGCCCGATTCATTTTAGACAAAGTTATTTCTATTTCGTAGGGAATGGAATGCACTAGATGCCAAGTAATTTATGCCTTATTTATCCATGTTGATTTTGAAAAAACTTACATCGGAGCAAATTGCCCTTTATGCTAGCCATTTTGGTGACCCTCGGGCTTAACAAAATTTTCTTTGAAGTTGTTGAAAGTTTACTTGAAAATGTATGGCCTTGCCTCTCCAACAACTAAGCCAAGTTTGAGGAAACCGGCATTCTTAGATCATTCCACCAATGTTATCCATTGCTCCATGCTATCTATGTCATTGTCATTGAGGCTGCAATATATCTTCTCCAAAAAAAAGGTTAGGATCTTATCAAAGGTATTCATGTCCTTGAACTTGGGGTTAGTTATGGATTCATTAACGTACACTTTGTTAATGACTCATTTCTTACCATCCCATAAGCACAACAACTAAAGAAAAACACCATGGATTACCCCCACATCTTGTGTGAAGTATTGAGCATTAAGATTCAATAGGTCGAAACCCAATGCTACAAAAAATGTTAGAGGGAAGTCTGGACCTAGATTTTTTATCAAGGTTAGTGCTTGATACAACTGAGGGATGTATTTAAATTTTTTGGGGATTCCTTTTGTTTTCCAAGCCTCCCCCAAAGAGCTTTGGGATGTGATAATCCATGGAATACATACAAAAACTAACAAATGGATTACAAAGCCCCTAATTTTGGATTCCAAATCCCAAATATGCAATAAACTTCTTAGCTACCATGCTTGTATAATACTCATCTTGTTGGGTCTGATTTACTAATGTCTACAAAAGACTGTAAAAGATTCTTGGGAATTTGCTTTGGGGAAACTCTTGTAGTGGGAAAGGTTCTCGTAGAGTCTATTGGAACTTGTATGTTTACCAAGGGAATTTAGAGGGATGTGAATCATTTGTACTCATGGATAGGGCCAAGCATTCTATAGAAAATGGATTGTTTGATCAATTGATGGGAAAATGGGCTTGGAAAATTCTCCTCAAAAGGTCCATAAGATCAAGAACTCCCTTAGGAAAAAAATGTTTGGAAATACCTAAATCTCCATACATTGTTTACTAATCTAGCCCATGTAAAGGTTAAAGGAATGTTCTTTGCTAACAATATTTGGAAAGTATGGGAGGTTTCCAAATCTAAGCTCCTTTGGAAAGTGATTCACTCATAACATGGTTCTCCTTAAATGAGCATTCCATTTGGTTGTAATGATATCTCTATGTTGCTTCATGTAACAAACAAAATAATAAATAATAAATATAAAAATACTAATCATAACCATAATCATAATAAATATAATAATTAGCATAAATAAATATCAAGGGTCACACATCCCTTCACTTCATGACCACTCAATATACATTTATATATTGTATTGAGGCTCATTGTAATCATCAATTCATATCAACCAATCATTATTCAATATTCTAATATATAATTGCATAAATATTTTGTTAATCTCATACTAAACAAAGACTATTTATTCCATTTAGTATTAATGCCAACTATTGGCCAATTTCATGGGCAAATTCCACAAGCATACCTTGGGTCAACTGTACCCACTTGGACAATTCTATATTGCACTTACCATATGCCAATTGACGGCCTTGTCTCCACTACAAACTAATCCATATAGCTACCACTAAAATTAATTTGTACAACCAATTTTTCTAGGGTATACAACCCGTACATTGCAAATTATTCTTCCGCCACATCAGATTAATCTGTATAAATGCACCACAAATTCATTCAATCACTTGTAATTTGTATTCTGCTACTGCCACCATAATTATCGCTAGTTTGTATGACATCCATGCTATTATGTATTTCCATGCACGATGCTAACTCAACCATCTTTTTAGTCACACTTAGCTGTTAAATTTGTTTCCCTGGCTGTCTCTATCCTCACCCCACACAACACCTTTGATATTTTTTTACTCACCCTATTTTAATTTTTACCTTTTCAAAAAATTTAAACTCAAAACTTTATATACATAATATATAAAGTAAACTTACATAAAAGTGGGTCTCCACAAAGAAGGTTGTTGTGTTGGTTTTGTCACTTGGGTGAGCAAAACAACAACACTTGCATGTCTAGATGAGCCTGCTAGACAAGAAAAAAGTTTGTGAGTGGGTTAAACAAGCCAAACACATGTATAAACAAAGAAATAAAACTAAATCAACTAAGAAATAAAAGTTAAAAAGCATGAGAAACTTAGAACCATGAAAATCAAATAATGACCAACATAATGCTACCAATGGATCCATAGATTAGTAGGCAAAACACCGTAGAGAAAAATGAGGACTTATGAGTCCCCTCTTCCTCCTTGGGAGGGCTCTTGAGTTCCTTAATGGAGAGCTCTTCATACAATGGAAGAAATGGAAAATGGTAAAGAACAACAATGCATATTCCCTCAAGAGGTGAGTGGAATGGCCTATTGCAATGGTGCTTGAAGGCTCCAAAGAGAAAAGTGGATTCTCAAGGGAGAATTCTTGCAACATAACGATACTATGAAGATCTTGGTTTCTCAGTGCACCCATGGCTCTTATTTATAGCATTTCTTCAAGGCAAAATGTAATTGGTTCATAGTGTGAACAAGGGGCCTTTTAGGGCATCCTCTAGTCCTTGACTAGCCTCCCATTTAGATTTTGCTCAGATATGAGGGTCAAATCGTGTTGGGATTTGGTCCATAAGTGGTTGAGGGGCCGACAAGATCCATAAATGCGTCATTCATAGAAGTGTGCGGCTTTTCTCATACACAGTCGCGCACTTGGCACATTATGCGCGTTGAGGGCTTTGTTGGCTCGCACACACTATGCATTGTGTGCACGCTTCCTTTTGTGAATTTGTGCATGTCAAGTGTATAATTTTTTTCCCTTTGAATGCATTTTAGTGTTGTAGGTGGACTAATTGTTGTTGGCATTGTTGTGTTTCCTTAACCATTTGTGTGAGATGTTGCTGACGATATTTCAGTGATAGTAGATGCCCCTTGATGTGTGAGGTTAGGAGAATATGTATAGCCGAAATACATCAATGTTTCTTTTACTGAGAGTGCCATTGTAATGAAGAGTGAAGAGAGGAACTGCAAGAGCAATCCATCGGAGGGGGAGGGAAAATTTTGGGACCCAAACCTTTCTCTAGGGAGAAAAAAGAAAATATATGTACAAATGAGGCGGGCATGCCCCATGCTCATGTCATGTAACCAAAATGTGAGTTTATAACTAAAGATGTATGTTGATGTAGATAACTATAGCACCCTTGAGGGTGATTGATAACGGCAGATGACAGTTCTGAATGGTGAACGGACTCTGAAGTGAGACAAGGATGACTGTAAGAATTGTCTATGACTCGTAGGCATTGATGGCCTAACGAATTCATATGTCTTCGGCTGGTATGAAACAACTGCAATAGTCGCATAGTAAGACCCACCGTAACATGAGAGTTTGTTGAAGTCGAATGTTATGGGGGTCAACGGAATCAGAGAGCAATGATTATTCTCTCTATGTCGTCTGAGACTCCTCATTGTGAAGGTAATGAGAGTCAAGATAATGTCGCCCTTCTGGAAACTGTGTTGATGTCGACAGAAAGGGAGACGTGACTCCAAGAAGCAAAGGGATTTGTGAAAACCACTGAGATGATATCAGGTATTGACATGTAACATGAACGAAGTCAAGATGTTGTGAAACTCAAGACTTCCCTTGGTTGGGGAATTTTGAAGGATGATTGGCAGCAACCGTAAAATTGTATCTAGTGTCAGGGGGACATCTAGATTTGGGGTTAAATTGTGCCAGAGGCTAACAAGTGGACAAACTCATAGTTCATGGGTACATGGACTTGGGATATTTGGGGTTCGTGAATGATGTTGGTGTGAATAAGAGAGTGGATGCCCCAACCAAGGGTGACATGGGTTGCTTTGCCAGGAAAAGAGAAGGCCATCAACGGTGAAGACAAAAAGTTAAGTAAATGTTGGAAACAAAGGATTTTTACAATTACCAAAGAAATAAAGAATTATTTGGGTTGAGTGTACAGATACAGAAACAGGTGCCCCATTGAAAGTTGGCTTGACCTGTTAGGGCGTAAGTTGCAAAAGAGAGTTGGTGGAGGGTGGGGGCCCCATGGGTGGGTTTATGTATGAGGTAAATGAATGGAGGAAAATCTACATATGGGCAAACTGATGGTGGATGAGATGAAGGGATAATGATACTACGGGGGTGTAGTCAAATAGAACCGAGATGATATGACCTGGGAGTCCATTGGGAAAGCTAGCAATATGATGAGAAGAAGTATGGGATTCATTCTCAGAAGTGCATAAGACTATCGGGACTCCCATCCCTAGGGGGTGAAATCATCATGAGTTTCAAGTGGCCAGGGGGAATTATGAATGGGACAACTCATGTGGGGGAGACTGCTACCGGGTGATAGTACCAAAATGCAGTAGAGGTGAAGCTACTGTAGAGCCAGATGTAAGGACCCTAAAGGTAAACGTTAGAGGGTGTGACTGGGAGATGCAATTGATTTACAGAGGGAATAATTACATGCCAGTGTTGAACATATACCTGAAGGGGCTGCATCGCTTTGATGAACAGGAACCTGCACACATGAAAACCAAATACCCGACGTAAACAATATCTGATGATAAAGAACATATGACAACTATTTGATAAAATTTGAACATGAGCATGCGTACCTGAACGTGACGTCAAAAAAATTCTCCTTCAAGGCCAAGTTCAGATGGTGACCCGGGGAATGTGAATGGGTATATGACAAGACCAGGATCCCGTGGCTAAGAACGGATCAGAAAACGGAGGCTCTAGGCTCATGTAACTGAGTGTGGAATTTTGGCAAAAGGGACTATATATGGTTGGTGGACCCATAATGACACCTCATTTGTACCCACCATTGTAGCTGTATTGACGAGAGAATTCTGAGGAGATTTGGAGATTACAACAGCGCAAGTCGATTGATTCGGGGGTGGCGAGAGACAGGTTAGTGGTCCTATCCTCCTACATCATGTGAAATTTGTAGAATGTAGGTAGGGGGTGTACGGAGGGTCGTACAGGGGTATTTTTTTGGGTAGGGGCCCATCAGTGTGCGAGAAAAGGAGGAATACTTGTGCGCAGGTACGTGGGTATAATCATTTTTCCCATGCATAGTGTGCGGTTGTACTTGACACCATCACGCATGTGGGCGCGAGGGAGGGAACAACATGCGTGCATGGGATGCACGCTTGTTTGAATGACAGTTGTGCACGATGCACAGTTGTTTCTTAGACAGTTGCGCATTAGTGCGCAACTGTGAAGAGAATAGGTGTGCACATGTGCAAACCTATATGGGTGACAACTGTGCATTGATGGCAAGGCTAAGTGGTTTGAAATTTTGAATTTTTTGATGATTTTTATGGATGACGAGGCTGACCAAGTGTTTTTGTGTGGATGCAGGTGATCAGTATACTACAGATACTATGATGCTAGTGCACTGGAGAGAGTGGGATTGGGATCGTCTATGAGAGGCGGTGAGAGAGCATCCGGGTGTGCAGAGACACTTGGCATCCTGCGGGTTGCTCAAATTTTTCAACTGCCCGTTGATATCGTCACAAGATTTCCTGCTTCAATATATGATTGTTATGTGGAGCACTGACCTGTAGTGCTTCATCGTGAGAGGAAAACAACTGACATTCTATGTTTTCTAGGATGTATACTTTTTGACGGGGCTCCCATTCTGTGGGATGGCCCTTCCTATGGACCCCCAGTTGTCGGGGGATGAGCGAGTGGGTGACTTGGTGGCTCTCCACTACACGGGGCCAAACTCGATGTCAGGTTTGGTCACTCGGATTGAGGCGATCAACGACCTTTTGACAGAGTGCATCATCGCAATGGTGGTGAGGATCGACGGATCCTTAGGGACTCAGCGGATCACTAGAGGTCGACTGAGGATATTGAGCAGTTCCTTGATGGGGACATTTTTTCCTAGGGGCTGATGTTTCACATCAGAACAATGGGGCAGGTTAACCGGTGTCGGAGATCCGACTCTAGTGACTTCGCCTTTGGGTCCATTCTGGTGGGTTGGTTTCTAGAGAGGGTGCCTCTATTGCGCCCTAGGATTATGTTGGAGCCTGTGGGGCCACGAGAGTCACAACTGATGTGGTGGGCCCATGTGCTAGCCCGACATGGGGGTGGAGAGGGTGGACATTACTTCACGACCACTATGACATGTGTGTGGTGACATATGCCACAGGTGATACTAAGGTACCCATACACTGGTATGGACTACCGACATGACCTTGATATGATGTTGCCTCCTACGGAATATTGGGATCAGAGAGGTGTGTTTTTGGATTATGTTTTGTGATTTTGATAGCTTGCATTTGATTATATATGTATATAGGGATGTTGAAACTATCTTTGGTGTTGTTTTGCAGATGTGGGATCCCGAGGTCGAGAGATAGAGATGGTCAAGGAGTCAGCTCGCTGAGGACCAGTGCGACCGTCTCTTGTAGCGTCGAGGACAAGACAGAGGTGGAGACTAGATGATAATGTTGTTGGACTAGCACATGATCCATAGGTAGAGGCTAGAGCGATGGTAGAGGACCCGTGTCGCCGTTTCGATAGGGTGTTACAGGGTATTCATGAGGCCATGTGGGCCCATATCCAAGAAGAGGAGGTCCTGGAGCAGTGTGTGGGTGTATCTGTGGAGTGGCAGACTTTGATCCACCGAGCAGTTGTAGCGGGGGAAACGATGACTGGTCGGTTGCCCCCTGGACCTTGAGGGCCCCGGGGCGCCTCTAGCTGATAGAGGACCTAGGGGGGGGGAGCTCTGGGGGCACCGTGAGTGCCGGGGTTTGTATGTATAGGTTTGAGAGCCCATTTTGTACCTATAGGAGTGGGGGGACTCACTGGCCTACGTGCGATGTATATGTCTTTCTGTAAAACACTTGATGACATTTTGATGATTATATATATATATATATGGATATACATTTTTTGGATCATTTGTATCTTCATGTGTTGATGTTTTATGATTATGATGTTTTTTCTATATGTTGTGACAAATGTATGATGTTGATGTATAAAATGATGTTTAATGTGATAAATGCCAATCTAATACTAGGTTAGTCGTGTTATCCGCTATTTGATTAAATTGTCTTGGAATATGTGTAAATGTGATTGAATAAAAGTTGTGAGATAATAGTCTAACTTGCAAGTATTTGCGAAAGAGGCAAGGATCGCAAACATGATATACATTGTTGAGTTGCAGGACGACAAGCTAGGAATCTAATAGAACACTAAGGTTACGAATGTGGCGGTGACAGGCCTCGGCGAGGAGACCAATGACGATGTCATATTCAACTTGGTTTTTGGTGGTCGAGCCCAAACATATGCCACAGGAGTGGAGAAGCATATGTGAGGGGGTATAGAGGGCCCAAGCGGCCCAAGTGAGATTCTGGGTCCAACGGCTGGCACCGTTAGCGTAACCGATGTGGTAGGATGATGGATGATGCATATGTCAATAACATATGATAGATTAGATGTGGGGAATGGTGGCGGAAGAAAGAAAAAACTCTACAAATGTGTACAAAGAAAAACCTAAGGTAGGGTTGCTACGCTTAGGCGTAAAACTTCTTTAAGTACAAGCCGTTGACAGGTTCTTTGAGAGGATAGCCTTTTGGAGAGGCCAAGATGTATGTGCCTTTATTGAGGCAGTGTTGGATGATGTAGCGTCCATGCCATAAGGACTCAAATTTCCCATGGTCGAGGGTATCGTGGGCGATATCGTAGGCTAAGATGAGATCCACTTCATTGAAAGAGCGAAGGTTGGCATGGCAGTTGAAGGTGGATTTGGACCGTTTTTTAGCTGCCTCGTTGTTCTATAATGAAGATCGACAATATTCATCCAATGACTCTAAGGTCAACAGGTGTTGCTCCATCAGAGCAGTGTCGGGTAATAGCTTAATGGTAGTGCGTAACGTGGGGATTTCACATTCGATAGGGAGGGTGGATTTAATCCCATGGACGAGGTGGAACGGTGTAAAACTGGTGGCAGTTTTGATTGTCGTGCGATAATCCCATAACATGGAAAACAACATATGATGTCAGTTGGTCTTATGTTTGTTGATGGTATGTTGTAGCATGGTTTTGAGGAATTTTTTGACAACCTTGACTTGTCTGTTGGACTGAGGATAGTATGGGGAGGAAAACTCATGGGATAAGCCTAACTTTGAGGAGAGTTCCACAAATATCTCATTCTCAAAGTGTTTACAGTGATCAGACACTAACTGTAGTGGGACACTAAATCGGGTAATGACATGGTTGAAGAAAAAACACGATGTTGTGTCAGTTGTATTGTTGAAAGTGGGCATGGCTTCGACCCATTTGGTGAAGTAATCTACTGCCATGACAATGTACTTGTGTCCATTACTGGATGGATGATGGAAATTCAAGAGGTCTATGCCCCATTTGAAGAAGGGGTCAGCGGTGATGACTAGATGTAGAAGAGATGGTGGTGCTCGTGCTTTGTTTGCATAAAGTTGGCATTTGTCACATCGCTTGACAGCGTGGATGAAATCATGAAACAACGTGGGCCAGAAGTACCCTGCTTGAATGATTTTTTGGGCGGTAGACATACCCGAGATGTGACCACCGCAAGCCCCGCTATGGAAATCATTCAAGACTCTATCAGCTTCGTCAATGGTCAGACATTGACAAAGAATGGTTTTGACCCCACATCGATAGAGGATGTCTCCGATGAGGAGATATCGAGGGGCCTGATGGCGAATGCGTCGACGATCGTCTCAAGAGAGGTGAGACCCAAAATTCTGTGTCTGAAGGTAGATGAGAAGTTCAACATACAAGGGGTCATCGGAGGGGATGAAGAAGAGGTGTTCGTCGAGGAAATCCATATTGACGGGGGATGCTTTAGCATCCGAGTGAAAAGTTGTAATGTTGAGTACTCAACACACCCTAAAAAGCCTATGTCAATTTTTCACTTTTTGGGTACCACTTAATCTTTTCATTGTCTGAATTCAATTTTCTTTTGAGAAAGGTTTTGTCTTTGCTTATTCTCTTAACTCTCGCTAGCTTTTCAAGTTTGTCTAACTTATGAAAACCCCATGAATTGAATAAATAAGGAATGAAATAGCCAAATCACTTCACCTGACGTGCTTCAAAATTCAACATTGGAAGGAATTAAGATGTGTAAAAGAATCACTCGGAAAAACCTCTGTCGTCGAGTGTCGATCTTCACCGGCATCAGCGAAACAAAGATTTTGTTTCACAATGAGTATCACCTATGGACATCGCCGATAGTTGATCCCCTTCAACGTCGGTAAAAGGTGAAGGGAGTAATTTTTAAAAGGAAAGGAAACGATATCATCGATGCGCTAGTCAGAATCGGAGAAAACTGAATCACGACGAACATTGCAACCACGCTAAGGAATGTCCCCCGATCACCGATTCTCGAAGCGTTTTGGCATCAGAAATTTTTCGAAGACGCTAACCCAAAGAAAAATACGTGATAGGTTTATCCCCGATCGCTGATCCCTAATACCTTTTTGGCATCGATGATCCCAGGTTTAGTTTAAGAATGCACAACTGGAAGAAAGTCTCAGCTCCGACTGATACTCGCGAGTTAAGTCACAGGTCTCCATTACCACATGTCCCAATCCAGTTTCTCCACGTCAGCACCATACGATGAAATCGATCATCATCGGAGGTTTTCGATGTAAGGATATCAACGAAAACATCCATAACACATTGTCGATCCTTGATCTTCCCACTAGGAAAGCAACAAGATGGGACGTTTTAGCGCTAGATACGTTTAGACTCAGAGCATTTAAAGAAATAATTAATTCCAAATCTCACATTAGTTGTTACTTTGGGTGTGAATCAAAAGGTCATTTGAAATTACCGATAGAACACATCACCCTCCGCGCCTCCACCGTCAACCCATGATGAATTAAATTGCAAAGATTCGGTGATAGATTTGTTTGAATTTCACTCATCACCCGAATTAATTGTTCGATGCAACACGATAAGCTCTTCCCAGTTTAAATTCTCTTGAGCTATTGTGAACAAGACCATTTTGCGCGTAAAGAAGTTTCAGAGCATCCAAAGGAGCGAGACAAGCAATTAAAAAGCTTTTGAGATCCCATGAGTATCAAACAACAAGGTTTAGCAAGCGTTACAAGTATGTTCCAGTCTGGATTTTCTTTATTTTCACTTCATATATACATTTTTATCCAATGTCGCTATGTACACAGGCCCTAAAAGATTGTTTCGATTGCAGGAACAATGCCTCAAAGAAAACCAACCGCCAGGCGGTCGCTAAGGGGCCGAAACTAAAAGAACCAGAGGTAGGAGAAGGCTCTTCCCCAACGGATGCAAAGAAATTAGAATTTGCTCCAAGGCTGAAACCGGTCATTAGGACATCTACAAATAAGGCTTTCAATCAACCCCCGACATTTGGAGACAGAGTCAAACATAAGGGCCAAGAAAGTACACCCGCACTAGGGATAACTCTTCAAGAAGATCAGCCAGGAAGAATTTTCGAAATATATCCCGCACATCGACTTCGATATGAGGAACAATGCCTCAAAGAAAACCAACCACCAGGTGGTCGCCAAGGGCGACCAAACTAAAAGAACCATAGGTAGGAGAAGGCTCTTCCCCAATGACCGCAAATCAATTATAATTTTCTCCATGGCCGAAACTAGTCATTAGGACATCTACAAATAAGGATTTCAATCAAACCCCAAAATTTGGAGACACAGAGGCAAACACAGTGACCAAGGCCATACTCTCTCACTGGGGAGAACTCTTCAAGAAGATCAGCCAGGAAGAATTTCTGGAATATATCCCGCACAACAACCCCGATATGAGGAAGCTCGACGATGAAGTTTTTCCGAACATCCGACGGTCGTACCTGCACATGGTGGCCAGCAAAACTCTAGTGTTCCCCTACATAGAACTTCTGAAGTGGCTCATCGACCACACAAACACACAAAAGTGCCTGATCAATGACGACAATGGCAAGTGTGTCGGGGTTTTTCTTCTGGTAGAGGTGCAAAATTATTATAAGCTAAGAGACCCGAAGGAGCGACTGAACATCAATTTCATCATAAACTTCTATGAGCGCCATGAAACCGGTCGGGTGATGGCCTCATAATTGAGAGAAGACAAAAAATACACCAATCGGACCTTCGGCTAGTACCAAATGACCAACTTAAGGGAGTCGTATATCTATCTAATGGCCCTCATCTGAGGGTTGTATGAGGAGAAAGACTGCTCCATATTTTCAGAGGCCTGGATGCCTCTAGCTTACACAGTAGCCATTTTTGGTAGAGGTTTTAACTGGGGTGCCATCATTTCCAAGTAGCTAAGCATTTTCATACAACAGCATCAAATGCTGAAAGAAGGAGAGACTCCATCCTTCTACATGGCTTCTTATTTATTGGATGTCATCTGCGCCAGAAATGTCTTTGCCGGAATGAAATTGAGTTGGCACATCTCAGAACTCCTGGTCCATGTATATTTCAACGTCTTATGGGAGAACAGGTACAAAAAATCCTACTCCCTCTTCTACGATGAATTCATCGCGCACATTCATTTTATTATTTTCAAGAAAGAGTGCTTGAGGCTATCGGTTGCGGCAAAAAAGGTGATAGAAAAAGTTGGCCACTGGTATCTGGACGAATGCGATACCTATATTAGGGTATTCGGGGCCACTGGAGCACCTCATCTCCTACCAACACATGTCCCCGACCGACTTGTTGTGGGGGAAATATGCTACCAGACCATCCTGCAAGGTTACAACGCTACCCTGGTGAAAGATAAGAATCGATCATTTATACCTTATGGATTCAATATAGGTTTCTACCTAGTAAAAGACACCTCTCAAGCCAAGCAGGAAGGACTGAGCCAATTGGATTTCGATTCCAAACCGGTCGTTTCCGCAAACATGACCCAAGGGGTCTAGTCTTGAAGCACGCATCGCAAGTGTCGTCCTGTTGTCCATACACCCATGACAAATTCAAAGATGAGGTCTTCACCGAAAATTCCCAAGACTGGGATGAAGTGGTGGCAAGGAAGGTCGACTCTAAAATGACCAAGTTCAGAGCCATAAGCCTGGATGAACATGCAACAATCATAGAACAATTGGCTCAAGGAGCCCTCAGGGCCAGAGAAGAAATGATAGCGGTCGAAGTAGCATAAGCCCCCCAGGTAGCGACCGAAAGAGCAGAGATTCCCTAGGTAACCCCAATGCAAGATAGAAGTTCCCCCAAGGCTCAGGACGCGCGAGAGAGGGGTTTACTCATGTTAGAACATGCGCAGCGGATAATTGATCAGCTGCAAGATGACCCAGACATCCTAAACATGGAAAGGCTCCCTGAAGACAATCTAGATAGAAGCCAAGCGGGCCCAAACGACCCTGAATTTATAGATCTTGATGAAATTGTTGGGTTAGACGACCTTGCGTTTACAACGCCACTGGCCGGATCATGGATAGGTGTTTCATCTCAACCAGAGACAGTCAGAACATCGGGGAGGACAATTCCTTCAAACCCCTTAAGTGAGATGATAAAAATATATGATGATGATGAGAGCCTAGAGGTATCCCTTGTGACTCTCATGCACATCGAAGAGGAAAAAGAGCCAGAGAAGACACCTTTCCCGGTTCCCGATTCTCAAATTCAGGGGCTTCCACAGAGCGAAAAAGAAGTCGAAAGTGCCTCAGACACTCAGTTGCCCAATGCACCAGAAACTCAAGCGGACAGCTTGAAGGACGAGCCAGGGTCAGGCGAACAAAGTGAAGAAATTATGCAACAGGGTTAGGTGAACCAAGTAAGTACCCATCATATCCTCGATTCCTCAGTTTCAATTGATACCCAAACCCCTGAGCGACAAACATAAGTCGAGCCTTTGGAATACAGGGAGGAAGTTCGAGAACCCAACCCTGAACAAGTATATACCATCGCGAGTTTAGGGAATACACTCACATGGGGGGATCAACGGATTCTCAAATGATCCAAGTGGATATTAGTGTCCACTCACGTTTTCCAACTGGCTCAAAACAGTTTTCTGGCAATTTTGGCAATTTATTATTTTTAGCAGTTTTAACTTCTGAGGCCATTTTGAGGGCCCAAATGAAGGTTTTTCAGGATAGAGCTTCTTAAAGATAGGTGAAGGAAATATTGATCCCCCAAAATGAATCTCCTCGATGATACCTTTCCAACGGGCTATCATATGCCTAAAACGGAGATCGTATGCAAAAGTTATGACCCCGGGAAATTGATGTATTAACTTACCCAAACGAGGCCCACATGACTTTTGGCGCTTCATCTCCTACGGTTAGGTTTTTGGATGTGTAGAGTTTTTGGAATTCCTATTTATTGTAAAAAGGCCTTTAGAGCCTCATTGTAATCATCTTGAGAAAGCGAGTAGCCGTCACATCTCTTCTCAGAGATAAGCTGCCACCATTCTAGCGAGTCTTTCACTCTGTATTTTTATAGTATCTGTACATTTATTTCATTAATAGAAATCGTGTATTACTGTAAATCTATGTTTATGGTTGCAACTCTGATACATTTATGTTATATTATTGAATATCTGCAATATCACTGTGCATTTCTTTATTCTATCTCCGCTCTCATTTCGTGCCAAAAATAATCTGGATCAGTGGTATCAGAGCAGGTTGTTCTTGATCGTTTTTTCAGTGCATGTCCCCGACGAAGTCCGAGTATAGAAAGTTGGGTCTCAAGCTTGTCTCTCTTGAGGACAATCGCTCTCACACACCTAAGAAACCCTCAATGGCGGAAGAAAAGAAAAATGACGGAGCAAGCGATCCTATCAGTCTGTTGCTTGAGCAAGTTCTCACACAACAGAGGGACGAAATGATGAAGAATTTTTCCCACATCCTTCAACGCATGCTGATAGCAACAGGCGCATCTTCATCAAATTTCCACTTTGGAGGCACCTCGCCTTTCAATGTACAAGTTAATTTTGATATTCATGTATTTGAAGTATAGATAGACATAGAAGCCCTAGACAAATGGTTAAAACTGCTAGAAGGTTATTTCTCTGTTCACAATTTTCCCGACAGAGAAAATATCACCTTCACACTCCTTAAAGCTCTCCCCCATGTCAAACATTGGTGGGAAACTTACTGGGAGAAGAGTTCCACAGAGGAGTCTGGAATATATGGGGCCGAGCCCACATGGGATCTTTTTGTGGAAGTGGTAAAGGAATAGTATTACCCTGTTGGCAACTATGAGGACCATTACATGAGATGGACCACACTGTGGTAAGAGAGGGGCCAAGTAGTTACGGAGTTCACCAATACCTTCCATACCTTGCGCACCAAGTTGGGTATCCAAGACTCTGAACGACATTTGGTTCTAAAATACCATGGGGCTCTACACAGATACATCCAAACTAAAATGGATTTTCTGGACATCTCATCACTCGGTGTTGCTTATCGATATGTTGTTAAAATTGAGCAGAAATTTAAGCACCAGAACAATCAAGAGTTTGGGTCTACAAATCCGCAACAACCAAAGTATGACAAAGACGGCCCTAACAAACAGTCTCCTGAAAACCAGTCCAAGCCACAGGAAAAGAAGGGTCACGAGAAGACAAAGAAGGACACTGAAAAATGGTGCGATTTCCACAAAATCCCCTGGCACAACATCGATGAATGTCACTCAAAACAGTCATTGGTGGCCGAGATCAAAGACAAGGAGCCGAACCCTAATTCATAATCTGATTATGAAAATACTGGTAAAGGACAGATCATTGACGCTAACCCCACTGCTATTGTCGCGACCACAACAATTCAACCAGAAGAACCAACAGATCCTGAAGAGGGGGAGCACCTTTTTCATTCACAAAAGTGGGTGAAGGGAACCCCGCTACATTTTATTATTGATAGCGGAAGCCAAAAGAACCTTATCTCGGCAGAGGTCGTCAAACAGTTGGGATTGTCGACAACACAACACCTGCAGCCATACAACATTGGGTGGCTTCGCCAACGACGAGATCTCTGTTTTAGCCAATAGTGTTGATTATCATACGACATCCATCCCTTCAAGGATGAGATATTATGTGATGTTTCCCCACTAGATGTCTGTGATGTTCGCTTGGGCCAACCATATATGTGGAAGCGCCATGTTGTTTATGAGTCTCGACCCCGCAGTGTCATTTTTTCTCTGGGGGTTCATCTTTAAATAATACGAGAGGTAGTTCTGACTATTGTTCCACCTAAAAAGTGTCGCAAGGTAGTATCTCATACTACAAAATTCAGCTTCTTCGCAATCTGTTCAAAAGGTGAACAAAAGGATACTGCAACCACTACAACCTCAACCCAAGCACCTTCTATCCAACAAAAGTAGTTCGACAAGATTGTAGCAAAGTGTAAAGATTCCTTCTACACAAAATAATCTCATGTATCAAGACTGGTTAAAAAGTTCCAACCCTTCCAGCCACATGCTCGTGATAGCCTTCCACAAACCGAGCAGGGCGACGTCTCCAGCAAGGCAAGCAACTCACCAAGATTCAGATTCAGCAAACGCCTTTTCCTCTCCCCTAAGAACTCAACGCAATGGAGAACATTGCTTCTTAAGGAGGGTGGATTGATCCAGGTGGATATCGGTGGCCACCCACCTTTTCCAATTGGCTCAAAACAGATTTCTGGCAATTTTGGCAATTTACTATTTTTAGCAGTTTTAACTTCCGGGGCCATTTTGAGGGCCCAAATGAAGGTTTTTCAGGATTGATCTTCTTGATGATACTCAATAAAAATATTGAGCCCCCAAAATGAATCTCCTCGACGATACCTTTCCAATGGGCTATCATACGCCTAAAACGGAGATCATATGCAAAAGTTATGACCTCGGGAAGTTGATCTACTAACTTACCCAAACAGGGCCCACATGGCTTTTGGCGCTTCATCTCCTAAGGTTAGGTTTTTGGATGTCTAGGGTTTTTGGCATTCCTGTTTATTGTAAAAAGGCCTTCAGAGCCTCATTGTAATCATCTTCTTGCGAATGTGAGTAGCCGTCACATCTCTTCTCAGAGATAAGCTGCCACCATTCTAGCGAGTCTTTCACTATGTATTTTTACAGTCTCTGTACATTTATTTCATTAATAGAAATCGTGTATTACTGTATATCTATGTTTATGGTTGCATCTCTGATACATTTATGTTATATTATTGAATATCGGTGATATCTCTGTGCATTTCTTTATTATATCTCTGCTCTCATTTCATGCCGAAAATAATCCGGATCACCGAACGCGTGGACGAAGTAGCCGACATACATGTTATAGATTATGATTGGAAAAGGAAGGCTATCATCCAAATAACCACCAAGAAGAGGAGGATCACTTTAGATTGCTCCATCCTCATCACTACGGAGGAACATCTAATCAACACATAGCATGCTAAAACTTCTGAACTCATCGGCGCAGGGATGGCGATCACAGATGCCACCTTGGACAGAGCTAAAAGAGATGAACAGGATTTGGTCACTGCCCTGAAGGAATTAGAACATTTGTGCCACTTAGTGAAATACTATCAGGACACCACACATGTCACGGTGTATCTAAGGAGCGAGTTTTAGGAGGCCTACAACAAGTTCACATATGAGTGGCACCTATTCACTGCAAGGATAGCCGAGCTCCGGGAAAACACCCTCATGGCACTTGTGACGTGAAAGGATATGGAGTGGTGGTATGATAAAGCGTAGCAAGACGTGGAGAGAGTCGACCACATTGGTGCAATCCAACAGGTCCAAGATACAGAAGAACATGACATTCGGGTGTTGAAAGAAAGAAGTCTTGATCGCATAAGGAAATCGGCCGAGTATTCGGAAAAAATGGCTTGGGAACCTCACCGAGAAATCCAAGAGAAATGGGCCAGGTGCGAGAAAAATTGGATCAAGATCAATCGGGTGATGAAATACATTGGACTCCCTGAGTTTGGCACACCATATTACTTTGTCGACTTGCGTGACATAGTCAAATCGCACATCGAGCAAGACTCGACATGGGATGAAGAAATAGAAAAGGTGGCAGACATGGTGCCAAGTCAGGTGCGACAGTTTATGGAACACCCAATCAAAGCTTGGGTTGTGTTGCAACAGTTAAGTGCCAGTCTAGTCAAGTATCAGGCACATGCCGTAGAGATAAGAGAGATTTATGCGGCCCCAATGGAACAACATAGGTTCCTATACGCCAACACCTACGAGGAGCTATTCATCAAGTGGTCGGAGTACGAGAAGAGTCACCCTCTTAAGTGATATCTTGAGATGACTCTTAGAAAAACTGATAGGAGAGAATGCCACGTGGTGAATTGTGTTTTACTTATCTGCACTTCAGCCATTATTTTTAGTTAATTTTATGTTATAAATAGGAGCATCAACTGATTAGTTAAGGGTTGGTGGTTGTTGCAAGAAACTCTCATTGTTGATTCTGTTAAGAACTATTTTGGAGTTGTCTTTAATTGAGAAGTCCTTTTGGACCAGAGACAAGTTTATGTTTTCATCAAATGCGTGTATGATTGGATGTGGAGAAGAATTATTTCCTATTTCATCTCATGAATGGATGCAGTAACGAGTCAGAGCTATTAAATCTATTGATAAGTTATCTGACACAATGTTTTACAGTTATTTTTTTAATGATGAAAATGAATCGTTGTGTTATTATGTGATGATTGATTAGATTTAAGTGAATTATTTTACTTGCCATTATTTATCGCATGCATGTTTTATTTTGATAATTTGTATCTCAATCAGTAATTTGAATACTCACATGGTTAACGTATTAGTACTAGGCCTGTGGTAGACGATCATTGTCTACATGCTAGAGCATAAGGGTTATCCCAAGTTCAGCCCCTTCTCCAGTAGTTGAGACTTTTTCCGATTTTGTTGCATGGTCGGTTTATACTCGCCCTAGCTTATATCAGTCCCACCTGAGAGAAAATACAAAAAATGAGAACGTTTGAACTGAAGGAGAAATCATTCACAAGAAAACGTAAATCCCATCGATTATTTCGGCCAGATCGCAAGATCTGGAGAACCATTCCACCATTAAATGTTGCAGAGTCTAATTGGGCCTCAGTGGCAAGTTTGGTTACTGCTATTGAGTTAAAGGGATTTATGACTCATCAACAGAATTGGTGATAGAAGGAGGGCCCGAAGAATGAATGGTTGAATACATATTTCACAAAATATTCTAGACAGCCTGTAGATTCGAAACAACCCACATGAATGGCTAGTCATTCCCAAGACATCCCACACACATTGAGTACTCCTAAAAGGAGTAACTCACCCCAAGACCAGGAAGAACGCATGTACATGGACATACCTTACGCTCTCCCTCACGAGGAATTGAATCAATTTAGAAGAATCACAAGAGCATACGCCCGACAGATCGGTGCGCTATCTTTAGTTTCGATACTTCCTCGAATACAAAAAATAAGCAGACCAGTGGTCGACACCCCTGACTAGGTTTTTGTGCACACAATAGAAGACCTAATAGATTTCACAATCACCGAAATCGAACATCCTCTTAATCTAATCCCTGAAATGCCAACCGACAACGTCTCTGAGATGGACAATTTTTCAGAAGAGGAAGGGATTAACTTAGAACGCTCAGTTTCAGGATCTGAAGATATGGAAGATCATAATGACCATGATGAAGAGAGGGGAAACCAACTGCAAAAAAATGAACCTTGGTTGGCCAGAGACACTTTGGCCATCCCTGGACGAGTACATAACCTTCCCCAACACCCAGAGAAATTACTTCCTAAATTTGACCCTGAAACTTCAGGATTTCCTGAAGACCATATCAAGAAATTAGTACTAGCTATCAAACTTATGAATGTCCAACATGAAGACGTAGTATTCAGGTTATTCCCCTACACTTTTGAGAATTTGGCTTCCACGTGGTATTTTAACTTACCTGTAGGATCCATAACAAGTTGGACAAAGTTTCAAAAAGATTTTTTAGATAAATTTGCAGAAGAGACTACTACAAGAGCTTTCATGGCTGAGTTGTTCACCGCCACCACGAGTTTGAAGGAAGGGGTCAAATACTTCAACCAAAGATTCGTAACTATCTTAAATAAATTACATCCCAAAGCTAAACCTACTCAGGAGTTGCAAATCGAAGTATATGCTAATGCTCTCCCAACCTCTATTTTTATGTTTGTGAAGAGGGATGACAAACGAACCATGGCTGAGAATTTTGAAGAAGACAAAATGATAGAGTTCCAAATGAAAGGATGAAAAGAAATTTGGGTCTCCTTAGTTAAGAAATAAGCTCAAACCCCTCCCCGGAGGGGACTATTACTCACTAGACCCCCAGGGAAACAAGCAGAACAAGCTCTTGAAAAGGGAAGTGGGGGCATAGAGGACCTATAACACATGGTCAAGAATTTGTCAAATGAAATCATAGACATGAAGAGAACTGCGGGGGAGGGAAACCAAGGCCAAAGGCCCTATAATCCTTTCTTTAAAATAAATCCACCGTTCAAAGCACTTGAACCTCCCCCAGCCAACCTAAACATCGATCTTGGAAATGTAGCATCTGACTCTTTCTGCACTTATCACCAAGAGAACCACTCTGAAAGACACTGCCCTCAATGAGTGCATGCCATGAATTTGATGGCCAATCGGTTTCTAGATGAGGTCTCCCTAACCGAACAACCAAGCGGTTCAACTATAAATATCGTCGATCATGAAGAGGTCAATCCATCGGAAGAAACAACCATGTTGATATGGGATCCTGATGTACCTTTTCCTTTCGATGACCTATGTGAAGTCCAGGAACCACCCACAAAAGTATTGGTTGTGCAAACATGAAGTAGGGGTCAACTGGTCTCAGACAACCTTGCCCCTGCCCAAACTTCGGGAGCAATATCAACTCCCAATCACCTGAAAGCACCTTTTTCTCCCCATAAGAACCCTGTAAATATCCATACGTGAAAATCGCCCAAGATGGATTACAACATAGTAGAATATTTGAACAAGTTCAAGGCTAATATATCAGTTATGGACATATGTAGAATCCCTCAGCAAAAGGACTTCCCGTCAAAAGCTTTGAAATCAGTAGAAATTCCTACGACAAGAATTGATCAAGGAAGAAATCCAACTCCCATAGATCTAGGAAATAAACCAACTGTGAATGCCTGCTCTGAAGATAAGAAGGGAAAACCTTTTGTCCCACCGTTCCTTTTAACATTCGAAGTCTTCAACGGAAACCTTCATAATTGTTTGGTCGATTCAGGAGCATCCTCTAATGTTATGCCACTGTCTATTTGCAAAAACTAAACGCAGTTCCTCTCAAAAGAGATAAACATGTAATACAATTGGAAAGAACCCAAGTGAAGGTCATGGGAGAACTCAAAGATGTAATGATCAGAATAGTAACACATCATAAATTTGTGCAAGTGATTGACATCATTGTAGTAGATATCCCAGAAGCTTATGGATTATTATTAAGCCGAGACTGGTCTGAAAAGTTAAACGGATACTTTAGTACAGACTGGGTGCACCTTTGGCTACCATTAAAGGGACACAAAAATATGATCAGAATTGATAGGGAAAGATATCTGAAACATACTGTCACTGACCTAGAAACCCCAAATGAACCCTCATCGATAGATTTCCCTATGCTAGGCAATTATTCCTGTGACTCCTACTTTGGGAACTGCTCTCCTCTCTCATATGATGTCCCTCTTACCCAAAACTCCGAAATGATTTTCTGAGAAGAATTGTCGATGGTGGCAGAGGAAACCCTCTTCTGCCAGGAACCTGCATTAGAAATCACAAGACAAACGAAAGGAAAAGAGGAAAGTGACAGGAAATAAGGAGCTGATAGATTTCGCCCACAATTTTGGACCTTATACTTTGATGGATCTAAATCACAAGAAGGGTCAGGAGCAGGGTGTATCCTCATTAATCCGAAGGGTAAACGACATTTCTTGTCCTGTAGGCTAGAGTTCGAATGCACAAACAACACCGCCGAGTATGAAGCTCTAGTACATGGGTTAAAGAAATCCATAGACTTAAACGTCAAAGAATTTAAGGTTTTTAGATATTCTGAAATCATTTTCAGACAGAGAAGGAATACTATACATTGAAATTCTCCACACCTGAAGAATTACCAACAGGAAGTGCACCGGCTAATAGAACATTTTGAAGCCTTCAACATTACATCAATTCCAAGAGTGAAAAATATTCTTGTTGATTCTCTGGCCACCACTGCTTCAAGGCTATCACCTCTAGAAGATTATGAAGCCTCTCGGTTCACCATAGAACTGCTCTACAAACCCTCAGTGCCCAACAATATTTCTAATTGGAATGTTTTTGAGGGAGACGAACAGATTATAAACTTTCTGACCAATCAGGACAATTTTAAAGACTTAGACATTGACGATGAAGTGTTCCAGGAACAATCAACGGAAACCAACCCTCGTACAAATCAGTCAATCAACAAATTAAAGTCTCACACGATACCGAAGGGAATAGCCAACTTAGAAAACCTTTTTGACCTAAAGGAAAGATTTAAGGGGTCAAAAAATGCGAAAACTGGTAGTTCCTGTCCAATGCATGAAAGTATAAATCTCGGAATCTCGGAACCCTAGAAAACCCAAAAAATGTAAACCTCGGTAAGACAATATCTAAAGAGGAAAGAAAGGCTTATCTCAAACTCTTCAAATAGTATCAAGATGTCTTTGCATGGTCCTACCGAGACCTGAAAACTTATGATACCCGTATCATTCAACACACCATCCCGCTAAAACTTGAAGTGAAACCCTTGCAACAAAAACTCTGGAAGTACCACCCATCCCTAGAGCCTCTCATGTGTCAAGAGTTAAATAAACTGTTAGATGCCAAAATTATCTTCCAGGTTAGACACTCTGAATGGGTAGCTAATTTTGTTCCTGTAAGGAAAAATCATGGGGAGATTCACCTATGCGTAGATTTCAGAAATCTCGATAGGGCTTCAAAAAAGGAAAACTACCCAATCCCACCAATGGAGCAACTCCTGCAGACCGTGTCTGGCTCTGAAATTTTCTCCTTACTAGACGGTTTCTCAGGATACAACCAGGTTCTAGTTTTAGAAGAAGACCACTTGAAAACTACCTTCTGAACCAAGTGGGGAACTTTCCCTTACAAACGCATGCCTTTTTGGTTAATCAATGCAGGAGAAACCTTCCAGAGGACCATGGACGTAGCATTTCAGGGACTAATCAACAAGTGTGTAATAGTATACTTGGACGACGTGAATGTGTATTCAAAGAACAAAGAAGATCACATCCAACACTTAACCCAGATTTTCGAAAGGTGTAGGAAATACGGAATATCATTAAACCCTAAGAAAACTATTTTCGGTGTCAAGGAAGGTGAGTTGTTAGGCCACATCATATCTCAAGTAGGCATTCACATAGACCCAGAAAGAATTAAGGCTATAGCTCAGCTTCCACTGCCTCGCAACAAGAAGGCTATGCAGTCATTCTTTAGGAAAATCAATTTTGTGAGGAAGTTCACTCACGATTTCGTGGAAACTATCAAACCCTTACAAAAAATGATTCATAAGGATGCTAAGTTTAAGTGGGATGATGAACGGAAGAAGGCTTTCAACAATATTAAAACTGCAATCTCTCAAGCCCCAGTGCTGGGAAGTCCCGATTTCAACAATGATTTCTTCCTCTATACTTTCTCTTTTGACCAATCGTTAGCCGCAGTATTAACTCAGATGGATGATGACAAAAATGAAGACCCAGTATCGTTCATGAGCACTAACCTCCAAGGTGTTGAACTTAATTATCCTGCTATAGATAAACAGGCTTATGTGGTTTATAAGGAAGTAAAACTTTTCAGATCTTACATCCTCAAGAACTACACCAAAGTAATTGTGCCTCACCCTACAGTCTGATCCCTATTCACTCAATAGGAGATGAGGGAAAGAAAAGGAAATTGGATGGCAGTAATTCAAGAATTTGATCTAGATATAAAACCTGCTAAACTAGTTAAAGGACAAGGGTTATGCAAACTGGCAGTTGAAGCTCAAGATCAAGTAAATGAAGACCACGGATAGGAGAACGAAATGGCATTATGGTGTGGTGAAGCTTCATACATTTCCCTAGGACAAGAGTCTTGGTATGAGAAACTGACTTATCTCCTACACCATGGGACTTGTCGAGAAAACCTCAACCCTACGGAAAGGAGAGCTCTCAGGTTAAAATCTGCACAATATCGCCTCATAAATTCGGTACTCTTCTGGGTTAATTATGATGGGGTACTTTTGAGATGCCTCGAACGTGAAGATGCAAACAAAATTCAGAAGGAGCTCCATGATGGCCCTGTTTGTGGACATTTTGCAAGAGACACCACCGCTCATAAGATACTAAGGGCTGGCTTTTATTTGCCCACTTTGTTCAAGGATGCTCACACATACACTAGAAACTATAAAACTTGTGAAATAAGTGCTAGGAGAGAGAAGAGAGAAGCGTTCCCACTCCAACCGGTGACCGTTTTTAGGCCTTTCGAGCAATGGGGGTTAGATATCATAAGAGAAATTACACCAAGTTCTTAGAAATAGCATAAGTACATACTTACTTCCACCGATTAATTCACGAAATGGGTAGAGGCCATCCCTCTAACTCATGTAAATGAAAAGGTGGTAATCCAATTCATAGAACAACAACTAATCACCAGGTTCGGCATCCCTTCTGTCCTAGTTTTTGATAATGCATCTTACTTTTCTTCCACCCTATTAACTGAGTTTTCTCTAGACAAAGGAATCATAATTAGGTACTCTGCAAATTACTATCCACAAGGAAACAGAGTGACAGAATCAACTAATAAGAACCTAGTGAGGATATTTAAAGAAAATGGTTGTAGACAACCAGAGGAATTGGAATAATTCACTTTATAACGCTTTATGGGCCGATAGAGTCACACCCAAGGAATCTATAGGAAATTCCCCATACTTTCTAGTATACAGGCAGGAAGCCATTCTCCCAAACGGGCTATATCTTCCATCCCTTAAACTCGCTCAGAATTCCAGAGGCCATCCCTCATCAAACTTACAACAAAGAATTGACATCATGCTCATGTTAGAAGAATAAAGGGAGAAAGATAAATAAAATTTCATAGCCCACTGACAGATAGTTAAAAGGTGGTTTGATAAGCATAAGGCTAAAGAGAAGAATTTTGAAGTAGGAGACTTAGTCCTAAAATGGGATAGAGAAAACGAGCCTAAAGGCAAACATTCTAAGTTTCAGAATCTATGGCTTGGACCTTTCCAGGTGGTTGAGAAGATTGGGTTAGGCACATATCGGCTATAGAATCTGAGGAGAGAATCTAACACTCTCCCAGTAAATGGCCAATCCCTAAAACAATATTTTCATTAAAAAAAAAAAAATTGTGTTTATTTTTTATGCGTCGATTTGTCTTTTTTTCATTTATACTTTGTTTTGTCTTTTGTGATCATGCTTATGAGATTTTGAAGGATTGTGTTAAGCAAGACAATGGTTGACCTCAAATCATGCGACATAATGAACTCTCTTCCTAAATCAACGCTCACACACAAACACAAGAAACGTTGAGGAACTTGTTGTTGTTTCAAGGGATTCTCTACCTAACCTGCACAGATGAACAACCTTGGGGAAATGTGGAAGTGTTTTCTTAGTGGTCTGGTAGAACCTTAAGGGAAAGAAGGAAAGATGGAAAGGACTACAAGCACCTCAGAGACAGAGGTAGTGAGTTTCACCTTAACCACCTCATAATTTTGCAAATAACAAGCGTCCTCCTCTCCCGCTCGCTCAGGGCATTCCGCCAAAATAAAAGTCAACTATATCAAATGAGCGCATAGTAGGAGAGGGTATGCAGATATCTCCGTCGGGGCTATGGATGCTCGTTGGCATCATATCAAGGTCTGTGACATCAGGGTGACTCTGTCGGGGTTATGGACGCTCGTTGGCAGCAGAGCAACACCGTAGAAAATGAATGAAGGTAACTAAAAGGCCTAGTGCAAGTGAATTCTTTACTAGACTCCTGTCAAAAGTAGGCGTGAGTCAATTTTACAGGAAAAGAAGGTGGAATAAAGGTTTAAAATCCCCACAGGCAGGCCCAGACGTGCCAACCGTGGAAATTCCAAATGCAAGGGTAAAATAGGCCTTGATGAAAACCAGTTAAGTTCCTAATCGGCTTTTGCATCAGCCGAGCCCAAGGAAGGAATAGAGTTTATGATTTCGCCCAGTAAGTCACCATTTGTTGAGTACTCAAGACAAACTAAAAAGCCTATGTCAATTTTTCACTTTTTGGGTACCACTTAATCTTTGCAGTGTCTGAATTCAATTTTCTTTTGAGAAAGGTTTTGTCTTTGCTTATTCTCTTGACTCTCACTAGATTTTCAAGTTTGTCTAACTTATGAAAACCCCATGAATTGAAGAAATAAGGAATCAAATAGCCAAAGAACTTCACCCGACGCGCTTCGAAATTCGGCATCGGAAGGAATTAAGATGTGTAAAAGAATCACTCGGAAAAACCTTAGTCGTCGAGTGTCGATCTTCATCGGCATCGGTGAAAGAAAGATCTTGTTTCACAACGAGTATCACCTACGAACATCGTCGATAGTCGATCCCCTTTTACGTCAGTAAAAGGTGAAGGGAGTAACATTTAAAAGGAAAGGAAACGATGTCGCCAACGTGCTGGTCGGAATTGGAAAAAAATCGAATCACGACGAACAATGTGACCACGCTAAGGAATGTCCCTCGATCACTGATTCCAAAAGTGTTTCGCCATCGGCAATTTTTCAAAGATGCTAACCCAAAGAAAAATATGCGATAGGTCTATCCTCGATCGTCGATCCCTGATACCTTTTCGGCATCGATGATCCCAGGTTTAGTTTAAGAACGCACAACTAGAAGAAAGTCTCGACTCCGACTAATACTCATGAGTTAAGTCACCGGTCTTCATTGCCACGTGTCCCAAGCCATTTTCACCACGTCAGCATCGCACGATGAAATTGATCGGCATCGGAGGTTTTCGGCATAAGGATATCAACAAAAACATCCATAACACATTTTCGATCCCTGATCCTCCCACTAGGAAAGTGACATGATGGGACATTTTAGCGCTAGATACGTTTAGTTTCGGAGCATTTAAGGAACTAATTAATTCCAAATCTCGCATTAGTTGTTACTTCATGTGCGAATCAAAAGGCCATTTGAAATTACCGATAGAACACATCACCCTCCACGCCTCCACCGTCAACCCACGATGAATTAAATTGCAAAGATTTGGTGGTAGATTTGTTTGAATTTCACTCATCACCCGAATTAATTGTTCAATGTTACACAGTAAGATCTTCCCAGTTTAAACTCTCTTGAGCCATTGTGAACAAGACCATTATGCGTGCAAAGGAGTTTCAGAGCATCCAGAGGAGTGAGACGAGCAATTCAAAAGCTTCTGAGATCCCGTGAGTATCAAACAACAAGGTTTAGCAAGCGTTACAGGTATGTACCAATCTAGATTTTCTGTGTTTCCGCTTCATATATATATTTTTATCCAATGTCGCTCTGTACACAGGCCCTAAAAGATTGTTTTGAGCAGGAACAATGCCTTGAAGAAAACCAACCACCATGCGGTTACCAAGGGTGCCGAAACTAAAAGAACCAAAGGTAGGAGAAGGCTCTTCTGCAGCAGCTGCAAAGCAATTAGAATTTTCTCGAAGGCCGAAACCGGTCATTAGGACATCTACAAATAAGGATTTCAATCAACCCCCGACATTTGGAGACATAGAGTCAAACACAAGGACCAAGGAAGTACTCCCACACTAGGGAGAACTCGTCAAGAAGATCAACCAGGAAGAATTTCCGGAATATATCCCACACAACGACCCCGATATGAGGAAGCTCGACAACGAAATTTTTCTGAACATCCGATGGTCATACCTGCACATGGTGGCCAGCAGAACTCTAGTGTTCCCCTGCATAGAACTCCTAAATTGTCTCATCAACCAGACAAACACACAGAAGTGCCTGATCAACGACGACAGTGGCGAGTGTGTCAGCGTTTTCCTTCCCATAGAGGTGCAGAATTATTACAAGCTCAGAGACCCAGAGGAGCGATCAAACATCGATTTCGTCGTAAACTTCTATGAGAGTCATGACACCAGTCGGGTGATGGCCTCATGGTGGAGAGAGGACAAAAAATACACCAATCGGACCTCCGACTGGTACTAAATGACCAACTCAAGGGAGCCATATATCCATCTAATGGCCCTCATCTATTGGTTGTATGGGGAGATAGACTGCTCCAGATTTTCAGAGGCCTAGATGACTCTAGCTTACACAGTAGCCATTTCTGGGAGAGGTTTTAACTGGGGTGCCATCATTTCCATGCAGCTGAGCATTTGCATACAACAGACTCAAACGCTGAAAGAAGGAGAGACTCCATCCTTTTACATGGCTTCTTATTTATTAGACATCATCTGTGCCATAAATGTCTTTGTCGGAATGAACTTGAGCTGGAACATCTCAAAAATCTCGGTCCAGGAATATTTCATCCTCTTATGGGAGAACAGGTACAAAAAATCCTACTCCCTCATCTGCGATGAATTCATTGCGCGCATTCATTTTATTCTTTTCAAGAAAGAGTGTTCGAGGCTATCGGTTGTGGCAAAAAAGGTGATAGCAAAAGTTGTCCATTGGTATCTAGACGAACACGATAACTACATTAGGGTATTGGGACCACTGGATCATCTCCTACTAGCAATGATAGTGCCCGAGGTAGCAAAATCCCCCCAGGTAGCGACCGAAACAACAAAGATTCCTCGGGTAACCCCAATGAAAGATAGAAGTTCCCCCCGAGGCTCAGGATGCATGAGAGAGGGGGTTTCTCATGTTAGAACATGCGCAACGGATAATTGATCAGTTGCAAGATGACCCGGACATCCTAAACATGGAAAGGCTCCCTGAAGATAATCTGAATAGAAGCCAGGTGGGCCCAAGTGGCCCTGAATTTATAGATCTTGATGAAATTACTGGGTTAGACGACCCTGAGTTTACAACGCCACTGGTTGGATCGTCGATAGGTGTTTCGACTCAACTAGAGACAACCAGAACATTAGGGAGGACAATTTTGTCAAACCCCTTAAGTGAGCTGATAAAAATATATGATGATGATGAGATCTTGGAGGTATCCCTTGTAACTCTCGTGTGCATCGAAGAGGAAAAAGAGACAAAGAATACATCTTCCCTGGTTCTTGATTCTCAAAGTCGAGAGCTTGCATAGAGCAAAAAAGAAATCGAAAGTGCCTCAGACACTCAGCTGCCCAATGCACCAAAGACTGAAGAGGACAGCCCGAAGGACGAGCCAGGGTCGGGTGAACAAAGTGAAGAAATTCCACAACATACAATCTATGTTTCAACTACCGATGACCAAGTAAGTACCCATCATATCCCTGATGCCTCAATTTCAATTGATACCCAAACCCCCCGATGAGTGACAGACAGAAGCTGGGCCTTCAGAACACAGGGAGGAAGTTCGAGAACCTAGCCCTGAACAAGTATATACCGTTGGGAGTTTAGGGAATACACTCACATGGAGGGATCATTAGATTCCCGAACCTGTGGACGAAGTATCCGACATACATGCTATAGTTTATGATTGAAAAAGGAATGTTATCGTCCAAAGAACCACCAAGAAGACGAATATAACTTTAGATCGCTCCATCCTCATCACGAAGAAGGAACATCTAATCAACACAGAGCATGCTAAAATGTCTAAACTCATCACTGCAGGGATGGCGGTCATAGATGCCACCCTAGAAAGAGCTAAAAGAGATGAAGAGGAGTTGGTCGCTGCCCTGAAGGAATTAGAATATTTGCACCACTTGGCGAAATACTATTAGGACACCACACAGGGCGCGGTGTTTTTAAGGAGTGAGTTTCAGGAGGCCTACAACAAGTTCACATATGAGCGTCACCTATTCACTGCAAGGATATCCGAGCTCCAGGAAGACACCCTCATGGCACTTGCCACGTGCAAGGATATGGAGCAGTGGTAAGAGAAAGCGCAACAAGCCATGGAGAGAGTCGACTACATTGGTGCAGTCCAACAGGGTCGAGATACAGAAGAACACTACATTCGGGAGTTAAAATAAAGCAGTCTTGATCACATAAAGAAATCAACCAAGTATTGAGAAAAAATGGCTCAGGAACCTCACCGGGAAATCCAAGAGAAATGGGTTAGGTGCAAGAAAAAATGGATCAGCATCAATCGGGTGATGAAAGACATCGGACTCCCCAAGTTTGGCACACCTGATGACTTTTTCGACTTGCGCGACATAGTCAAATCGCACATCGAGCAAGACTCAGCACGAGCCGAAGAAATATAAAAGGTGGCAGACATGGCACCAGGTCAGGTGCAACAGTTTATGGAACACCCGATCAAAGATCGGGCTATGCTACAATAGTTAAGTGCCAGTCTAGTCAAGTATCAGGCATATGCGGTAGAGATAAGAGAGATTTACGCCTCCCCATTGGAACAACATAGATTCCCATATGACAACACCTACGAGGAGTTGTTCATCAAGTGGTCGGAGTACGAGAAGAGTCACCCTCTTAAGTGATATCTTGAGATGACTCTTAGACAAAATGATAGGAGAGAATGCCATGTGGCGAATTTTGTCTTACTTATCTGCACTTCAGCCATTATTTTTAGTTAATTTTATGTTATAAATAGGAGCATCGACCGATTAGTTAAGGGTCGATGGTTGTTGCAATAAATTCTCATTGTTGGTTTTGTTAAGAACTATTTTGGAGCTGCCTTCAATTGAAAAGTCCTTTTGGACTAGAGACAAGTTTATGTTTTCATAAAATGCGTGTATGATTGGATGTGGAGAAGAATTATTTTGTATTTCGTCTCATGAATGGATGCAGTAACAAGTAAGAGTTATTAAATCTATTGATAAGTTATCTGATGCAATGTTTTACAGTTCTTTCTTTAATGATGAAAATGAATCGTTGTGTTATTATGTGATGGATGATTAGAGTTAAGTGAATTATTTTACTTGCCATTGTTTATCACATGCATGTTTTCTTTTGATAATTTGTATTTCAGTCAGAAATTGGAATACTCACTCGGTTAACATATTAGTACTAGGCATGTGGTAGACGATCATTGTCTACATGCTAGAGCGTAAGGGTTATCCCAAGCTCAGCCCCTTTTCCAGTAGTTAAGTCTTGTTCCCATTTTGTTTCCTTGTCAGTTTATACTAGCCCTATCTTATATCAGTCCCACCTAAGAGAAAATACAAAAAAATAGAACGTCTGAACTGAAGGAGAAAGTATTCACAAGAAAACGTAAAGCCCATCGATTATTTCGGCTGGATCGCAAGATCTGGAGAACCATTCCACCATTAAACACTGTAGAGTCTAATTGGGCCTCAGTGGCGGGTTTGGTTCCTGTTGTTGAGTTAAAGGGATTTAGGACCCATCAACGAGTTCGACAAGGACAAGTGCTTTCTTGCTTTTGGGAGTTGAGAACTCTAGGTCGTATTCCTAGAGGATATCGATCCATTGGGAAAATTTTCCATTAATATGGCTGCGACTAAGCAATTACTACATGGGGTTGGAATCCTCTATGACCTTGGTAGTTTGAAGCAGAATATAATGGTGCAGCTTTTGAACTATGAGGACAACTGCTAGGGTGAGTTTCTCATCATGATTATATTTCAAGGGTGGACCTGAAAGGTTTTTACTAATGTAGTAAATGACATGTTCACACCCATCATCCCCTAATTGGACGAGGACTCCTGCTACTAAGACGACTGAGGCTGACAAGTAGAGGATGTAATTGCAATCATAGTCAGGGGGACTAATCAAAGGGGATTTGGATAAGGCGACTTTTAAATCATCAAAAGTTGTTTGAGCATGTTCGTCCCATCGAAATGGCATATCATGACATAGGAGGCGAAGGAAACCATGCGAGTGAGTGGCATAGTCTGGGACAAAGAGACGTAAAAAGTTGGCTTTGCCTTGTAAGCTATGAAGTTGGCGTAAATTCCTAGGTGGTGGAATTTCTATGATGGCTTTGACCTTGAGGGGGTCTACCGTGATGCCATGTTGGAAATAATGAACCCAAGGAGGCATCCGACTGTGACTCAAAGGACACACTTGAGGAGGTTCAAGCAGATATTAAATTAGTGAGATCGTTGGAAAATGATGCGTAAGTCGTCTAAATGTTGAGTTTGCTCTTTGGATCGAGCAGTGAGGTCATCCAAATAAGCAAGGATGATGCGAGCAAGATCATGGAAAACGTAGTTCATGGCCCGTTGGAACGTAGCACCTGCGTTCTTGAGTCCAAAAGGCATGACACAATAAGAAAAGATACCCTAAGGAGTAGTAAAATTGGTTTTATACTGATATGTTGGATGGATTTGGATTTGATTGTAGCTGGAGAACCCATCCATAAAGGACAATGCCTAATGGCCGGCACATTCATCGATAATTTGGTCAATGAAAGGGGTTGGAAGTTGTCTTTGGGACAATCGTGGTTGAGATCACGAAAGTCTGTGCAGACGCAAATAATGCCATTTTTCTTGTTAACAGGGACGGGGTTGGAGACCCATGAAGTATATGCAATGGGGTAAATGAACCCGACATAACGTAACTTGTGAATTTTGGCTTTGATAGCCGTCGCTTTGGATAGGTGAAGGGGTACTTGCTTTTGACGTACTGGGGTTACATCTGGCCAAGTGTCGATTCGATGTTCGACTATAGATGGATCAAGGTTGGGAATATCTGTATATGACCAGGCAAAAATATCTCGATATTCCTGAAAGAGAGCTTTGTAAGCCGTGAGTTCTTTAGGGGAGCATGCAGCGCTATTGGTGATTTCTTTTATGATTCCCGATTTAATGGAAATGTCAATTTTGACGGTGGGGGAGATGTTGGCCATGTTGCCTTCTTCAAAATCATCTGGGGCAGGGATAGAGTTGTTGAACCAGTCTATATGCCCCGAAGGAATAAAATCCTTGGTTTCAATTGCGCACATGGAGGCTTGGACAGGAGGGTGAAAGGCCTCATGTGAAAGAAAAAGTGTTTGATGATGGAGTGCATGCCATGGGCAATCGGGTGTAGTGAGTTCCTCCAGGATATCTTCATCGCAATGGAAAATGAGAGAATACAGAGGATCCTGGGAGGTGATAGGGGGAATTGTCAAAGTGTGATTGTCCTCAAATGGTGAGGACGTTGAGGGGATATCATGGACAGGGTGCGAGGGACCGCTAGTCATAAAAAAGATGTCACGTTACTGTGGATGGTGCCTCGTTCACTCAAGTATTGACGATGAAATGTATCAAATATCAATAATGTGAGCCTCGGTGGAGAGTGGTCGAGAGGGCTCTAGCCGAGACATTTAATGTACTGTGGCTAACGTTTGGCGAAATTGAGGTAAAGTTCAGCAATGATGAGTGTAGTGGCCATATTCTAAATAGATGGCACAAGAGAATTTGGTTCACAACCCTTTATTGCTGACAGTGGAGGACTTTGTAGCAGCAGTGAACGTACTTGGTGGAGTGGCGAGCAATGTGGTTTCTCTAGGAAGTTGGATCAGATTGTGTAACTTGGGAAGGTTAAGACATCTATTAGTGGGGTGTCCTTCTCTTTCGCATAGTGTGTAAGGAGATTGAACTTGCGGAGGAAGTGGAGTTGTGGGATCTTTCTTCTTTCGTGTACCCCAAGCATTGGCAGTGGTGCCAACAGTTGTGGGTGATGGTGGTGTGGCAGGAGCCTGTACTGGGATCTGCATCGGGATTCCCTCTGTTTGAGGAGGGAGATATGGTTGAGGAACCATCGCGGGTGGAATAAGATACCATACATGGATGGCAAGCACCATGTTAGGAAGAGTAAGGGTTGCAGCTACCTAGAATGCTTAGACACCAGGTGGGGGGTAGAAAAAGGGAATTTGGGTAATGACTTGGGGAACTATCTCCCAAACTGGGAATTTCCCCTAGAGGGGGGGGGGAATATGGGATAAGTAGTGCAATGGGGTTCTCAGGGAATTCCTGAGCTAATAGTTCTCCAACTAGTGGAACCTTGATGTGAGGAGAGGCCTCGGTGTGAGGAGTAGTGTCTTTGATATATGTTCTGTAAGAAGATACCACATATACTTATGTTGAAGGGTGTAGAAGGGGTGGCGCTCCATTATATGCCCCCATCAAGGATGGGTCCTTGAAAATGTCAGGACTCATGTCGATGATTGAATAAGTATCTGAGATAGTGAGGACGAGGGGAAGAATGTTATCGATGTTGGTGAAATGGTTAGGCTCATAATGTGTAATTTGGTCAATGGTGACGATTTTCCCATTGTGGGGGAACATCATCATTCAAAACACAAAAGAGGCTACTGCCTTCATAGTGTACATGTAGCTACGTCCGAACAAGATATTGTAATCAAGGGGAGCGTCGATAACTTCAACGTCGATGGGGATGGCTTTTCCCCCGAGTTCGACGAGGACATTTTGGAAGAGCCCTTCAGGGGATGATGGTCGACGATCATAGGCTCACAGGGTGATGGCAAATGATACTATCTTAGGGGAGCCAAGTTTATGCCAAACTACTTTGGACATGATGCATGTGGATGCACCTTCATCGATGATACATCGATGAACTGTGATGTTCTAAATCTTAACTGGTATCTCGAAAGCTACCAGGGCGGGTTCTCCTCTATCTAGATCAAAGGTGATGAATCTAGTATCAGCTGGGTCGACTACCCCCAAGGCGGAAAGTAAGGATTTCCGCTGAGTTGGACAGGTTTGGAGGACCTCCAATATAGACATGGTTGCATGAGACTGTGCTAAGTCTTCAACCAGACTGTAATTTTGTGTTGCCCTGGCATGAGGGTTATGTACGTTCCATCATAACGACATATGAGGTATACGAGGGTTTGATAGAGTGTCAGGGTGTGGAATCATCAATGGTTGTTCGGTTGTAGCTGGAGCCGCTTCTAAGGTGGTTGGGGTAGATTTAGGAGGAACCCCATACTGGCAATCATGTGTTTGCAAAAGAATCTCTTCTTCGCTAGTAAGGAGGATATTGTGATCGACCGGATTTCCAGGTTGATTGGGACCTGGGTTTTGATACTGCCCCATTTGGGGTGGAGTAGGGTGTACCTCTTGTTGTGTATTCATCACACCTTGGTGTGGAATAGGTTTTTTGCAAAACAGCCAAAGGTGGTTGTTGCAAGTACTGTTGTGGGGCCTGTTGAGGGGCAGGCTGCACCAGGGGATGTTGCGCGTTCATGGATTCTTTCATCCGTTTGAAGTCGGAAATTTGGGGGCAATGGTGTGTATAATTTCCATACTCACCACTGTTGAAATAATGTAACTGCAAAGTGTATTCTTATTCTTATTTTATATATTATTCATTGTATCAATCCCCATTGTGGATCGATCATGTCGGCTATTGTAAAAGGACCAAATCCCCTTTTGCGGATTGGTCATAATATAATTGTAATAGGCAAAAGAAGAAGTCGGCCCCAGAATATATCAAAGAGGCCCCAGAATATAATAAAGATGGTTATAACCACCCAGATTAAGAAGTCAGCCTTGCCAGTGAAGAGACACTTTACATGTGCCAGATTAGTATAAATAAGGAGGCAAGCACCTCACTTAGACACACACCTCACTTGCTCATTGAGAGACAAGTTTTGGAATTGCAGTTGGAGAAGAAAGAGAGAGAGTGGTGCATCTTTGGGAGAGGATCTTCTGTATTAGCTTGAGTTATCTCTTGGCATTGTATTGGCTATCTATAATAAGGAAGTTTTGTTAAGTTTTCTTCCCCTAGAGGGTTTCCCAGGATAAATGTTGTGTCTCTTGTGATTGTGTATTTCTTAGTGATCTTGTATTATGCTATTGTTATCTATTGAAATGCAAAGAAATATAATAATGGCTTAAACATTAACATGGTATCATATCCAAGCTGAAGAAAGCATCTTTCACAAGAGTGAAAAACGTCACTGTTGTCATACATGCAAATTAGGGAATTTTGATGGTGAAGCTTTTTAGCCCTAAAACCATCTAGAAAAGTCCACCCTCCCCCAAGGATTACTATGGCACTCTCGGCGCACCTTTTCAGTGGCTAGATCTCCCGGAAAGTGAAACCCTAGTTTCACAAAGTACCAGAAGTACCAGAAAACCAGAGAACCAGAAGTGCCAGAGTACCAGAGGTACCATAAAACTAGAAGCACCAGTCCAGAAATCCACAGATCAAGTTTGGAGGGGTAAAAGTTGGATTTTCTCAGATCCAAGCACACCAAGCTACTCGCCTCATCCAAGCGCATCTCCTAGTAAGTTCAAAATTTGATTTTGAGCACTTTCATTTTTTTGGTCATTTTCCTAGCTCCAGGTAGAAGATGTCTGCAAGCATGAAGCTTGTTGACAAACTAGAAGGCATGGAAAACTTACGTGCCTGGAAGTATAGGATCGACCTGATCCTTGAAGAGAATGACCTAGCAAGATTCGTCAAAGAAGAAGTACCTAAACCAGACGATGTTGCAGAAAAAGCCAAGCATCTAAAGGACACGATCATGGCCAAAAGAATCATTGCAGATTCAATCAAAGACCATCTTATCCCTTATGTGTCATCAAAGAAGACTCTGAAAGAAATGTTTGATGCCCTAACCAGACTATACGAAGGAAAGAACATAAACCGGAAGCTGAATCTAAGAAATCAACTGAAGAATGCGAGGATGCAGAAAGGAGAAACAATCCAAGAATATTTCTCCAGAATCTCAGAATTTAAATAACAGTTAGAAGCAATTGGAGACACGATAGATGAATACGAGCTCATAATGACAACTCTTAATGGTCTCACAAGACCTTCGTATGCATTCATCCAAACGATTTGTGCCAGAACAGAGAAACTGAAGTTTGATCGTCTATGGGAAGAATGCATTCAAGAAGAAACCAGAGTAGCTAACCGTGAAGCGCTACTAGCAAGAGATGATGATCAAGCCCTAGCTACTCACACCAAAAGAGGAAGGAATAAACCCCACTTCCAGAAGGAGACTCATAAAGAGCCTCAACCACCAAACAAATTCAATAATAAAGAATCTCAACCAAGGAGATTTCAGAAGAGAGGACAACGAAGGGAAAGAGATTACTCATCTGTACAATGCCATCATTATGGGACACATTGTGAAATTATGTCCAGCCAGACGAGAAGAATACAAGAGGAAACATAAGAGGCACCATGCCCATGTAGTTGAAGATGAAGAGCCACCTGCAAAGATGATAAGAGAGCAGATCAAAGACTATGTATTAATCTCGGCCCTCTCAGGATCGATAACACCTGGAGAGGACACGTGCCTCATTGATAGTGGTGCCTCCAAGCACATGACAGGTCAGAGAGACATTCTCTCTTGTATTTCAAAAAATAAGTTTTCTCAGAAAGTGACACTTGGAGATGATTATCAATATCCCATCAAGGGAGTGGGAGAATCAAGATACAAGCTAAATTCAGGGAACTCAATAAAGATGAAGGACGTACTCTTTGTGCCAGGTTTGACAAAGAACCTACTCTCCATTTCTGCTTTAGAAAAGAAAGGCTTCAGAGTTGCCTTTATAGATGGAGAAGTCCTCATGTGGGCTAAAGGAGAAACCTTGAATGAAGCAATCATCATTGGAAGAGAAACAAAATGGCTTGTATAAGCTAAAGGGTCACTCAGAGGCTGCCATGACCCACGCCATTGAAAACTCATATGAAATTTTCCATAGAAGATTAGCTCACATCAATTACAAGGCACTACCATACATATGCAAAGTTGTCACAAGTCTACCAGAATTCAAAATTGACCATGAAGGCGTGTGTAATGGATGTGCGCAAGGGAAGAACATCAAGAACCCTTTTTCGAAGAGAGACAACAAAGCAGAAGGAGTCCTAGAGCTCATTCATTCAGATGTATGTGGTCCAATTCCATCGTCCTCCATTAGTGGGTATGTATACTATGTATCATTTATTGATGATTATTCTCGTAAGACCTGGGTGTATTTTTTGAAATCTAAAGATGAACTATTCATCAAGTTCAGGGAATTCAAAGCCTTGATAGAGAACCTTTCTAAAAGAAAGATCAAGATACTCAGGTCAGATAATGGAGGAGAATATACCTCAAAAGAGTTCGTGAGCTTCTGCAAAGATGTTGGGATCAAGAGGGAACTCACAACTCCCTATAATCCTCAACAAAACGGTGTAGTTGAATGAAAGAATAGAACGATAATGGAAGCAGTGAAGACTATGATCCATGATCAAGATCTTCCAATGTGCTTATGGGCAAAAGTAGCAATGACAACCATTTATGTGCAAAACTGATTATCCCACAGTGCACTTGGGTTCAAGACCCCTGAAGAGATGTTCATCAGAAAGAAACCAGAGGTAAGCCATCTCAAAATATTTGGCTGCCCAATTTTTATACATATTCTGAAAGAGAAGAGAAACAAGTTGGAACCTTCAGGAAAGAAGGCAATATTTATGGGATACTGTGATGTATCCAAGACCTTCAGAATTTACATACCAGATCATCGCCACATTGAGATCAATAGGGATGTGACTTTTGATGAAGATGCAGCACTCAAGAAATCGAGAAGATGTCATCTTGAAGAAGTACATGAAGAAGAACCCGTAATCCCCAGAACTGCAGAACCAGTGAGGGAGGTTCCCAGAGCTGCAGAACCAGTGAGGGAAGATGTAGTTTCCCTTGATGAGGAAATTCCAGAAGATCATGATATAGTAGAATTTCAAGAACTGCCTCAGATGACGATCCTCCATAAAATAAATCCAGCTTGGGATGGAGAGCTCATTCAAGATGGAGAGAAGTATGGTGTTCCCCAAGGAACCACGAGACAGGTGAAAAGACCCAAGCCATTTTCCAGTTATACGGCTTTGATGTGTGACCTCCTAGAGAAGGAGCCTACCTGCTTTGAAGAAGCCATTTAGATGAAAGAATGGGTAGATGCCATGACAGAGGAATACCAATCCATAATAAAGAATGATGTATGGGAAATAGTTCCTAGACCGAAGAGTAAAGACATGGTATCCTCCAAATGGATCTTCAAAATAAAACATGTTGCCGACGAAAGTATTGAAAAGTATAAAGAAAGATTCGTCACTCGGGGCTTTTCTCAAAAAGAAGACATTGACTATGAAGACACGTTTGCTCTTGTAGCCAGATACACTTCGATCAGAACCATCATAGCCCTTGCAGCTAAGATGAAGTGCAAGTTGCACCAGATGAACGTAAAGACAACCTTCCTAAATGGTGTCATCGAAGAGGAAGTGTATATAGAGCAACCTCAAGGATTTGAAGTTGAAAATAGGAAGTCTCATGTCTGCAGGTTGAAGAAAGCATTATGCGGATTGAAGCAAGATCCTAGAGCTTGGTATGGCCTGTTAGACAATTTCCTGATGAGCTTGGGCTTTACCAAGAGTAAAGCAGATTCTAACCTCTACTTCAAGGTTATGAATGATGAGCCAGTGATACTATTGCTATATGTGGATGACTTATTCTTAACTAGAGAAGAAAATCTCATCACCGAATGTAAGAAGAGACTCGCTTCTGAATTTGAGATGAAAGACCTTAGCCTAATGCATTATTTCTTAGGTCTTGAGGTATGGTAAAGTCCAGAGAGGATCTTCCTTAACCAAGGGAAGTATGTAGTCGAAATCCTGAAGAGATTCGACATGTTGGAATGCAAGCCCATGAATACACCCATGGAAGTGAAGCTAAAGTTGTTGGTCGACACTTCGTCAAAATTGATTGATGCCACGTTGTACAGATAGATTATTGGATCGTTGATTTACCTGATGAACACCAGACCAGACATTTGTTTTGTCGTGAACACCTTGAGTCAGTGTCTGGTAGAACCCAAACATGTTCACCTAGTGGTTGCAAAACATGTGATGAGGTACCTTAAGGGTACAATAGATTGTGGTCTCAGCTATAATGGAGATCATGATTTCACATTGAGTGGATATACTGATGCACATTGGGTAGGAAGTGTTTCTAACAGGAAAAGCACTTCAAGATGTTGTTTTAGTTTGGGATCAGCCATGATCTCATGGCAGAGTAGAAAGCAATCCAGCACTGCTCTCAGCACAATGGAAGCAAAATACATCGCTGCATGTTCTGCCAGCTGCGAAGCTATATGGCTTCGAAAGTTGTTGACCGGTCTATTTGACTTAGAGATGGAGGCAACCATGATCCTATGTGACAACCAGAGCTGTATAAAGATGACAGAGAATCATGTATTCCATGACAAGTCGAATCACATAGAGATCCGATATCATTACATCCGTGACATGGTGAAGAGAGGAGACATAAAGCTCCAGTACATTAGCACGGATGAACAGGTTGTTGATGTGTTGACCAAGCCCCTATCTCATGTAAAGTTTGAGCACTTTCGAGATAAGCTTGGTATAGTCTGAAAGGACCTTCCTCGAAAGGGGGAGTAGTTGTTGTGATGAGACATCTCTTGCTTCCAACCTCATTGTTGTGACGTAAAGCAAGATGATGTGATGAGACTAGAACTAAGCTTCCAGCTTGACAACTATGACGTAAAGCCGGTCTATTATCCTACTTCCAGCTTGATTGTTGTGACGTAAAGCAGGACGAGTATCTTGCTTCCAACTTTATTGCTGTGACGTAAATCAAGACGATGAGATGAGACTAGCACTGAGCTTTCGGCTTGACAGTTGTGATGTAAATCCGGTCTAGTATTATGATTGCAGCTTGATTGTTGTGACATAAAGCAGGACGAGTATCTTGCTTCTAGCCTTATTACTATGACGTAAAGCAAGACTATGAGATGAGACTAGAACTGTGCTTCTGGCTTGACAGCTGCGACGTAAAGCCAGTCTAATATCCTGCTTCCAGCTTGATTGTCGTGACGTAAAGCAAGACACGTTTCTTGCTTCCAACTTGACTGTTGTGACGTAAAGCAAGACAAGCATTGTGCTTCCAGCCTTACAGCTATGACATAAAGCCAGTCTAGTATTATGATGATGAGCCAACCTCGTGTTGTGATGATGATGTATTAGTTTTATACTAATTCATATTGATGTATATGATGATTGCATTCCTTTAAGAACGACGATGTTGTCAATGAAGAAAACTTCTGATGATTTATAGATACGTCAGTCAGTGTTCCAAGATGATATCGATGATGTTGTCCTCTCACCCACTTGATGTTGTTGATGATGTTGCCCTCTCTCTCTCACCTGATGTTGTTGAAGAATACCCTTCTTGTTAAGGGGGAGTGTTGAAATAATGTAACTGCAAAGTGTATTCTTATTATTATTTGATATATTATTCATTGGATCAATCCCCATTGTGGATTGATCATGTTG
>ML780322.1:566192-577461 GCA_009831015.1 Picea engelmannii | reverse complement strand
TTGTAAAAGGACCAAATCCCCTTTTGCGGATTGGTCATAATATAATTGTAATAGGCAAAAGAAGAAGTCGGCCCCAGAATATATCAAAGAGGCCCCAGAATATAATAAAGGTGGTTATAACCACCCAGATTAAGAAGTCGGCCTTGCCAGTGAAGAGACACTTCACACGTGCTAGATTAGTATAAATAAGGAGGCTAGCGCCTCACTTAGACACACACCTCACTTGCTCATTGTGAGACAAGTTTCAGAATTGCAGTTGGAGAAGAAAGAGAGAGAGTGGCACGTCTTTGGGAGAGGATCTTTTGTATTAGCTTGAGTTATCTCTTGGCATTGTATTGGCTATCTATAATAAGGAAGTTTTGTTGGGTTTTCTTCCCCTAGATGGTTTCCCAGGATAAATGTTGTGTCTCTTGTGATTGTGTATTTCTCAATGATCTTGTATTATGCTATTGTTATCTATTGAAATGCAAAGAACTATAATAATGGCTTAAACATTAACAATCAACTGGATTTCAAGGTTGATTGGGACCTAGGTTTTGATACTGCCCCATTTGGGGTGGAGCAGGGTGTACCTCTTGTTTGGTATTCATCACACCTTGGTGTGGAATAGGTTTTTGCAAAACGGTCGGAGGTGGCTGTTGCAAGTACTGTTGTGGGGCCTGTTGAGGGGCATGCTACACCAAGGGACGTTGCGCGTTCATGGATTCTTTCATCCGTTTGAAGTCGGCAATTTGGGGGCAATGGTGTGTATAATTTCCATACTCACCACAAAGAGCGCAAGCGAAGTTAGTCCTGAGATTGTTATTGTTCTTCCCTGGTCGTTTGTTGTTATTGTCCCCTTGGGGGTTCTGGTTGCCTTGATTTTGGTTTCCCCCAACGAGATGGTTTTGTTGGGGGTTATTTCCTCCTAGTCTCGGGTTATTACTGTTTCGATTTTTCCCTTTCTTCTTAGCATTATTTGGCTGATGGGGCAGATTTTCCATATTCCACTGTTCAAAAGTATGAATTTGTTGAATGGGAGAGGGCTAAACAAAGTTAACGCCGACATGTGATTGTCTGTGTGGAGGAGCAACCGGTTGTGGAGGACCAGGAAATGGAAAGTATGGATTGTTTTGTGGAGTCGATCCATATAGCGTATAGGAAGTTTAAGTACCTCCACAACTGTTATGGTCACATTTAAGGGTTGGGGGTGGACCCACATTTGATGGAGAGATTGGATGCATCTAGGGTACCGGTGGGGGGCCCCCTAATGACTGAGGGGGAACAACAGGATATGATTGTTGGTGAGTGGGGGGAGGGTAATAAGATGACCCTCCATATGGTTGTGGATATCGAGGTGCACCATAAGTAGGTGGCGGTTGGTTGTAATGGTTGTGGTGTGTCATTGAACTAAGCAACCCATCCGTAGCGTGGGACATCCCAAGTTTGTCTTGGTCAAATGGTATGGGTCTGGGTGCATCAGGTAACACTATGTACAAGTAACCCGATTGAGCATAGATGAGGTCAAACTATTGAGCCTTGTTGATGGCTTCCTCTTTTGATTGAGGAAAAGTGGATGTGACATCCTTGGCGATAACAGAGACGAGTGATTTGAGAAACCAATCAAGAAGTTGTTCTTTGGTGGTTTCTGCTTTACCCAAACTACGACACCGACACCATTCATGGATGTGATCAACTATATGGATAGCAGTAGTTTGTTTGAACTCCGAGAGAATTTCTAAGCCAGTATCATGATGAACTGGTAGTTGGAAAAAGGACAAAAAGGCCTTGGCCAATGATTCAAAGGTCACATGGGACCCTGATTTTTCGTCCACATACCATTTGGTTGAGGAACCCATGAGAGTGCGTTGAAACAACCTTAAGCAGATGGAATCATCCATGATGTTGTTTGAAGAGCACCATAAGTGGAAGGTCATAACATGGTTGGCGGGATCATCCCCTGGTTTTCCTTCAAATTTTGGAATATTTGAAGGTAGTTTGGTAGGCATATTGGGGCAAGTGGGATCATGCAAAATGGGATCATTTGTGAGTTTGGTTAAATCAGGAATGTTAAGGGATGCCAAGTATGGCATAGGGAGATTTTGTGGAGGATTAGTTCCAACCATTGTGTGAGCAGGTAGTGGACCTGTCCCTTGAGAGAGATTTGGTGGGGTTGTACTTCTCCCTTGAGAAGAATTTTTCCCCTGCCTCCTTCTGAAGGAGAACTAGTGGATGGATGGCCTTGGAAATTGGACCCAAGAAAAGTGGAACCAAGTAAAGTTGATCGCAAAATAGTAACACTCACGGGGGCGTGAGATGGTTGAGCTGGTGAGTTGGCAAGACTAGGGATTCCTCCTAGAATAGGAGGGAGATTCTGCAAGCGTCTGGAACGACATGGATTCTGTGGATCCCTTATGGTTTCCAACTAGAAAAGTGAATGTGTGAAAATGATCACAAGAGAGCAATAAATGAACCAGAGCTTTGTATAATTTGGACCTTCACAAGATAGTGTAACTCACAATTGCATGTAATCAAATGAGCATCATACATAAATCAATTGTAAATAAGCAAACATGTGAATAGGTGGATTTTGTCCGCATTGGGGGATCAAATAAAAACAAATGCTCGTGTCCTAAAAGACGTATCGTCCTTCCTCTCAAATAGCACTAGGCCTTCCAAAAGCACTCAATAGTGGGGTCTGAAGCCATCGGAAGAGAAACTAGTGAAGGTTTAAATAATCAGTTATAATGAGGGGTAGAGGGTGCATATCCCGAAAGAGTTGGCAATATTTCCCAACAGCCACATAAAATCTGATCAAGGTGTGATTGCAGCCCACAGTCGCCACCTGGGTAGATGTCCTAAATTTTGGTCACTAGGTACCTTGGTCAAAGTGCGACATTTAGATTTCCAGCCTCAGAAATGGGTCACGGGTTGGATGCCCTTCCAAGAGTTGGGTGACTCAAGGAGGGATGCGCAGAACAACCGGACCTCGGCCTTCAACCCTTCATGGGTATCTCCCGGCCTTATGGTGTAGGAACACTTGACCTGGAGGATTTGAAAGTTCCCTATTTCTCAACATCTAATGTTTGAAAATGTGAGAAGCAAATAACAGGGGGTTATTTGGATGCCTACCCCCAAGATCCTACCTAAACTAAAAAAATTCTTTTGGCACCTCCTGTGGAGGAAAACTTAGTGAGTTTTTAGAAAAAATTTAGATGTGGTGGGCTGAGAGATTGGGGGTGTGAACCAATCTCGTTTGCATTAATGGGTGTGGATAATTTCCAAAGAAGTAGTGGGACGTTTCAGAATTCCTTTGGAGAAAACCTACTTCAACCTCCACTATTCAAAATAGAAATTATGTGTGTGGGGAGTGACTTTGTGTGCAAGCAAGTGAGAAAGTGTGCCAAGTTTTTAATAAGTTAGGTGTGAGATTGAAACATGTGGAATTCCTATGGTCCTTACAAATCTTCTTTACCTATCTTACTATGTGTCATTGGTACAACCTTGCGGAAGTTTAAATGCCCTAAAGAACTACCAATGTAGACATATGGGTCCTTTACAAATCCTTTAAACTCCCTAAATGTTGTTTACACTAAGAAATTTTTGAAACTACCATATATTGCAAGCACGTGGGCATGTATGGTCCCGTTAATTTGATCTTTAAACTTCCCTAGATTGTGATGTAAACTAAGAAAGCAATTTCAAGAAACTATCATAAGTTTGCAACATGTGGGAATGTATGGGCCCTTACAAAACTTTAAGATGATTTCAAAAAACTAAGAGGAACCCTAGGGGGGATTTGTCCTCTCCTAAATATTTTTGTTAAGGGGGGTGAAATGTCCATTTAACCACCTTTCTGATTCTCAATATCACACTAGGGTGCGAGAGAAGAGCATACTTGAGGGTCAAAGTTAACTTCTAGTCCCAATGTAAGTGATTTATGTATGATAGAAATAATCTCAACTTAAAATTTTACAAGCCATCCATGTGGCAACCAAAGCAAAAAAGGAGAATATCAGTTCTTTTTACCCCCTAAGTGCCTATGTTAGCTAACCTTTCATATGGGAAAGGATTCTAAGTGGAGTTCATTTTCCATACAAAGTGCATGAAAGCAAAAAATTGAAGGCTAGGGGCCTTCAAATCATCATAAAAACCCTTACAATTTTGAAAAACTAGAGATATGCGTGGGTTACAACTTTGACAGGTGCGTAGTGCAAAGAAGTCTGTGGTGCGCACAATGTGTGTCTATGGGCAGGAAAATTTGTGCACTTCTTGTCACGTGTTGGGGGATAAATTTCCAAGTGAAATACTCCTTCTCCAGCTCTGAATTTTGCCTTTGGCAGGTTGGGCTAGGACGGTTTTGGTACCTGCAAGACAAATTTATTGAAAAGTAGTGCTCTCTAAGCTCAAATGGGGAGGAATTTGATACAGATCCCCAGTATGGTCGCCAACTTGTTGTGTTGGTTTTGTCACTTGGGTGAGTAAAACAACAACACTTGCATGTCTAGATGAGCCTGCTAGACAAGACAAAAGTTTGTGAATGGGTTAAACAAGTCAAACACATGTATAAACAAAGAAATAAAACTAAAACAATTAAGAAATAAAAGTTAGAAAGCATGAGAAACTTAGAACCATGAAAATCAAATAATGACCAACATAATGCTACCAATGGATCAATAGATTAGTAAGCAAAACACCGTAGAGAAAAATGAGGACTTATGAGTCCCCTCTTCCTCCTTGGGAGGGATCTTGAGTTCCCTAATGGAGAGCTCTTCATACAATGGAAGAAATGACAAATGGTGAAGAACAACAATGTCTATCCCCTCAAAAGGTGAGTGGAATGGCCTATTGCAATGGTGTTTGAAGGCTCCAAAGAGAAAAGAGGTCTCTCAATGATCTAAAATTGAAGAAGACTTGAAACTTGAATAATAATTGCAAGTGAAATGTTATGTGTTTAAAGCAACCGGATCAATTTGCAACACATAATTAAGGATTACTTATGTAAAGATACACATAGACAGCAGCATAAAACATTGAACATCAGCACATAAACACAGCAACTTGATAAAGGAGTTCACCCCACTCTGGGCTACATCTCCTGGTCCAGCTTCCAATGGATCATTATTATTAAATTTCTCAAAGTGCTCAAAAACATGCCTTACAATGCTCAAAATGACATACTGACTGCTCCAATGGCTCCGCAGCGTCCCAAAACCCCTGTCTGGGCTCTTTCGGCACCTGAAACGGTCGAAAAATGAAGAAGATGGCCTCCTTGAAGTCTCCCTCTTCCACTTGTTGTCTCTGGTTCTACAAAATGTACCCTTGTGCTTCAAACCTAGCACACACGCTTCTTTAAAGCGAAAAAACCAAGTCCCGTACGCAACCGCGCACTGGTACAAACCGTAGGACGGTTAAGGGCGCGCCAGCCCCTAACCGCCTCGGCTCTTGGGCACATGGGCACACGCGACCGCGGGCTTTGGCAAACAGTGGTTAAGTTGGTTGTAACCTCCTCATGCGCCTTTCCACCGGGCCAACGGTCATGTGGTAGTTAAAAGAACCGTGGTATAACCGCGCGCAACACACACCTGTGCATATAATATATATGTAATACATTGTAATGCAATGTATTGTATTACAATACAATTGCGCGCGCCAAACATAATACAATGGTTACATATAATAAACGATGGGTCGGGGCTGGGCCCCGGCCCACCCCCTTTTAAAAATAATATAATTCGCAAACATAAATATATATGTGTTGGAGTATGAAACAAGTAACACAAGGCGGTATCATGGCTAGCGGATGTTTGTTAAGTCTTACATAGAGGGGGAGGTCCGGGGGTCGAACCCCGCGGACTCCCACATATAATTTTAACATAACAAATAATAACCAACCGACGAGGGCCACGTGGCACCCATGCATTGGGCCACATGCCCTCTTACCATTTGCTGCCAATGTGACACGTGTCATCACCGTATTTGCCAATGAACAACCAACCAGCAGTTGCCACATCACTGAACTGCCACGTCATCATGATGGTACGACCCTCCACGTGGTCGTACGGACTGTACAGACAGGTACAGTCAGCATCCCAAATTTTTACCTGTTTGGCTTGGCGGACAGATCGCGATATCTCCTCCATACGGACTCCATTTGCGAAAGTAAATATACCGCCGGAATCAAGAAGACGAGACGGACGCAATGGCACTGTTTTCGTCACATTCCGAGCACTTTGAAAATTGAGCAAAATTTGATCCCCTGATCACTCAAGGGAGAATTCTTGCAACATAACAATACTATGAAGATCTTGGTTAAATAGTGCACCCATGGCTCTTATTTATAGCATTTCTTCAAGGCAAAATGTAATTGGTTCATAGTGTGAACAAGGGGCCTTTTAGGGCACCTTCTAGTCCTTGACCAACCTCCTATTCAGATTTCTCTCATATATGAGGGTCAAATCGTGTTGGGAGTTGGTCCATAAGTGGTTGAGGGGCCGACAAGATCCATAAATGCGTCGTTCATAGAAGTGCACAACTTTTCTCGTACACAGTCGCGCACATGACACATTGTGCGCGTTGAGGGCTTTGTTGGCCCATGCACACTGCACACTGTGCGCGCGCTTCCTTTTGTGAATTTGCGCATGTCAATTTTTGACCCAATTGTATAGTTTTTTTCCCTTTGAATGCATTTTAGTGTTGTAGGTGGACAAATTGTTGTTGGAATTGTTAAGTTTCCTTAACCATTTGTGTGCGATGTTGCGGACAATATTTCAATGATAACAAAGGCCACTACCAAAATGGGTAATAATGATGTACCATGGTGAGAAATTCATTATTATGGGGTAATAATGATGAACCATGGTGAGGAATTCGTTGTTATGAAGATGAAGCTAATAACATTAGACATATTGTAGATAAGATTGAGAAGTCACAAAAATAATTAGGGGACAAAATTGACAAGTTATTAGAATATTCTAAAAGACGATGACTATAATTAATAAATAAAGAAAATGACTATTGTATATATGACCAGAGATGGATTATAGGACATCAATGTGAAGACAAGTCAATACACAATTCAAAAATAGTGGACATAAGGGAAATAAAGATATTGAACCTGTGGAATAAATTCACTATTGGGTACAATTCTAAATTTGACAATGATGAAGCAATGCCAAAAATATCATTAGGTTCTATCTGAGGGACCCAAAAAGTTAAGAATGAAGATATGGTCCCCAGTAAGAAACTACTATTTGGAAAGAAAAAGTACAAGAACTAATCATAAAATATCTTCCACCCCATCTAAAAAGGTTGATAAGGCCCAAGACCCAAGTAAAAAGGGAAGGAAACCTATAGTTCCACATGCAACCATGACATGAAAATCACAATCTAAGATGCAAAAGTTCAAAGAATCATAAAAAATAGAAACATAATGATACTTGTAGATTTTGTTAGAATCATAATTGTATAGACATCAATTTCGCAAGGCAACTAAACCTTTTTGTGTACCCCACCAAGGACCTCAAAGTTATGATTATTGATGGACAAAAGGTCAAACGGATAGGAATCTATCCTAAAATCTTAGTTCAAATACAAGAATTGGAACTACAAATAGGATTATATTCTCTACCACTTGTTGAGATGAATATGGTGCTATGTGTTGAATGATTAATGTAGTTGGACACCTATATCTCCAACTTGAAGTACAATGCATGGAATTTAATTGGCAAGTTATTGGATTGCATACTAGAACTAGGCGAAGCAAACTAATATTAGGAGTTGTTTCCACTCTATAGTAGAATAGTTTATCCAGATAGATGGATCCATCTATGTCTGTCTATGGAAGAATTTTCTTTTTCACAATTTCTATATAAAAGGGTTGAATAAAAGAGGAAGAAGAGTAGAGAGGTGTTCCATTTACTTCACTTCCCTAGTTGAGGGGCTGAACGGATGGTAACCAGCTTCGATCAACAACTCGTCTATCATTTTTCTACTTGCTTACCTCTACTATTAATTAGAAGTGAAGTTGATCAAATTCCCTCCGCATTTCCCCACTTGGGTCTCTCTGATTCCAAGGAAGGAGGTTGATCCATGATCTTCTACGTTCTCCTTTATTCCCCTTATATAATAATTATGGGTTGAGTTCAGGAAAGGGGTGTGGGGAGATTTTTATTCCTTGTTTAAGAAAAATGGGCCATATCCAACAAATTATGTCTCTTGTGGGGAAAATAGCTACTATTATTAATGACTTCTTTTCATCCACTCAAATTCTTATCTAGAAAAGGGCGAGATGGACTAGTGGGACCAACCAGGGTTGCAACGTGATGATACCCTTGCGACGCGATGATAGGGGGCCCAAACAAATTGGATTGAGGAGATACCTTCCTTATCAATCTCTCTTCCATTGTGAAAAACATGGTCTAGTGCGTGCACCGACACTTGCTTTAGGACAATATTATAAATTATACGAGATTGAAAGTTCGTATCATAAGAAAACCAATTTTCGACTAACAAAAAAATGCAAGAAACATAGACGAACATATAACAGTGAAATCGAGGAAAATATGTTACGAGGAAGCAACAAGGTTTTAAATTAAACAACTAGGTCAAAAGACTCCAAGATATGATGCACATGCTACAAAATCGCCCCTATGTCATACCATGTTGTCATGCAACTTAGCTTAGCATAAAGCACTAATGCGTATAATAATAACTACTTTTGTATTGTATGATGTTTAATAGTTTTTGCTTTGCATTTTTTAATGATGTTTAATAATTGCTTTGCTTTGCATTTTTTGATAAATGTTTTGTTAATATCATACTAAACAAAGACTATTTATTCCATTTAGTATCAATGCCAACTATTGGCCAATTTCATGGGCAAATTCCACAAGCATACCTTGGGTGAACTGTACCCACTTGGACAATTCTATATTGCACTTACCATATGCTAATTGACGGTCTTGTCTCCACCACAAACTAATCCATATAGCTACCGCTAAAATTTAATATGTACAACTACACATCAAATTAATTTGTACAATCAATTTTGCTTACAACCCGTACACTGCAAATTATTCTTCCACCACATCAAATTAATCTGTATAAATGCACCACAAATTAATCCATATGAATCACTTTCAATCTGTATTCTGCTACTGCCACCATAATTACCGCTAGTTCGTATGCCATCCATGCTATTATGTGTGTCCATTCACGATGCTAACTCAACCATCTTTTTAGTCACACTTAGTTGTTAAATTTTTTTCCCTGACTGCCTTTATCCTCACCCCACACAACACCTTTGATATTTTTTTAATCACCCTATTTTAATTTTTACCTTTTCAAAAAAAATAAATTCAAAACTTTATATGCATAATATATAAAGTAAAATTACATAAAAGCGGGTCTCCACAAAGAAGGCCACTACTAAAATGGGTAATAATGATGGACCATGGTGAGAAATTCATTGTTATGGGGTAATAATGATGAACCATGGTGAGGAATTTGTTGTTAGGAAAATGAAACTAATAACATCAGACATATCGTGGATAAGATTGAGAAATCACAAAAAGAATTAGGGGACAAAATTGACAAGTTAATAGAATATTCTAAAAGACGATGACTATAATTAATAAATAAAGGAAATGACTATTGTATATATGGCCAGAGATGGATTATAGGACATCAATGTGAAGACAAGTCAATACACAATTTGAAAATAGTGGACGAAAGGGAAATAGAGATCTTGAACCTGTGGAATAAATTCACTATTGGGTACAATTCAAAATTTGACAATGACAAAGCAATGCTAAAAATATCATTAGGTTCTATCCGAGGGACCTGAAAAATTAAGAATGAAGATATGGTCCCCAGTAAGAAACTACTATTCATAAAGAAAAAGTACAAGAACTAACCATAAAATATCTTCCACCACATCTAAGAAAGGTTGATAAGGCCCAAGACCCAAGAAAAGAGGGAAGGAAACCTATAGTTCCACATGCAACCATGACAGGAAAATCACAACCTAAGATGCAAAAGTTCAAAGAATCATAGAAAATAGAAACATAATGATACTTGTAGATTTTGGTAGAATCAAAATTGTATAGACATCGATTTCACAAAGCAACTCAACCTTTTTGTGTACCCCACCAAGGACCTCAAAGTTATGATTATTGATGGACAAAAGGTCAAAGGGATAGGAATCTATCCTAAAATCTTAGTTCAAATACAAGAATTGGAACTACAAATAGGATTATATGCTCTACCACTTGTTGAGATGAATATGGTGCTAGGTGTTGAATGATTAATGTAGTTGGACACCTATACCTCCAACCTTGAAGAGCAATGCATGGAATTTAATTGGCAAGTTATTGGATTGCATATTAGAACTAGGCCAAGACAACCAATATTAGGAGTTGTTTCCACTCTAGAGTAGAGTAGTTTATCCAGATAGATGGATCCGTCTATGTCTGTCTATGGAAGCATTTTCTTTTTCACAATTTCTATATAAAAGGGTTGAAGAAAAGAGGAAGAAGAGTAGATAGGTGTTCCCTTTACTTCACTTCCCTAGTTGAGGGGATGAATGAATGATAACCAGCGTCGATCAACAACTCGTCTATCATTTTTCTAATTGCTTACCTCTGCTATTAATTAGAAGTGAAGTTGATCAAATTCCCTCTGCATTTCCCCACTTGTGTAAGGTCTGTCCAAACAGAGCCTTATAAAACATAAATTTGAATATAGAAATGCTATCATAATTTCTCTATAGTTCATTATTCAGCATAATAACAATGTTCAGCAGAATTAAAATGAGCAACATGATAATAAACAACATATTCAACATAATAATTATTATGAACAATATATAAATAATGAACAACGTCATAATAATGATGATAATAAAACATATCTACCTCAAACTGATGTTGTTCTGAAGCTCTGCCCAAACTGATTAACCTCCCTCCCAGCTAGGAACAGCCTATCCAGCTCCCTAGCCCCAAGATTCCTTACGGTTTCCTGGCCCTCGAGCCCAAGATTTCCAGCAACATGTGCCCCTGTGAAAGTCCTCAAGTCTACGAGCACAAAACAGTTGCAGAACAAATACATAGTCCCCAACTACCTCCTCCCTTCTCCTTTTCTTCTCCAATTTTTATCCCTTCCCTAATATGAAAAATATTACTTTACCAAAAAGCCCCCCCTTCCAGAGTCCTCTCCCTTGCCTTATCCCCTTCTCCTCCCTTCCAACCGCCTTATCCCCCCATTAAACCTCAACCACGTTATCCCCCCA
>ML780322.1:547924-562959 GCA_009831015.1 Picea engelmannii | reverse complement strand
ATCTAATTGCCTCCCACTCTGGAGGTTTGAAGTAACCTTTAAATACCAACTATCTCCAAGGAGTTGTGTCAACACACGTTCCCTCAGATTGACTTTTAAGGGTACCAAGGAGAAGACACGTGGTCTCCTACTCAAGGCATCCACGACCACATTTTATTTTCCCTTGATGTATGAAATACCAAAATCATACTCACTCATAAAATCACTCCATCACCTCTGTCTGGCATTAAGATCCCTTTGAGTGAAGAGATGTTTTAAACTTTCATGGTCTGTTTTGAGCTCAAAGTTTCTCCCCACTAGATAGTGCCTCCAAAGTTTCAGAGCTAGCATTACAGCTGCCAACTCCAAATCATGAGTAGCGTAAAGCTCCTTGTGTTGCTTCAACTTCCTAGATGCATACGCTATCACTCCTCCATCCTGCATTAGCACGGCCCCCAACCCTTGCTTCGAGGCATCCGTGCAGACTGTGAAGTCCTTTTTCATATCTGACACTTGTAGAATTGGTGCACTAGTTAATAACCTCTTAATCTCAATGAATGCACTATCAAATTCTTCTGTCCATTCATACCTGACCCCCTTTCATTGCAAAGTGGTGATGGGTTTTGCTATTTTAGAGAACCCTTCCACAAATCTCTGATAATAACCTGCTAGCCCCGTGAAGCTTCTTACCTCATGAGCATTTTTTGGCACTAGCCATTCCACAATGGCCTTTACCTTTTCTGGGTCCACAGAGATTCCTTCACCGGAAATGATATAACCTAAATAGTGAATTTCTTTCTGGAAGAAGGAACACTTCGACAACTTCCCATACAATTTGTTCTCTCTAAGGCAGGACAACACCACTTGCAAGTGTTCCTGATGTTCTCTTTCATTCTTGAAATAAATGAGGATGTCATCTAGAAATACTTGTATAAAACGGTCTAAGTACTTCCGGAATACACCGTTCATGAGGCTCATGAATACTGCTGGCGCATTGGTCAATCTGAAAGGTACTACAACGAACTCGTAATGCCCAAACCAAATTCGAAAGGCAATTTTAGGAATATCGCCTTTTTTAATCCTTAACTGGTGATACCCTGATCGCAAATCAATTTTTGAGAATATCCCTGCTCCTTTCATCTGATCAAAGAGATTATCTATTCATGGCATTAGCTACCTATTTTTCATTGTAGCACGGTTCAAGTCCCTGTAATCTATACACAGTCGTAAGGAACCATCCTTCTTCTTCACAAAAATTACTGGTGCACCCCAAGGTGAGACACTGGGTCTTATTAGCCCTAAGTCGAGTAGCTCTTTCAACTTCATCTGCAACTCACAAAGTTCTGGCACCATCATCCTATACAGAGTCTTGGAAATTGGTCCTGCACCAGGTTTTAACTCAATAGTAAAATCAAGCTCCCTCTCAGGAGGTAACCCTAGCAACTCGTTCGGAAAAACATCCCTAAACTCTGTTAATACTGGGTACTGATCCAAGGAGGGTCCTTTCCTTTCATTCACTGCTTCCACTACATATAGTTGACACCCTTGCCTCATGCACTGCTTAACCTTCATAGTTGAGATAAAGTGTAGAGGCACCTTTCTCCGTACACCGTGGATCTCTACTGGCCTTCCTTCATCGTCAACACAAAGCACCCTTTTTGCGAAACAATCTACCATAGCTCGATGGGCTTCTAACCAATCCATTCCAATGATTAGGTCATACGTCTCGAGAGCAGTGATGTATACCTTCAACCTGGTAGTACACACTCCTAGGTCTACTAGACAATTATCAATGCTAGGTCCTACCGCTTGTTTTCCCCCCAAAGCCATCTCGACTTGTTTAAAGTCGTCGTGCTCGTAGGCTGCCAACCCACTCTTTTCTAATGCAGAAGGTGAAATGAAACTATCTGTAGCACCAGAATCAAATAAAATTTTAACATTGAAATGATTTAGCGTACCTGACGACTCCACCACCGTGGATTGATGTTTTTCCTGGTGATTATTAACTGCTGCATAAATCTGGTGGCTACCACTTGCTCTTCCCATTGGGGCCTTTCCTTCTCTATGCACAAATCCTGGTTGCAACTTTGGGTAGTCATGCTGGTAATGGGGTCCTCCACATCCCCAACATGTAACATGATATGGAACCTGCGCACTGCTCTGTGACGATCTCTGTGACGATCTCTGAAATGAGTTCCTTCCCCTGGAACCCCTGCCCTTACTAGCTGCTCCTTGAGAAGGTCATGGACATGTCTGTGTCGTTGGAGATGACTGGGATGCTGCACTTGCTACCATTGAAATACCCGTGGCAACTGTCCTTGGTGCGACTCTATTACCATAAGGAGGTGGCCTAGAGCTCCCTCCCCTGGAGAAGGTCTTAGGGGCCTTCCCCATGAATCCAGGATGATGTGGAAAGGTTGATCTCCTACCTCCATTTAAGCTCATGTGTTCCTCAGTATAACGTGCATTTTCAACCACTTCCGCTACTGAAGATGGTTTCCACATCCGTACCATGGCCCTTATCCTAGGGTTTAACCGATAGACAAATCGTTATGCCTGTCATTGATCATTATCCATGTACGAAACATATTTTACCAACTCCATGAACCTGATCTCATACTCTTCCACGGTCCTGTTTCCCTGTATTAGAGCATGAAATGCTCCCACCTGCTGTTCCTCGTAGTAAGCTGGTAGATATTTCCTTTGGAACCTTTCCTAAAAAAGTTCCCAAGAGACGGTGTCTGGTTTAAGGTGCAACTGCCTCTCCAGGTTGCCCCACCAGTTCAAGGCACTGTCCCTCAACTGAAAGATCGCTATTTTTTCCTTTGATGTGGAAGCATAGTCTCTTAAGGCGAAACATCGTGTCATTCCTTCCAACCATGCTTCAACACGTTCACTGGCATGACCCCCAACAAACTCTGGGAGTTTGATCTTCTGCAGTTCTCTAGTGATGTCCTCGAGTGGAGGCCCTCCCCCTGAATCCCTCTACACTTCAGAGTTACCCTCTCCAGATGGTGGGGGCTCCACTTCGATCCCTGTTGGCTGACGCCCCTTTAAAGTCTCATTTATAGCCTCTAAAGAGCGCAAAATGAGAGCTAATTCAGACGATGGTGGCGGTGGTGTTGGTGGTCCTTGAGACGATGCCCCTCGACCTCGATTTCCTCGAGTCCTAACTATCCTGTATAATTGAATCTGCATCAACCAAATGTTTGTCAGGGAAGAGTCTAAGGCAATTCACATTCGCGCAACTTATACTTGAAAACATAGGGTTAGACGTAAGTTTTTTTTACTTGTCTGTAAACATACATTACTCTCTTTAGGGTAAGTGGCTAGGTCAGGGTCGAAAGCCTCTAAGCTCGATGTCTTCGCCTAAGAAAACTACTGACTCTCTCGCCTTGCTAGCTATGCTAGCACTGTTCCACACTCGCCAATAAGTGTCGCTTACCTCCTTAAGTCTTTAGGGATTTGAAAATTAATTAATGTGTGTTAAATACTATGTTGATTAATTATTATAACCAAATAACCTAGACTAAACTTTAACCTAATTTCAATCGCCTTAATCAACACATTCAATTTAATCCAGAAAATTAATATTATTATTGATATCATGATTAAGTACTTAATTAATATGTACTCAATTAATCACTAATTTAATTGATCATTCCAATTAATTAATTACTTTTAATTAATCACATTAATTAGTTTTATTTTAAAACACACACACACACACACACACATATATTATTATTAAATAATTAAAATTTAAACAATTAAAATTTAAACGTAAATTAAATGATCATAATTTATAAGAATAAATAAATAAAATAAAATATAAACTAAAATAATTAAAATACAAATAATAAAAAAAATTAAAAAAATTAAAATTTTTAAAAATTTAAAGTCAGGCATGCATGAGGCCCACGTGCCCCCCCCCGGGCTCTCATCCCCCAAAACCCTACACCTAGACTCTTGCTCACATAACGCTCCCTCCTCTGCCGCCTCTCCCATTCTGCAATTGCGACCGAGGTTTCTCCCCCCCCGCCCCCCACCACAGGCTATGGTGGGCGCTCGCGCATGCTCTCCTGCTCTAGGAGGCTTGGCTCTTTGGTCGTTGGGCACTGGTGTGCTAGGTTGGTTAATCCTATGGTCGTAAGTGTTAAGTGCAGATGCTCGGGTTAGAGACTATGTTACCAAGTGAGCGATGGGGCTCATAAGGATGCCAAGTAAGTTATGTAGGGGAACGCAAATAACACACTCACTTGGGGAAAGAACAACCATTCCAGCCAAGCAACAGAGGTTCTGACAAGCAAGATATCAAAAGGATCTTCCCATAGGGGTTTTCTGAGAAAAAAAATGAGGTTCTTTCAAACATGGCAAAGTTTTATTTATTTATTTTTTGTCTTCCATAGCCTAGAATATAAATCAACTGGCCTCGTAGAGAGGGCAACGTTTCCATTAAAGGGTTCCTCTCTTGATGCGTTGTGCACAAATGCATCTTGTGGTCTCCTCCCTTTGTTGCTTGAGTCTCGGTCTTTTGTGGATGTGAAGGGCATTTATAGTATTCTGTGGGCTCCTCCCTTAGTGCTTGGTCTTCTGTGATACTATGGAGGAGAAGAGGTATATGTATTGGCGTACTTGTCGCTGCTACTGCTGCATGGTATTTGTTTGAGAGATCATGATATACGTTCTTGTCTCTTATTTCCACCATTCTTCTACTTTTGGTTGCAATTTTGTTTATCTGGGTAAACGCTGCATCTCTCCTCCAGAGGCCACTACCTCCTCTACCTGAATTGGAATTATCAGAGGAAATAGTAAACAAGGTAGCTACTTCAATGCGTGTGAGAATTAATAACGTTCTAGCAGTGGCACATGATATTTCTCTTGGCAAATACATTAAACTTTTTGCGAAGGTGGTTATCTTTTGTGGCTATTTTCAATTTTCGGTGGCTGGTTCAACTTCCTTACACTTGTCTATATTGGTCTTCTTGTGTGCAATGAAATGCCCCTTGTGCACTCCTTCCTTTGTGGCTTAGCGCTTGGTGTGACTGCAATTTTTGTGACTGCCGATGCGTAGTGCATTTTATGCTTCCCTATGGGCTTGGCGCATGGTGCTTGGTTTGCATATTGTGTGACTGACTAACCTGTGTTGTGACACTTTTTGGTAAGGTTTATGGAGGTCATGGGTTCGAACCTCATCGACTCCATAAATTTTTACCAAGCCTTCATTACCAATGCATCATACAAATGATGCTTACATTTTGTCTGGCGACTCGGTTAGTCCAACTTTGTGATAGAGTAGCCCAACTCTGCGAGAGCCCAACTTTCCGATAACATAGCCCAACTCTGCGATAGCGTAGCCCGGTGGGAGGTCTCCGGTTCGAATCCTCCAACCTCCAACCTTCATGGCTCGTTGGCATTTAGGCCTTTGTGAAGGCGTTATGCAGGTAGGAGAGGTTATCGGTTCGATTCCTTCTACTCCACAATTTTTCTTGTTTTGGCAGTTTTGGTGAGTAGTTTCAGAGATTTTCTTTAAATCAGTTATATGATTCTTTTATCACACTCAATTGTTTATTGTTTTGATCCATTTCTAAAAGGTTTCGTGTTCGAGTCTCTCAGAAACAATTTTTTTTTATTCGTTATTTTTAGGTTGAGCCTAAAGTTTCAATTTATGTTTGCTTATTTCGTTTATTTCCAGGTTGAATCTAAAATTTCAAGTTTATTTGTGATTTTTGAATATTGACTTTAGGCTCTAACTCAACCAATTTTGCGCATTTCGATCTTCAACCTTGTAATTTTGTTTGTAAAAAATAATTATTTTACATGAAACCGAGGAGCTTTACTATTAAATAAACTCATGGGGATTTTTCAGGGCTGTTTAGACACATAACGTAGCCTTCAGTCAAGAGGATGGGTGGGTAGGTAGGCCCTTGGCCCCAGATTTTAAACTAGAGCTCTTATACCATGTGTAAGGTCTGTCCAAATAGAGCCTTATAAAACATAAATTTAAATATAGAAATGCTATCATAATTTCTTTACAGTTCATTATTCAGCATAATAACAATGTTCAACATAATTAAAAATGAGCATCATGATAATAATCAACATATTCAGCATAATAATTATTATGAACAATATATAAATAATGAACAACAATATAATAATGATGATAATAAAACATATCTACCTCAAACTGATGTTGTTTTGAAGCTCTGCCTGAAGCTCTACCCAAACTGATTAACCTCCCAACCAGCTAGGAACAACCTATCATACTCCATAGTCCCAAGATTCCTTACGGTTTCCTGGCCCCCGAGCCCAAGATTCCCAGCAACAGGTGCCCCTGTGAAAGTCCTCAAGTCTGTGAGGACAAAACAGGTGCAGAACAAATACACAGACCCAATCTACCTCCTCCCTTATCCTTTTCTTCTCCAATTTTTCTCCCTTCCCTAATATGAAAAATATTACTTTACCAAAAAGCCCCCCTTTCCCAAGTCCTCTCCCTTGCCTTATCCCCTTCTCCTCCCTTCCAACCGCCTTATCCCCCCATTAAACCTCAACCATCTTATCCCCCCATTAAGCCTCAACCACCTTATCCCCCCATTAATGGGTCCATCTACCAATACAATTAAATTATAAAATAACTCTTAAAAAAATCAAAATTAATAATTTATTAAACTAATATTTATTGAACTAATATTTATTAAACAAATATTTAATCATGATACTTAATTAATTCATTAGGGTTGTTACAACTTAGTTCTCTCTGATTTCGAGGAAGGAGGTTGATCCATGATCCTCTACGTTCTCCTTTATTCCCCTTATATAATAATTATGGGTTGAGTTCGGGAAAGGGGTGTGGGGAGCTTGTTATTCCTTGCTTAAGAAGAATGGGATATATCCAACAAATTATGTCTCTTGTGGGGAAAAGAGCTACTATTATTAATGCCTTCTTTTCATCCATTCAAATTCTTATCTAGTAAAGGGCGAGATGGACCAGTGGGACCAGCCAGGGCTGCGACGCAATGATACACAACCTTGTTTTCAAGGTCGACCCCTTTCTATATAGTAAGAATACTGCCTTAAATAATAATAATAATAGGGGGCCGAAACGAATTGGATCGAGGATCTAGCTTCCTTATCAATCTCTCTTCCATCGTGAAAAAAATGGTCGAGTGTGTGCACTGACACTTGCTTTAGGAAAATATTATAAAGTATATGAGATTGAAAGTTCCTATCACAAGAAAACCAATTTTCGACTAGCAAAAAAATGCAAGAAACATAGACGAACATATAAGAGTGAAATCAAGGAAAATATATTACTAAGAAGCAACAAGGTTTCACATTAAACAACCAGGTCAAAAGACCCCAATATATGATGCACCCACTACAACTGAACCTTGCCGAAATTCAAATTGAGAACCAAGTCAAACCCCAACAACTCGATACATATAATGCCACCAAAATATCACGCTCAACTACAAAAAATCTTGTTTATTATGCTTTGTGGACAAAACATTTTTTAAGGGGGTAGCAATTAAACAAACACAACAACAACAACAATAAATATAATAATTAGTCTAATAAAATATAGAGGGTCACTTTGTGACGTATCTATATATATTTACACTCTCATGAGGTTTATTGTAGTCATCAATTCACATCAATTAATTATTATTCAATATTCTAATCTATAATTACAAAAATATTCCATCAAATATAATAAGAACAAAATGGAAAGGATCCAGATAGAAAATAAAAGTACAATACCCAAGTACTTAATTGAAATTCAACCCACTATGAAGGCAAACCTCTATTTACAAATATTCAATAATGAAAATCCACAATTGAGAGATATATCCTCTATTTATAAACATAACTAAGTTGAACAACCTATAAACCCTAATTAAATTAACCTATATAAAATATAAACAATATAAAACTACCAACGACTTTTTCTAGGGTTTAACACCATATGCCATTTATTCATAACCCACTTACTCTTACTTAAGATGACCATGACATACCCCACCCACCTTTCAAAAGTGTTACCCTCAACATTTGCTAATTGCAAATGCTTTGTATGAACTACTCCTATGCTAATTGCAAATGCTTTGTATGAACTACTCCTCTTCTTTGCTAATTGCAAATGCTTTGTATGAACTACTCCTCTTCTTTGCTAATTGCAAATGCTTTGTATGAATTACTCTTCTTAGCAAACTTTTTGTATGAACTACTCCTCTTCCTAAGATATAGTGTACTGAGTTGCTAGGTTCTTTCATTTTATGAGAAACTTCGTAATTACCCTATCTCACAACTACTTTACTAGTCCATTAATCACTACTTCATGTTCTAATATAGATATATTTTCCTCTTAGAACGTTGAAAAATATAACTATATTAAAATATATTTTTTCCTTTCCTTATATAGCATTGAAAAATCTACCTATATTAAAATATAATCTTATAATATATTTTCTCTTTACTTATTGAGCGTTGAAAAATCTATCTATATTAAAATATAGTCAAGTCACAAATATCTTGTTGAAGCATGATACACGAAAACTAACCCTTAACCATAATTCCAACTCATAAGCCACATGCCAATCTTGTGAAGTCATCATGCTTGACCCTCAACCAAGAAAATACTTATTCTTAAATTGTCTTATGCATTTGTCCAATCCACTCTTAGGATAATAAAAGATAAAGCTGAATAAATTATTGGAAGCTTATGCTTGGTTTGGTATCTCGTAACGTATGCTAATGTAGAATATTAATGGTTATGTAATCTTCTTAACCCAAAATGCGAAGAGGGCTGCGCCCATGGTATGTGACTTCGATGGTTGTATTACCATGTGACTTGCCGCTTCACCTCGAATTCGTTTTCGTTTTCGTGTCCCTATACCGCAGCACTAAAACCGAGGTCCATCCACGAGAAACAAACTTGGAAACAGAAAACGGACATCCTTTTTATCCAAATCCAGCTTGCATGCCTCGGCTGCACAGCCAACTGAAGAGGGAGTCCCAACCTCGGTGGTGGATGGAGTGAGCACCGCACGGAGTATGCGCGAATATCGCACACAATTTGGTCGGCCCCAATCAAATACATCTATTTAATCGATAATACCCACCACCGCTCACATACCTTTTCTTTTACTTGTATAGTCAGGTCGAATGTCCACCTCAGCTCAGCAACCGACAGCTCTGAGGGAGCCACTCCGCTGTCGGATCTGGCAATCATCGCTCCACGGAGAATTTTCCAGCAACCTGAGCAACGCAGGCGCAAGTTGAAGAGACCCCAGGGGCGTCCCAGTCACCAGTCCCAGTCCCTTCTCCCAAATCGAGACCAGACCAAGAAAAGCGGGGAAGAAAAGCAGAAAGGGTCGTCGCTTGACTGACGCGCTCTTTACTCAACCGAAGCAAAGCAGAAGGCGAGCAGAAAAGAAAAAGCGGTCCAGCGTTCCGTTCATCATCATTAGCAGCAGATTTCTTTTACAGCGATTTGCAGCCGCGGGCATCAAAGAATTAAAGCAAAAGAAGAAATCCCCTGATATCAATCGAAGATCGGTTTGTCTGCAGAAATATTTAATGCATTACGGGCCGAGTAATTCCCGTCGAAGCGGATCGTAATGGCACGCAATTGCGTTATGTTGTGGGACCCCTAAGGGGACCTGGTTTGGCCAGGGATGCTTTGTTTTCTGAAAAAGAAGCAGAGTATATTGGTCCAGTCCATCATCAACGTATAGTATTTTTATTATGTTGCGCCGCTTTAGGTTTTTGATTGGGGTAGATGCCAAGGCTGCAGGTGCCACGGCAAAGGCATTGCCAGCCCCCGAGGAGTCTCGCAGGCTTCAATCCCCGCCCCTCATGTCGGAGGCCGTTCAGGAGATCGCCGTTTACATTCACCGGTTTCACAATCTTGATCTTTTCCAACAGGGGTACGCAATCCATACCCTTACGGAACAGTAGTTTTATGTGGAGGATTGAACAGTTTAGAATCCAGGTTTTGGTAGAATTTAAAGGAAATGATTTAGACTCTATTTTTCTCTTGAATTGCATTTAGTGGAGGTGAATTTAAGCGGAATTTAAAGGAAATGCGTAACGTTGCTTAAATTTGTGAAGGATACGGCACAGACCAAGATTTAGCAAAATCAAACCGGATAATGTTATTTTTATGAACATATTATTCATCTCGGCATAATTTAAAGGAAACTATTTAGAGTCAGTCGAAATAAATCGAGAAGTAGTTTAGGACGTAAAATTTAGAGAAATTTAAAGAAAATGATTTAGAGTCTGTTTTCGACTTGAATGGAGGTGAATTTACGCGAATTCAAAGAAAGAAAATGCGTAACTTTGCTTAAATTTAACGGCAGAGAGCAAGATTTAACAAAATGAAACTGGATAATCTTATTTTTATAAACATAATTTTTGATTATACATGTTACAGTCCCATTGGGACTAGACCAAGAATCTCCAAAATACTGACTTACTGAACCTATACTAGTCCCAAGAATCTCCAAAATACTGACTTACTGAACCTTTTTTAGTATTTTTATAGACACATATAATGATTTTATAAACATATATAATGATTTAGGGACAATTTAAAGGAAACTATTTAGAGTCAATATTTTAGTCGAAATAAACTTAATAGGAGTAGTTTAGAGAGAAAAATTTGAAGGAAATGCAAATTGACTATTTGTTCAAAATTGTTGTCCGTAGAAACGTTTTCCTGAACATTTGCGCAGCCTTTCAAAGATTTATTGTCGGCGGAAACTTTTATTCAACTGAACCTCGAAGCGGTTTTGTACAGGATTTAGCAAAATGAAACTATTTATGACAATATTTGGTTGAACTTTCTACAAGTGAGAACAATGCCAACCAACAAACTCTCTTTTTGGCTGAGAAAGATAATAGTTAATTTTAATGAAATGGCTTATAGCGTGAAGTTTGCGAAAACCTAAATATAGGTTATATAAATCCGATCAAAATGACTCAGCCCTAATTCAGGTCAAATTAAAAAAAATGATTCAAGTGCACCTCTGCTTCATTTAAATTTAGAAGGAGGGCGTTTAAAGGGACATTTTAGGAAAATGAGATTCAAGTTCAAAAAAATGATTCAAGTAGTCTGCTTCATTTAAATTTGGAAAGAAGGCGCTTAGGGGCCATTTTCAGGAAAATGACATTATCTTTTGTTCCTATATAGTCCCAGCATCTTTTCTCATCAAAGCCTGACAAGATCTTACACTTCGCGAGACATTTTGGCTTCCTTTCAACAAACGTGAAATTCAGACATCTTATTCCATTCTTGACTGATAATTATTATATTTCAGATATATTGGGCACCTGTGCATAGAAGTTCGCTGTATTTTCTTAAAGAGCAGGTGGTTATTCTAATAACATGCAGGGCTGACTTGATTTTAACGAATGGTTTTTTCTGCGGGCTTTGGGATTGATCGGTTGATTTCCTTTTGGATATTGGCAGTTGGTATCAAATAAAAGTAAGCATGAGATGGGAGGATTGTGACGAAGCTGCTCATGGCATTCCTGCCCGTGTGGTGCAGTATGAAGGTACCTTTTCTTTGTTATCTTTGAATTACCACAATAATCGTTGATTTTTTTGAGATTAAAGGCCATTATTAAGATCATAATGGAGGCAATTTTCAGTAATAAGATGCAATTGCATCTTAACGATTAACACTTTTAGTAGCATCATCCTCACCAACGAGGTGTTGTCGGGGACTTCTTGTTCATTTGTCTAACTGAAAGGGAACAGTTATTAGCCTCCAACGCTACTGCTATGTTATTGGGATGTAAGCTTTAGACAGCAGTCTGTGATAAGAGGCCTTGATTCTTTACATTATTTGCTTGCCGAACAGCTTGTTCCGCCAAAGCCTTATGAAAATCAAAATGAATGGAATCACTGATGGTAAATGGTTAGTGTCATTTGCAAATCAACGTACATGACATATAACAGACATCAAACAAATTAAACCATAACATAACAACATTTTGTCCTCATCACATATCGCGATAACTCTAGGTTGTCGGAAAAAGAGAACAGCCATGATCAATAACCGTCTCATCTCCTATGAGCACTAATTGTAAATGGTCACTCTCATCTGCAAATCAACATGCATGACACATAACAGGCAACAGACATATCACCATAACATCATAACATCATAACATCACATATAATCATAACTATAACTATAAGTTAGAAAAATAGAACAGCCTTGATCCATGACTGGTTAATCTCTCTTTTTTTTTCCAAGAAAAAAATATTTATATTTGATATCCAAGTATGAAATCAAAACATACATCGATCTGCCTGAGAAGGCCTAAAAGGCATGTATTTTTGACTAATAATAAACTAATAAAGAGAATATTCCGTTATGGAAATTTGAGCCCCATCTCTGAACTCCTGAACAGATAGGGACGACTCCTACATTGGCACAGCTTCTTTAGATAACTGGTCTACTCTTGTATTATATTGGCACAGCTTCTTTAGATAACTGGTCTACTCTTGTATTATATTCTCTATAAATATGAACAAAAGACATATCATCAAGAGATTGTTTTACCGCCAGCACCAGCTCCATTAGTGGGGCTAGCAGAATATTTTCAATTCTGCTTTTGCTATTGGTCCAATTCATAAGAAGCTTGGAATTTGCAAAGACCTGCAGATGTTTCTGTCCTTTTTACTTTGCTGTTTTCATCAGAATCCAGAGAGCATAAAACTCAGCTCTGTTGTTGGTACCTTGACCTGCAGTATACTTCATAAGAAAATAGTGAGAAGAATTAATATGCAGAATAGCCCCAGCCCCACACATTCCTGGATCCCCTTGACAAACTTGATCAAAAAACCCCCAACCTTTTCCATAATCAATGTTAAGTTCCTTCAGAATTCTCCGAGATTTTTCTTTTAAAGGCTTCCAACTGCCTTTAAAGGAGACCCTTATCTTATGGGCTACCTGTGCTGTATTCAGTTCTAATCCTTGAAAAATCATACTATTTCCCAAAAACCATATTCCTCAAATCACATAGCAAGGCAAAGCCTTGAAAACTTTTTCAGATTTATCAGATAGCCATGAGAAAAGACAATCTACCAAAATTGGCTGATCCCATTTGTTGGTTCCAGCAGAGATTTGTAATATTTCATTCCAGACAATCCTGGAGAAAGGACATGTGACAAATATATGATCCACAGTTTCCTCACTATGTTTACGAATAATGCATCTGCCAGGACCATGGCAATTCCTCTTTCGTCCATTATCCGAGGTAAGAATTTTATTTGCCAGTGCAAACCAAAGAAAAATTCTTGATTTAAGTGGACTTTCCAATTTCCACACAATTTTCCACCACCAGGCTTTTTCTTCTATCTGAAATTCCTCCATCGGCTTTTTCTTCTATCTGAAATTCCTCCATCGGCTTTTTCTTCTATCTGAAATTCCTCCATCCTTGCTGAGTATCCTAGCTTGGTTGTATACTCACATGTTCCTTTGTTGCTAGACCATTTAATTATATCCTCCTGATCAGAAAGCTTAATAGCCCTATGTATTAACTGAGTTACATAATTTGACTATTCCTCTACTTTTCCTCCTTGCAGATTCAATGCTTCTGCTGATTTCGAATCTTGTGACCATGCATTGGTTCCATCAGGGATTGCTGCTTCTTTCAGAGATAAAATACCCGATGAATGAAGAATCAAGATCAGTAATAAGAGTTTCTGATAACTTGTAACTTCCTTTACGCCCAATCCGGGGATCTCCCCCCACCCTCACTTTGTTTCCCTTACCCATTTTCCAAGCTGCTCAATTATCGATTAAGGGGAAAGCCCTGACCATAGCTTTCCATACAATCATAGCACCTTGGGAATTTTTTCTTTCTGATCTAAACCATTCTTTCGTTGTGCTGTCTTTTAGATATTTAGCCTTCATAACTTTACCCCACAGTCCTTTATTGTAGACTAACCTCCAAAGGCTTTTAGCAGCTAGAGCCAAGCTAAAGACGTGGATATTTTTCAACCCCCATCCACCTGCTTCTTTCAGATTTTCCACTCTTGTCCATTTTACCAAAGGAATCCTTCCTCTTCCCTTTTCCCAGTCCATAAAAAGCTGAAACAATTTTTCCTGATTTTGTCCAAAATTCCTTTTGGTATATGAACAATAGACATCCAATAAACTGGAATACTCTCCAGGACTGCCTTTACCAAGACTAGCCTTCCACCTCTGGACAGCCATCTGTTGCACCAGATTCTAGCCACAACCAGTCAGCATATTTATAATTATTTGGCTTTAATTTAAATTTTAAACCCCAAATACTTCACACGGACATCTGAATCAACAACATTCATGGGAAACAAGTTTGAAATGTGTAATTTTGTCTTCTCATTTAATTCATTGAACATCAATAAAGACTTTGACATATTAACTTCCATTCCTGTAGCTTTGCAGTAGGTGTCCAATACCTCCTTATAATATCTCATCTCCCTTCTTGAACCTTGACTTAATATCAGAATATTGTCTACAAAAAGAAAATGGGAAATAACCGCAGATTCTGATATTTTGATTCCTTTTATATCTCTTCTGGTCCTTGCATCTGATATTAAACTGTTTCAGCCTTCAGCTACTAATAAAAACGAAAAGGGAGATAGAGGGCATCAACCGGTTAATCTCTCCTATGGACATGCACGATTTACATAAAACAAATCAAGAGAATAAAAGAAGAGACAAGAGCATGGATTTATGGTACTAAAACTTGTAAAATGTGTAGTTGAAACTTGAAACATCCACTATTAAATATGAATCCCTTCTATTATTCAGCAAACTCGGTTACCCTTAAGCCTTCAAGACCCCTTCATGCACAAAGCTCTACAATGATTCATCTTGCACTAAATTGATCTCAAGACCTCATTGTTAGAATTTTAGGGTAAGATGAAAACAGCAGTGTCTTTTTAATTTCAAAACAAATCACCTTAGATCTGAAGCATAGACAGCATATATAAATAGGTCTATAGAAAACAGTGACAGTAGAAGAATTAATAAATCACAGATCTT
>ML780322.1:527759-541574 GCA_009831015.1 Picea engelmannii | reverse complement strand
GATACATCTAGGGTCTTTAAATGCTTGGTCCCAGACCAAGACTTCCATGCCCCAGGCATGGGTACCCTGGACCCAGTCCAGGGGCCCTAGATACATCTAGGGTCTTTAAATGCTTGGTCCCAGACCAAGACTTCCATGCCCCAGGCATGGGTACCCTGGCTACAGTCCAGGGGCCCTAGAGATATCTAGGGTCTTCAAATGCTTGGTCCCAGACCAAGACTCCCATGCCCCAGGCATGGTTACCTTGGATCCAGTCCAGGGGCCCTAGAGATATCTAGGGTCTTCAAATGCTTGGTCCCAGACCAAGACTCCCATGCCCCAGGCATGGTTACCTTGGACCCAGTCCAGGGGCCCTAAATACATCTAGGGTCTTCAAGTGCTTGGTCCCAGACCAAGACTCCCATGCCCCAGGCATGGTTACCCTGGACCCAGTCCAGGGGCCCTAGACATACGTCTAAGGTCTTTATCAACTTGGTCCCAGACCACATACCCCAGGAGTGCACTGGGGGCCCTAGATCTGTCTAGGGTCTTAGCCATCCTCCAGGAGAATGGCTCTCGCTGCTGCATGTAAATTTAACACTCATACATATGTATATAGATAGGCCTCAACAGTGAGAAGACCACTTTGCATAATAAATGTGAGATAATTTAAAACTCTCCTATCATGTCACTTGGTGCCCTATTGTCAGTAACAAGGAGTCAAGCCAATAATTTTAATGATGCCTCATCACGTGTACATAAATGCCCCTCAATTGATACTTTAATGCTACAACTGCCATAAGGAGTCAAGCCAATAATTTTAATGATGCCCCACTACGTGTACATAAATGCCCCTCAATTGACACTTTAATGATACAACTGCCATCGTAGTGGCACATACCCCAAAAACAATCACTTGAAATGCTACAACTTCCATCATAATGTCACTAAGTACATCAATAACTGTGGCCATTACACAACCTTACAAGATATTATAATTTCTAGCATTCCTCCTCAATGTTGACTAAGGGAGTGAATACTTATTCATAGGAATATGGTGTTACATTAACATAAATAGCAACATGTCAGCCGGGTATCTCACTGACCTAGAATATAGTACTCTATCAAAGTCCCACCTACAGGATCAGCTTCACCCTCTTCTGAAAATGAAGAGTTAGATGATCAGAGGGAGGAACCTCATGAAGGGCCAAGTTATGAGCCCCTAGAACCTGTTGAAGAGTTAGAAAGCACTCTTGAAGAACGTCTAGCCAAAAGGAAGCAAGGATGGCTTAAAGAAACAGTGCAGGAAGCAAAAAAAGATAGCTGCTCCCAAAGGAACTTTCAGGGAAAGTAAGAGGCCTCACAGGTTTGGAGGTTTGTTGCACTGATGAGCACCATCAATGATGCTGAATGTTCTTCATTTGAAGAAGCATAAAAATTACAAGTATGGAAGGATGCCATGCTTGAGGAATACATGTCAATTCTAAAGAACAATGTTTGGGACATTATGCTGAGGCCGAAGGACAAATCAATGGTCTCTTCCAAATGGATCTATAAGATCAAAGATGCAGCTGATGGGAGTGTGGAAAAGTTCAAAGCAAGATTTGTAGCGAGAGGTTTCACTCATAAAGAAGGAATTGAATACGAAGAGACTTTTGCCCCTATAGCCAGGTATACCTCCGTTCGAGTTATTATTGCTTTAGCTTCAGTTCTTGGTTGGAAGTTACATCAGATGGATGTAAAAACAACATTCTTGAATGGAAAGATTGAACAGGAAGTCTTTGTGGAACAACCAGATGGTTTTGTACTGCATAACAAAGACACTCATGTATGCAAGCTAAGGAAGGCCTTGTATGGTCTTAAGCAGGCTCCCAGAGTTTGGTATGACAACATTGATGGCTTTCTTAAAAGCTTGGGCTTTCAGAAAAGTGATGTTGATGCGAACCTATACTTCAAGGTAAGAGGGAACCAACCTGTTATACTAATCTTATATGTTGATGATCTCTTTCTAACATGAGATGAAGGGCTAATAGCCTGGTGTAAGAGGAAGCTAATCTCAGAATTTGAGATGAAAGACTTAGGCTTGATGCATTACTTCCTAGGATTGGAAGTGTGGCAAAGACAGGGCGAGATATTTCTGGCACAAGGAAAATACACACTGGATGTGTTAAAGAGGTTTGGTATGATGGATTGCAAATCCATGTCTACTCCAATGGTTAACAACTTGAGGAAGCTGCATGATTATGATACAGGTTCAGATTTGGTGGATCCCACCATGTATAGACAATTGATTGGATCATTGATGTATATGATCCATACCAGGCTAGATAAATGCTATGCAGTGATTGCAATGAGTCAGTTCATGGCTGAACTGAGACAGAGACACTGGGTAGCAGCAAAGCACATCTTGAGATATCTTAGAGGGACCATTACCTATGGTCTGAGATATACATCCAGTGGTGGTCTATTTCTACATGGGTATGCAGAAGCTGACTGGGCAAGAAGCCCAGTGGACCGGAACAGTACTTCCAGATACTGCTTCAATTTAGGATCCGCTATGATGTCTTGGTCAAGATGGAAACAGGGATCCATTGCACAGAATACAACAGAGGCTGAGTACATTGCAGCAAGTGATGCTAGCAAGGAAGCAGTGTAGCTCAGAAAATTGGTTTCTGGGTTGTTTGGTGACAAGCTCGAGATGACAGTTGTTCACTTTCATAATCAAAGTTGCATAAAACTGACAGAGAACCTGATATTTCATGACGGGTCAAAACATATTGACATGAAGTACCACTACATTCGAGACTTGGTCCAGAGAAGAACTGTAAAGCTACAGTACATAGCCACGAGTGAGAAGGTAGCTAATATCCTGACCAAGCCATTGCCACTGAGACAGTTTGTGTAGCTGAGAGGCAAGCTTGGTGTGGCTGAGAATGACTCCCTCGCTGAGAGGGAGTGTTAAATTTGGCAACATCGTCAGTCATTCTCCAATGAGAGGCCATATGGGCCACCCTGAGGCTAGCCAGGGAGATTTGGAGAATCAACCAGTCTTGTGAGGTATTGACAAAAGCCAGGGGGAACGTATAACCTCTGTGAGTCCAACCAAAAGTCAGGACGAACGAGATGCTATATGATCTTGTGAGTCAAGGCAAAGGTAGAAACCTTGTAATGTGAGTCCAACCAAAAGTCAGGACGAACGAGATGCTATATGATCTTGTGAGTCAAGGCAAAGGTAGAAACCTTGTAAGTCTAAGAAAAAAGTCAAGATGTAAGCCTAGTGCAAAAGTCAGGGGGAATGTACAACCTCTGTGAGCATAGACAGTCTAGTGCAAAAGTTAGGGGGAACGTACAACTTCTGTGAGCATAGACAGACTAGTGCAAAAGTCAGGGGGAACGTACAACCTCTGTGAGCCTAGTCAAGCCTTGTGAGCCACGAGCAAAAGTCAAGGCAGCTAGCAAAAGTTAGGTTGAACATAAAATTCCTATGAGCTAGAAACAAACAATCTTCTTGATATTGCAAATGATGTAACTGTATTGATCTAGTGCATTGGCATGTGTAACACCTTCCACCATGAAGAAATTCGAATTGCCTTGTAAAGAGTCAAGTTGTAAAAACTCAAAGTTGTATGTCTAGGTCAAAAGTCAAAGTTTTCAAGTTTGTCGCATGTCGCATGTTGCATGCATGTCTAATTGCATGTTGCATGCATGTCATGTACATGCTAAGGAGTTCTCATGCATCTCTTGTCAAGGGTGAATTCCTAATTGAAGTGGTAAGTTCAGTGCTAATTTTGGTTGCTGAGTTAATGGTCAGTTCTAATTCTGATGTCTGAGTTAACTTCAGCATGCACTCATGCCTCTAATTCGAGCCCCCTCCTCTTCCTCTCCACTCCTATATAAGCAAGAGGTTGAATCTCTTTTCAATATACAAGTTATTCAGCGTGAGGAAGAAATGCAGCGAGTGTTTTAGTTCTGGTATATATATCAGAGTAGGTGGCAGCAAGTGTTATATACAGCGCTGTCATATATATCAGTATATTCAGGCAGCGAGTGTTTGCTTGCAGGGCTGGTGTATATCAGTATAAACAGGCGGCAAGTGTACGTTTACAGTGCTGGTATTTATCAGTACAGAAAGGCAGCGTATATCAGTCTACAAGAGGCTGCTATAACAGTCCACAACAGGGCTGCGTTTTCAGACCAATAGCAGGCAGCCATATCAGTCCAAAATAGGCTCCTATAACAGAGTTTATAACAGCAAGGTTTCTCAGTAGGAGATAGTCAAATCTGAGTCGTTGGCAAGCTCTTTAAAAGCAGAGTATTCATGGTGGATATTTTGTAAGTGATCATAGATTATTAATGCAATAAAAGGAGATTGTTTGCTGGGGTTTTTCTCCCTGTATAGGGTTTCCCCAAGGTACATGTGTTGTGATCTTGCATGTTGGTAATTTATTATGATTATTGCTGTTCTAATTTATGAATGATGTCAAGCTAAGTTCTAAGTACAATCAGAATTTTTAAAGAAGTACTTACAGTATTAAATGAAGCTCAAAATTAACATCTAGTTCCAACTTCCAGTTAACCTTTTTCTATATTGTTATGCAGCACCAGGTCCAGGATTGGATGATACTGCAGCAGTGTGGAAGATAAATGATGCTGATCACAGCTTTTGCACTCGTCCTTTTCGAATAAAATTTGCACGTCAGGATGTCCTCTTGTCAGTGATGGTCTCTTTCAACTTAGCTGTAAAGGTAACAGAGGTGGGTTTTTTATGGAAGAAGAATAGTTCTTTAATGTATGTTTTAGACATTTAGTGCTTTTGTGATTGATTTTTTTTGATTCTCAAGGCTTATGTGGGATCGTTTAAAACTTGTATATAAGGTTTATGTGGGATGGTAAAATGTTTGTATCTATTTATTTTAAAATATGCAATGCTAAGGTTATATTCTGTTTGCAGTTTGAGACATCTGCTAGTGCTTATTGGGCAGAAATGTTGTTCCTGGTCATGTTATGAGTTGTTGATGCAAATTTTCTGGCTGTTAATAAGTGGCTTCCAAGTTCCAACTGTTTTGATAGAAAATGTCTCTTAGCAATGAACATCATTCTGACTGCACCATTGCTTGTTTCAGAGATTTTTGACATCTGCTGTCTTATTAAAGTTTGAGCTTTTGTACGCTCCCATGCAAGAGAATCTGTAAGTGGCTCATCTAGTTTCTCTTCTACACGGATAGGATATTATTTTTCTCTGTTATCAGACTGTTTGCCTTTTTTTTATGCCTTTTGTCTATGCAAGCTTTTGTAGGCCAAAATTCAAACAGATGCTTTGAAAAGGAAATATCAATAAATGTAATCAAGGGTCATTTCTAGTCATACGAGGCTTATTAAAAGACATAAAATAATGCTTTTACTTAGACATCTCAGCATACATGTCCCCTGCAGGTATGAAGTGCAAAATGTTTTGGACAACTTTTCTGCTTCAGTTCATGAGATTCGTGTCCCTCCCAAGGCTCTTCTAGGAGTGCACTCTTATTGTCCCCTCCATTTTGATACATTTCATATGGTACTGGTTGATCTAAGCATACATGTTGTGCTTTTGAAAGCTGCATCTGCTGTTTTTTCGCAGAAAATGTTCAGGTTTGTGAACAGTTATACACATTCTACTGCTTCAAGTAATTGTTCATTTGGGGTATGGATTTGATGAGATTTTGTTATACCTTTGCATATAAGGCAACACACACACACATATATATTTTGAATCTAACTCCCAGAACTTCAACATTCAGTGAAGGTCATCTATCAAGGAACTTTCACAGTGAGTTTGGAGCAACAAATAATCAGGTGATTTTTGAAACTGATCAGATTTCAATTTTACTATATCTGTTTCATCCTCAAATCATCAATGCTGTTTTTAATATATGGATATTTACAAAGTCTGCTGCTTGAATATCTTACTTTGGGTGTCGCCCTTTCTTTACTTTTAAGAAGAAAAGGAAGTTTACTATTGCTGTTTTACTAGGTTTAGCTGCTAGAGCATAATACTATAATATTTTGTGCAATTTAAACCACGGAGAAGCTTCTTCTGAATTTCTTTTTCCTCTCAAACATAAATGTTCACATATTTAACGAGTACTCATCTTTTACAACAGTTCTTAACTAGTGTGGCATAGCTTGGATGATTTTCACTTTTTTTCTGTTCATTATATATAGGAAATAAAATGCAAACAAGAATTTGAAACATGGAAAAGAGAGTAAAAGTGAAAGAAAATATGCCCAGAAAATTAGCAAGTGCATAAACTCAATACATGGAAACTCACATTCCATAAACTCTCATACTCATGAAAATTTCATTACAAAGGTGAAGTAGTTTTAGCACAATGCTACAATTTCCTTGAGTGACACCTAAGATATTCATTTTATAAATTTAGACTGACCCTCTAACCATGATATTCTATTATAAAAAGTGTGGTGCCACACCGGCATGTCCAAATACCTTCCAAGGTCTCCTTATAAGTATACACTATTATGACTTTTAGACATCATAGATTCTAAAACTATCAACCCTCCTGACATTATTGACCACATGACCAGTATTTCCATGACACCCCTATAATGGTCATATTGGACAAAAACTCAAACATTGTTTTGAACTTTACAATTTTTTTATTACATAAACATTGTGAATATGTTAATTGCTTGGTTATGAGTTGCATAGTATATGAACTCAAGTTCTCTATCCACGGACACTTTTGACATCCATTTAGTACACCTTCCAACCAAAATGTGCGGCTCACCATCTTTGTTGGACATATCTTTGGCTACAAGTCTAGCCTTTGTCCATGGTGCCATTTTCTTTGTACTTGGTTTTATAAACCCATTCATAAGCAATGACTTTCTTTCCTTTTCACAAATTAGTTAGTACCCAATTATTATTTCTCATCAATGAATTATATTCAACTTGCATTGCGTTTTGCCAAATCTGCTATCTACGACCTTCGTCAAATGTCTCAAGCTCATGAGTGATTATGCCCATCAATGACATATTTATCTTAGAGAAATCAGATTATGCTTCATTTTCCAAAGAAGATCTCGTCTTTACTTCATACAACCATGGTGATTTATCTAACTTCACATCTTCTAATGTGGGAACATACCTCCTGGGATTTTTTCCCTTGCCTGAAAACTCTAAGAGGTATAAGACTTTTCATTGGATGATTCTTCTGTTAAATTTGGCAGCATCGACAGTCATTCTCCAATGAGAGGCCATATGGGCCACCCCGAGGCTAGCCAGGGAGATTTGGAGAATCAACCAATCTTGTGAGGTATTGACAAAAGCCAGGGGGAACGTACAACCTACGTGAGTCAAACCAAAAGTCAGGACGAATGAGATGCTATGTACGTCTAATGCAAAAGTCATGGGGAACGTACAACCTCTGTGAGCATAGACAGTCTAGTGCAAAAGTCAGGGGGAACGTACTGTTAAATTTAGAGCTGCTATTAAGTTCTTTTCAATTTACTAGAGAATAATAGCATAAGTAGGATCACTGAAAGAAACACAATCACAAGGTACACAACATTTTATCCTAGGAAACCCTCATGGGAGAGAAAATCCAACAAAAGCTTCCTCAATAATAGATTTCCAATACAATGCCAAGACTAAAGACCAAACCACCAAGAATAACCTAGTACTGAGCATGCGCCTCTCTTCTCCTTCTTGCAATTGCAGCTTCCTTCAAAACTTGCGCACTAGATGAGTGACTGAGTGAGTGAATGAATGAGGCACAACCTCACTTATATATACTAGTTGAGGGGGCGCTAGGGTTATGTCTCTTCACCAAGCAGGGCCGACTTCTTCCAATAGTGGTTAAAACCACTTTAATAAACCCTAGGGGTCGACTTCTCAAATACCACCATATAAATATGGTTTGACCAATCCACAAAAGGGGATTTGGTCTTATACAAGACTTGACATGATCAATCCACAAAAGGGGATTTGATCTATATAATAATAACTCAAATATAATTAGAATATTCTTTTAAGTTACAATATTTCAACATGTACAACCTCTGTGAGCATAGACAGACTAATCCAAAAGTCAGGGGGAACGTACAACCTTTGTGATCCTAGTTAAGCCTTGTGAGTCCTGAGCAAAAGTCAAGGCATCTAGCAAAAGTTAGATTGAACGTAAAATTCCTATGAGCTAGAAACAAACGATCTTCCTTATATTGCAAATGATGTAAATGTATTGATCTAGTGCGTTGGCACGTGTAACACCTTCAACCATGAAGAAATTTGAATTGCCTTGTAAAGAGTCAAGTTGTAAAAAGTCAAAGTTGCATGTCTAGGTCAAAGTCAAAGTTGTCAAGTTTGTCACATGTTGCATGCATGTCTAGTTGCATGTTGCATGCATGCATGTCATGTGCATGCTAAGGAGTTCACATGCATCTCATGTCAAGCACGAGTTCCTAATTGAAGTGGTAAGTTCAGTTCTAATTTTGGCTGCTGAGTTAATGGTCAGTTCTAATTCTGATGGCTGAGTTAACTTCAGCATGCACTCATGCCTCTAATTCAAGCCCCCTCCTCTTCCTCTCCACTCCTATATAAGCAAGAGGTCGAACCTCTTTTCAACACACAAGTTATTCAACGTGAGGGAGAAAGGCAACGAGTGTTTTATGTGAAAATTCCAGGTCCTATCAGCTTGCCTTCTTGGTCTGTCTTTGACCAAAGAAAGGCTATAAGTTTTCACTGTCAGGTAAAGTATTTTCTACTGTTTTATAACAGCCAACAGTCCAAAAGTATTTTGCTGATTTGTTACGGTTATGTTCTCTATTTTGGGTGCTCTAGCATGTCATTTTCGTCACCATAAATTAGTACATGCATCTCAAAATAAACATAACACACCTAAACATCGTTTACTGCTGAATATGAACAGATCTAAGAAACTAAATCATGCATTTGTAGACACAGGTATTTTTGGTCAACATGACCCTGGATAAAACCCCCCCGGGGAAAACCAGCTTGAGATATGTGTGTATATATGAGGAAAGCAGAAGAAGGGTTACAGTAAATACAATATATGAAAGAACCTGATACAATAGCAACTCCAACTGAGCTGATATACAAGCTCTAAATCAACAGATGTGCCCCAGAATGGTGCGCCTCTCATGCAAACTGCCAGAACCACTGAATTTGCTCCAACTGTCCACTATGAGTTCGGATTTGAAAACCCCTCCACAGGAATGAAGCTCTAGTAGATGGCCTCCCTTTGAAATTGATCTCACTGCAATCTGATGGCTAGATATCCCACCAGGTACGAATCAACCTCCACAGCTAATGCGCCCCTCTTAAAAGTAGAATAGCTCTAGTAAATAATCAAGGCAAGTAGCTCCAAGCCTCCATGAATGAAAGCAAGTGACCTCCCTCAAGCATCCTCACAAAACTGACCTCATCTCCATCCTCCAAGAGCTCCTCTCTCAATAAGCAAAAGACCAAATGAAGAATGCGCCCCTCCTTCACCCTTTGTGCCTCTCTTTGACTAGCAAAGGGAAACCTAGATATTCAAGGGTGGAGATCATCTCGTCTCCCATCTAAGCGATGGTTGAGATCTCCCCATGAATATCTAAATCACAAACCCACTTTGGGTTAAGTTTCCTAAGTCAACTTATGTCTCTAATTCACCCCTTTGAATTAATAATCACTTTTAGGCCAAAAGTGACTAAATTTCACTTTAACCAGAGTCAAAGTGAAATTAAACAAAAGTACAAGGTACAAAGTGTAATGTCCTTCCCTCATGTGCTAAGGAGGTCATAAGCACATGGGGAACACCTCCCAAGGTACAAAACTCAACACTCCCTCTTACCGAGGAAGGTGTTCCTCACCAAGCCCATCTTGTCTCTGAAATAGACATGCTTGCCTCGTGGCAGGGCCTTGGTGAGAATATCTTCTACCTGGTCATCTGTAGATATATACTGCAACTGAACTGCCCCTCTCTGAACCCAGTCACGAATGAAGTGGTACCTGATCTCAATATGCTTCGACCGGTCATGGAACACTGGATTCTCAGAGAGTTTTATGCAACTCTGATTATCACAGTGAATGACAGTCGGAGACATCTCCTGACCGAATAAACCAACCAGCATCTTGCGAAGCCAAATGGCCTCACAACTGGCCTGACTAGCCGCCATATTCTCTGCCTCGGCCGAACTCAAAGCGACTGACTTCTGCTTCCGATTGAACCAGGAAACAAGTCCTGACCCCAAACTGAAGCAGCACCCTGAGGTGCTTTTCCTGTCAGCAGCGCATCCTGCCCAGTCTGAATCTGTGTAGCCAACCAAACTGGCTCCATCTCCCCTGACATAGTCTAGGCCAAAGTCCACTGCCCCAGCAACATATCTTAAGACGTGTTTTGCCCCAACCATGTGAATACTCCTCGGCTCAACCATGTACTGGCTGAGTGTGTTCACGGCAAAACATATATCTGGTCTGGTGTTAACCAGATACACAAGTGAACCGATCAACTGTCTATATACTGTGGCATCCACCAACTGGCTATCTGAAGCACTAAGCTTCTTCCAGTTGGTGATCATAGGTGTAGACATGGGTCTGTAGTCCTCCATCTGAAATCTGCTCAAAATATCTGCTGCATACTTCCCCTGCCCGAGAAATATGTGACCCTCCTCCTGCCATACCTCCATACTCAGAAAGTAGTGCATCAATCCGATATCACTCATCTCAAACTTTGATGCAAGTCCTAGCTTGCACTCAGCTATGAGATCCTCGGCTCCAGTAATGAATAGATCATCCACATACAAAATGAGAATGAGCGTGTCCTCACCTCTAATGATGAAATAGAGATTTGGATCAACATCGCTCTTCTCGAAGCCCATCTGAAGCAAATAAGTATCAATTCGTGAATACCAAGCTCGGGGAGCTTGCTTCAGACCATATAGTGCCTTCCTCAGAAGACACATGTGAGTCTCCCTATCACTCACCTCAAAACCCTGTGGCTGCTCTATGTACACCTCCTCCTCAATAAAGCCATTCAGAAATGCGGTTTTCACATCCATCTGATGAATGTGCCAACCCATCTCTGCTGCTATGGCAATGATAGTCCTGATAGAAGTGTATCTCGCAACTGGTGCAAAAGTCTCATCATGGTCGACTCCCTCAATCTGTGAGAAGCCTCGTGCCACAAAACGGGCCTTGTGTTTCTCCACGTTGCCATCTGCAACAATCTTGGTCTTGTACAACCACCTGGAAGTTACAACTGACTTCCCCACTGGCCTCAGAACCACATCCCAGACATCATTGCGCACAATGGAGTCATACTCCTCGACCATGGCCTCTCTCCAGACCTGATGGTCCACTGCCTGCGCAAAAGTCTGTGTCTCAGTATCCCTGATACTTGTCACTAATGCCAAATATGCTCCCAATCTGACTGGTGTCCTGCTCTCTCTGATATGGCTCTTGGGCTCCCCTACATTCTCCTTGGCCTCCTTCAGGGTCTCCTGAAACCATCTAGGTCTCCTCTTCCCTGAAGTGGTCAACGGAGAAGTAAGGTCTCTCTGCCCAAGAGTGACTGCCTCTGGACTCGTCCCAACACTCTGAGATCCTGAAGACTGAACTCCCTCTGAAGTCTGTGCCCCATCTGACTGAACATGCTCTGACTGTGACCTTGAAGCTGTGCATGGTGACCCTGTCACCCTTGATACTGGTGTACCTAACGACTGAGGCTGTGCTCCCTCTGAGACTGCAACTGGCAACTCTACATCATCCTCAACTCCAATTCTCGGCTCAAGAGATCTCGCAAAAGCCCTATCCTCCTCAAATCTAACATCTCTGCTCACCACCACTTTCCTAAGTGGCGGAATGTAGATGCGATAGGCTTTCGATACCTCTGAGTATCCAACTAGAATCCCCTGCTGGGCTGTGGGGTCTAGCTTTGTCCTCCTCTTCGAGGGGACATGAGAGAAAGTTGAGCACCCAAATATCCTGATGTGCTCGACATCGAGCCTCCTATCAGTGAAGGCCTCCTCAAGAGTCATCTTCCCCACAATCCTATGGGGGCTCCTGTTCTGCAGGTAAACTACAGTAGCACATGCCTCTACCCACAAATACAAAGGCAAACTTTGATCATGCAACATAGATCTCGCTGCACCGGTAATGGCCCGGTTCTTCCTCTCGGCAACCCCGTTCTGCTRGGGGTTGTAAGGTACGGTCATCTGTCTCCTGATGCCATGCTGTGCACAGAAGTCTACAAACTGTCTCGAGGAATACTCTCCCCCGTTATCCGACCGCAAGACTTTGATCTTCTTTCTCGATTGGTTCTCCACAAGAGCTTTGAACTCTTGGAACCGTGTGAAGATCTCACTCTTGGCCTTCAGGAAATAGATCCAAGTCTTCCTTGAGTAGTCATCAATGAAAGTGAGATAGTACTCACAACCACTCAAGGACCTTCGAGTCATGGGTCCACACACGTCCGTGTGTACTAAATCCAGTATGCCAGCTGACCTGGTGTCATTGCTGGGGAACGATGCCTTGACAAACTTGCCAAGTGCACACCCTCTGCAAACATCCTGATGCTCTATGCTGATCTGTGGCACTCCGATCACAACCTCTCTCAGTCCTCCATGAGCCCCATGATGTAGGTGGACCATCCTTTGATGCCATAACTCACACAACTGTCTGCTGCTGTCGCCACTCGCTACCAATGCAAGAAGTGGCTGAAAAAACAATCTGAATAGTTTCCCCTCTCTCACTCCAATCACCTGTCCTGAGGCACGTGGAGAACCCCGAGGATGAATCAGTACCTCGGTGCCTCTTAATGTCACCTCAAGACCTCTATCCTGGAGGGTGGAAACTGATATCAGATTCTTCTTCATCCCAGGGACATGCAAAACGTCCGTGAATGATATGGGTGGCAAGTCATCTCTCCGAAAAGAAACTGTGCCAACCCCTGCAACTGTGAAAGCTGTGTCATCTCCAAGAGCAATCTCCATCCTGATCTCGCTGACTTTGAGATCAGAAAAGTGCTCTCGAAGTCCAGTCATATGGCTCGAAGCCCCGCTATCTATATACCAGATACTGGGTGCCGTCTCAACTGAAGTGCAACATGTGAGGAAAACACACTCTCTCTGAAACTGTTTCTGAAAGTCAATCTCCTCTGCTGTAGCTGCGACACCCCCCTTCTTCTTCTTCCTGTTTGGGCATTGTCTAGCATAGTGCCCAAACTTCTTTACAAACAAAGCACTTCACTTTGCTCATATCTCTTTTTTGACCACAACTCTGACCACTGCTGCTCTCTCCTCCTCCACTCCCCTGTGGTTGGGCCCCAAACTTGGGACCCTGCCGACCCCCACGGCCAGCCTTCTTCTTGCCCTTTGTCCAAAGAGCAAGATCCTCCTCACCCTGACCAATCTACTGCTGCTGCTGCTACCACTGTCCAGAAGCCTCAGTTGCTAACCGAATCTCCTCCTGGACGAAGTCATCCCACATCCTCTCCCATGTAGGCATGACCTCCCGTGCAACTATGCCCCGTACAAAAGGACCCCACGGTTTGGTGAAGCTATTCATAGCTTGCCTCACCAAAGAGTTAGGGTTCACAACCTCTCCGACGGCTGCAAGCTTGTCTCTGATCTGAGTGTAACGACCAAGGAATGAAGTTACCGACTCATCCTTGAGCATGCGAATGCCCCTAAGTCAGTCATGAAGAACCATCTTCCGGTTCTCATTGGAGCTCTCATACAACTTGCATAGAGATGCCCACATCTCGTATGCATTAGCCTTCCCCGTCAAATGGGGTATGATATGGTCACGAACTGCGTCACAAATGGTCCTCTTCGCCT
>ML780322.1:474819-526653 GCA_009831015.1 Picea engelmannii | reverse complement strand
ATGATAGAATCTAGTGGAAACATTGCAATCCTGCCAATCTTGAAATCCTGAAAACCGTTAAGTCTGTTGAATTTTGAATGGGACCTAAAATTCTACTTTCTCCATATGAAGTCCAATGAGGTTGGAACCACTCTCAAACATCCCGAAACAATTAATGGTAATGTTAAAAATTTAAGTAAAATGATGAAAATGAAAGAATTTAATATTACCATTAATTACTCAAGAGAAGCCAAATGAGTAGTGTGAGTGAAAGAGAGGGGGTGGGGTTGGCTTTATAGCTTCATTAGGGGCTCTAAACAATTCTAGAAGCTTACCATGCACGCCCCTAACCCTAATTTAAAAAAATAAATAAATTCCCTCACTTTTTCGGCTGTGGGCCTCATTGGCAAAAAAAAACCGGTTCCATACAGAACCGGTCGGTTCAGGCAAAAAAACCGGTTCCGTACGGAACCGGCCGGTTCAGGTAAGAAACCGACCGGTTCCGTACGGAACTGGTCTGAAGCGGTTCAGGGGGCCGGTTTGAACCGGTCTGGGCTCGGAACCGGTTGGACTAGCCGGTTTTACCGGTTCCGGTTCGGTTCTTGTAACTATGCTCCTAACAAAATAGGTGTGAAAAGAGGTCAACGTCAAATCAGCCTCACTCCTACTATGTAGGTGTGAAAAGAAACTGAAGACTAGTGTCAAAACTGCCCAACAACCCTCTGAAAAATTCTGCCCTCTAACAACCATTGAATGAGTCAATGGCTGTCATCAAAAATCTGCTAGAAAGAAGTGTATGACAGCCACTCAAAATGCTGTCCCAACTGTCCAAAAATTCAGCCACCGAAGCTCTGATACCATGTGAAAATTCCAGGTCCTATCAGCTTGGCTTCTTGGTCTGTCTTTGACCAAAGAAAGACTCTAAGTTTTCACTGTCAGGTAAAGTATTTTCTGCTGTTTTATAACAGCCAAAAGTATTTTGCTGATTTGTTACGGTTATGTTCTTGATTTTGGGTGCTCTAGCATGTAGTTTTCGTCACCAGAAATTAGTACATGCATCTCAAAATAAACATAACACACCTAAACATCGTTTACTGTTGAATATGAATAGATCTAAGAAACTAAATCATGCATTTGTAGACACAGGTATTTTTTGTCAACATGACCCTGGATAAAACCCCCTCTGGGGAAAACCAGTTTGAGATATATGTGTATATATGAGGAAAGCAGAAGAAGGGTTACAGTAAATACAATATATGAAAGAACCTGATACAATAGCAACTCCAACTGAGCTGATATACAAGCTCTAAATCAACAGATGCGCCCCAGAATGGTGCGCCCCTCATGCAAACTGCCAGAACCACTGAATCTGCTCCAACTGCCAACTGTGAGCTCAGATCTGAAAACCCCTCCACAGGAATGAAGCTCTAGTAGATGGCCTCCCTCTCAGAAGTAGAATAGCTCCAGTAAATAATCAAGGCAAGTAGCTCCAAGCCTCCATGAATGAAAGCAAGTGACCTCCCTCGAGCATCCTCACAAAACTAACCTCATCTCCATCCTCCAAGAGCTCCTCTCTCAACAAACAAAAGACCAAATGAAGAATGCGCCCCTCTTTGACTAGCAAAAGGAAACCTAGATATTCAAGGGTGGAGATCTCATCTCCCATCTAATCGATGGTTGAGATCTCCCCATGAATATTTAAATCACAAACCCACTTTGGCTTTAGTTTCCTAAGTCAACTTATGTCTCTAATTCACCCCTTTGAATTAATAATCACTTTTAGGCCAAAAGTGACTAAATTTCACTTTAACCAAAGTCAAAGTGAAATTTGACAAAAGTACAAGGTACAAAGTGTAATGTCCTTTCCTCATGTGCTAAGGAGGTCATAAGCACATGGGGAACACCTCCCAAGGTACAAAACTCAACATTTTAGTGTTGGTATATATATCAGAGTAGGTGGCAGAAAGTGTTATATACCGTACTGTCATATATATTAGTATATTCAGGCAGTGAGTGCTTACTTGTAGGGCTGGTGTATATCAATCATTAAGAGGCAGCAATAACAATCAATAAGAGGCTGCAATATCAGTCAATAAGAGGCAACAATAACAATCAATAAGAGGCTGCAATATTAGTCAATAAGAGGTAGTGACAACAGTCAATAAGAGGCAGCAATAACAGACCATAAAGAGGCAGCGTAACAGTCCAAAAGAGGCAACATATATCAGCAAAGATACATCTTCAGTGCTTGTTTGTAACAGGTGGATATAAATCACCAAGGTCTCTTAGTTACACAGTCAGGTCAGAGTCAACTTGGCAAGCTCTTTAAGAGCAGAGTATTCATGGTGGATATTTTGTATGTGATCATACTTTATTAATGCGATAAAAGGAGATTGTTTGCTGGGGTTTTTCTCCCTGTATAGGGTTTCCCTAGGGTACATGTGTTGTGATCTTGCATGCTGGTAAATTCGTATGATTATTGCTGTTCTGGTTTATGAATATTGTTAAACTAAATTCAAAGTACAATCATTATTTAAAGTACTTACAGTATTAAATCAAGCTCAAAATTTAACATGGTATCGGAGCTTAGGGTGTGATAATCTTGTTGAAGTGCAGCAGCATGGTACACACAGATCCAAGCGAGCTTGATTAAGTTTCCAACGTATGGTCCATGGCATCCGCGATTTCAGTCAGGGCCAAGGATAGGCTCGAAGGAGTTGCCAAGTTCAATGTGTGGATGCTCCGGATAACAAATATCTTGCAGGAGCATGATTTTGAGTAGTATGTGTTGATGATTACAGCTGTGTGAGACATCCTCCATGACACAGACTGAGTGAGTTGACTTGAGAGAGAGCCCATGAGTTGGGTGTGCCCATGAGATGGGTGTGTGGTTCCTCTCTGAGACAGAGATGGAACGTTGTGCCCCTGTGTGAGGTGGTGAAGCCCATGAGCTGGGTGTGTGGTTCCTCTTTGAGATGGAGATGGAATGTTGTGTACCCTTGTGTAGGGAATCCCATGAGCTGGGTGTGTGGTCCATCACTGAAACAGAGATGGAATGTTGTGTGCCTCTGTGTGGGGAAGCCCATGAGTTGGGTGTATCGTTCTCTCTGAGATGAAATGATGTATTAGCCTCCTCTGTGCAGAGAGTCGAGATGATGTGATACTCTAGATGATTCTCCCGTGAGACGCAGTGAGAAAGAGATCTACTGAGTTGGACGTGCCTGTGGCTGAGCACAGGTGAACGTGATCCTAGTGGCTGAGCACTAGTGAGTGTGGTTCTCCTGTGAGACGCAGTGAGATAGAGATGTGGACATCCCTGTGGCTGAGCACAGATGGATGTGGCCCTAGTGGATGAGCACTAGTGGGTGTATGAGATCCCTTGCTATATTGTACAAGAGTCAGCCTTACCTGTAACCTTATTTGTGATGTAAAGGGTATAGGTCGACCCCACCATAAAGTGAAAGATATTTAATGTAAAAGATAACTAATATGGTAATTATTAATTATATTGTGAGTTATTGAGGTCGGCCCTGTTGTGCCAATAGACACTACTATTGATAGGCTCAATCTAATATAAATAAAGGTAAATTCCCCATTGAGGAAACACAACACAATTGTGAGTTTGGAAATTTCAGCAAGTACTTGATCTTGGGAAAAGTGCACACCTCTCTTGGGCACTAGTCTTCTAGGGTTTTGTAAGTACCCTTTTGTGTGCTAGGTTTATGGTGTGGGAGGTCTTTCTCTTGAAGAATATAGCAACGAATTGGCTGGGTTTTCTTCCCTTGTTGAGAAGGGTTTCCTAGGATGATTCTTGTGTACTTGTGCATGGTATTTCTTCTTGTGATCTTGGTTGATGCAACAAATTATTTATGGTTCAAGTAAAATACTAAAAATGAATGAACTTCATGCTTGAGCCTAGCTTATTGAAAAATCAACATGGGTTCAGAGCATAGGTCTTGAAGAACCCATTGCACAATCAAATTTCAATCATCTCTCTCTTTTGCAACACTGTATGACCCTCCTAGGGTTTCCAGAAATTTCGTACGACCTACCTTTCCGGGGAGTTTCAACACTTGTCACTTGAACGTTGGGGCTAAAAAGTGCATAGGAGTGTACGACCTCCTTCAACGCACCTCCAACATGCTTCAGATTGCATTTTCGAGCATTTTGACTTTTTGGCCCTAGGGTTTCTAGGGTTTTGCCAATTTCTGCAGAAATTTGAGAATTAGGGTTTCTGTAACTCATTGAAGGAGCTCTTCAGCTCACCAGTGTTCTCCTAGGCTTATTGTTGGCAGTCATAGGTCCAACAAAACCTAAAAGTGCTAGCCTAGCCTAGCCATTAGGTTTTCTAGCCTAGTTGACAAGGGTTTGTGAAGAATCTAAAATTATGATGAACATAATCATGATGGAAGAGAAAACTGAGTTCCTGGAAGCCAAGACTTCAAGCAGATGAAGACATCAACATCTCAACACTCTCAGGTATGGTCCCTACCAATGATAATACTTATTTAATTGACAGTGGTGCCTCCAGGCACATGATCGGTTTTAGAGATCACCTAACAAATTTTGTTGAGAAAGAGACACATCTACATGTTGTCCTTGGAGATGATGCTAGATATAATGTGAAAGGGGTTGGAACTTCTACCTTCCAAGTAGATTCAGATATGCAACTTCAACTACGAGAAGTACTATATGTACCTGGAATGAAGAGGAACCTCGTCTCCATTTCTGCCTTGGAAGACAAAGGCTACAAGGTTACCTTTTTAGAAGGAAGAGTTCTTGCATGGCACAAAGACTCACATATAAATTCTGCCAAGGTAATTGGTGTTCGCGAAAACAACTTGTACAGATTAACCATAAGACTAGTCCAGGACGTGCTACATGACACTATCAACTTGAGTGAGCTATGGCATAGAAGACTTGCTCACATTCATTATAGAGCTTTCCCAGCTCTAGGGAAGATGGTAACAGGTCTTCTAGAGATACAGATCCAACATAAAGGTGTTTGCAAAGGTTGTGCTCTTGGCAAGAATGTTAAAGGATTCTTCTTGAGCAGTAACAATAGATCCAAAGAAATCTTGGACTTGATACATTCAGATGTGTGTGTGCCATTGACTGTTGCATCTCTGAATGGGTACTTGTACTATGTACTCTTCATAGATGATCACTCTCGGAAAACTTGGATTTACTTCCTGAAGAACAAGGATGGAGTCCTTGCAAAATTTCAAGAATTCAAAGCTCAGGTTGAGAACCCGACTGAAAGAAAGATCAAGGTACTAAGATCAGATAATGGAGGAGAATACACCTCCAAAGATTTCAACAATTTCTGTATTGAAGCAGGGATCAAGAGGGAGTTCAGAGTTCCTTACAACCCTCAACAAAATGGGGTTGTAGAGAGGAAAAACAGAACTATCATTGAGGCAACCAAAGCAATGATACATGATTAGAGTCTACCTATGACTCTATGGGCAGAAGCATGCATGATAACAGTGTATGTTCAGAACAGGAGTCCTCATCAGATCTTGAAGAACATTACCCCAGAAGAACCCTTCACTGGAGTAAAGCTTGAGATTGGACACTTCAGGATATTTGGGTGCCCAGTATATTTTCATGTACCCAAAGAGCAGAGATCCAAGCTAGACCCTTCAGGGAGAAAGAGCACATTTGTAGGATACAGTGAATCCTTGAAGCCATATCGGATCTACATTCCTGGTCAAAGACAGATTGAAATAAGCAAAGATGTTACTTTTGAAGAAGAGATAGCCTTCCAAAGATCCAGAGAATCTCAGATGGAAATTGATAGTGAGACAATGCCTTCTCCCCCTTTAGCAGTTCAGAGGGAGACAAACATTATTCCAGTTGATCCAGTTGTCCCAGTTGATCTAGTTGTTCCAGCCGATCTAGTTGCTCTAATTGACATGCCCAGAGATATTACAGTGGGACATAAAAGGCCTGCTTGGGCCCGACAAACTCTACAAAAAGCAGAGGGACATACAACCTCTCAAGGGACAACCAGAGAGAGCAAGAGACCAAAGAGATTCTCAAGCTACCTGTCATCCATGAGCCACATCATTGACTCTGAGCCTTCTTGTCATGGAGAAGCTTCAGGTGAATAGGTATGGCAAGATGCCATGACATAAGAATATCAATTTATATTGAAAAATGATGTATGGGATATTGTTTCGAGACCAGAGGGAAAGTCTGTAGTGACTTCCAAATGGATTTATAAAATCAACCATGTAGCTGATGGAAGCATCAAGAAATACAAAACAAGATTTGTAGCCAGAGGGTTCTCGCAAGTAGAGGGAATTGACTATGATGAGACTTTTGCTCCAGTAGCTCGATACACTTCCATTCGTTCCATCATTGCAATGACTGCTTCCATGGGTCATTAGATGGATGTAAAGACAACCTTTCTCAATGGTGAAATTGAGGAAGAAGTTTATATCGAGTAGCCAGAAGGATTCGTTATACACAACGAAAAATCTCATGTGTGCAGGTTGAAGAAAGGCCCTGTATGGACTAAAGCAAGCACCTCGTGCTTGGTATGAGAAATGGATGGATTCTTGATGAGTTTGGGCTTCAACAAGAGTGCTGCTGATCCAAACCTATATTATCGCATTGATGGCAACGAGTGCTTAATCTTGGTCCTATATGTGGACGACCTTTTCCTCATCGGTTGAGAGAGACTCATTGCTGAATGCAAACAAGCCTTGACAACTAAATTTGAGATGAAGGATTTAGGCTTGATGCATTACTTCTTGGGACTAGAAGTATGGAAAAGGACAAATGAGATTTTCCCGAGTCAAGGAAAATATACTGTGGAGATATTGAAAAAGTTCGGTATGATAGAATGCAAATCCATGCCTACACCAATGGTGATGGATTTGAAGAAGATGAGTGATGCTGATTCAGGAGAGATTGATCCGCACTTGTACTAACAGTTGATTGGATCACCGATGTATCTGGTTAACACCAGACCTGATATATGCTATGCAGTGAATGTGCTTAGCCAGTTCATGAGCCAACCGAGATAGACTCATTGGATATCAACAAAACATGTATTGAGATACCTACAAGGCACAGTTGGATATGGCCTAAGATATGCCTCCAGTGTAGACTTGAGCCTGCAGGGATATGCCGATGCAGATTGGGCAGGGAGCGCAGTTGACCGAAAGAGCACCTCTGGTTGTTGCTTTACTTTAGGGTCTGCCATGGTTTCCTGGTGCAGCAGGAAACAGAGCTTTGTGGCATTGAGTACCGCAGAGGCAGAGTACATAGCATTGAGTGTGGCAGTCCGCGAAGCAGTGTGGCTTCACAAACTTTCGACTGATTTATTCGATCATGAGATGGATCCTACTACTATCCATTGTGATAACCAAAGCTGTGTGAAGCTCTCTGAGAACCCCGTATTTCATGATAGATCGAAACACATTGAGATAAAATATCACTATATCAGAGACATGGTGCAGAGGAAAACAATACATGTGCATTACCTTCCTACCTATGAGCTTATTGCAGACATCTTCATTAAACCGCTTGCCAAGACAAAGTTCGAGTACATCCGTGAGAGACTTGGCCTGGTGGAGAATGCCTCCCTAGCTGAGAGGGAGTGTTGATGATTATAGCTTCGTGGGACATCCTACAGGACACAGACTGAGTGAGTCGACCTGAGAGAGAGCCCATGAGTTGGGTGTGCCCATGAGATGGGTGTGTGGTTCCTCTCTGAGACAGAGATGGAACGTTGTGGCCCTATGTGAGGTGGTGAAGTCCATGAGCTGGGTGTGTGGTTCCTCTCTAAGACGGAAATGGAATGTTGTGTACCCCTGTGTAGGGAAGCCCATGAGCTTGGTGTGTGGTTCCTCTCTGAGATGGAGATGGAATGTTGTGTGCCCCTGTGTGGGGAAGCCCATGAGTTGGGTGTATTGTTTTCTCTGAGATGAAACGATGTATTAGCCTCCTTTGTGTAGAGAGTCAAGATGATGTGATACTCCAGATGATTCTCCTGTGAGACGCAGTGAGAAAGAGATTTGCTGAGTTTGACGTGCATGTGGCTGAGCACAGGTGAACATGATCCTAGTGGCTGAGCACTAGTGAGTGTGGTTCTCCTGTGAGATGTAGTGAGATACAGATGTGGACATCCTTGTGGCTGAGCACAGATGGATGTGCGCCTAGTGGCTGAGCACTAGTGAGTGCATGAGATCCCTTGCTATATTGTACAAGAGTCAGAGTTACTTGTAACCCTATTTGTGATGTAAAGGGTACAGGTCGACCCCACCATAAAGTGAAAGATATTTGATGTAAAAGATAATTAATATGGTAATTATTAATTATAGTGTGAGTTATTGAGGTCGGCCCTGTTGTGCCAATAGACACTATTGTTGATAGGCTCAGTGTAATATAAATAAAGGTAAATTCCCCATTGAGGAAACACAACACAAGTGTGAGTTTGGAAATTTCAGCAAGTACTTGTTCTTGGGAAAAATGTGCACCTCTCTTGGGCACTAGTCTTCTAGGGTTTTGTAAGCACCCTTTTGTGTGCTAGGTTTATGGTGTGGGAGGTCTTTCTCTTGAAGAATATAGCAACAGATTGGCTGGGTTTTCTTCCCTTGTTGAGAAGGGTTTCCCAGGATACTTCTTGTGTACTTGTGCATGGTATTTCTTCTTGTGATCTTGGTTGCTGCAACAAATTGTTTATGGTTCAAGTAAAATGATAAAAATGAATGAACTTCATGCTTAAGCCTAGCTTATTGAAAAATCAACAACATGTGACCACAGTGCTGGAGGAACCCACCACAAATGCAGGAAGAGCGGCCTTCAGGAAGAGTCAAGCAAAGGCCAAGCGAATCATCTTTGACTCAGTCAAAGACAGTATAAAGCCAATGATGATTTCGTTAATGACTACCAAGGACTATATGGATACCTTGGTGAATCTGTATGAGAAATAGGCCCCAATTCAGAAGATGACACTTAAGCACAAGCTTAAGTATTTGAAGATGGAGAAAGGTGAATTAGTAGCATCTTTCTATTCCAGGATAGCCCAGATCAGAGATCAGCTTTTGGTCACATGTGTCACAGTGGACGATGATGACTTAGTGCATACCATATTTGATGGTCTTCTTTCTTCATGGGAGACCTTATCTAGTGTAAGTGGGAGAGAGATTCAACCCACGTTTGAGAGGTTATGGCATGATTGCCTCCAAGAGGAGCATCGCATTGCTACCAGGAGCGAGCCAACCAAAGAAGAGCACTCGACATTAGCATCAAGATTCAAGGGAAAGAAAAAAAGTCACTTTCCAGAAAGGCTCTCAGTGGAAGTCAAACACCAAAGGTATGTTCAAAGGTAAAAGTATTGATACATCTAAGATTAAATGCTTTAGTTGCAATAAGTTGGGTCATTTTGCTAAAGATTGTTGGTATAGGAAGAAAAATCCAAGGAAAGGGAAACATCATGCCTCAACTACTGAGGATGATGAATCCAAAAGAAAACAGAAAAGTCCTTCTAATGAAAGAGAAAATAAAAAAGAATATTACCTGGTTTTTGCTTTATCTAGTACAGTTTTCACATGGTCGAAAACTTTGTTATTAGACAGTGGTGCATCAAAGCACATGACAGGGAAGCACATCAGAACCCTTAGAACAGACAATGGAGGAGAGTTTGAATCTCTCCAGTTTGAGGATTTCTGCAAGGAAGTAGGACTCAAGAGACAATTGACAGTGCCATATAACCCTCAACAAAATGGAGTTGTTGAGAGGAAAAACATGACAATTTGTGAGGCAACAAAGCCATGATGTTTGACTAGGATTTGCCAAATTCTTTATGGGTAGAATAGGTGTCAGAGATCAAACCTGAAGGAGGGCATCTAAGGATATTTGGATGTCCAATGTATATTCATGTCCCTAAGGAAAAGAAGACAAAGATGTAACCCTCAGGCAAGAAAAGGGTTTTTGTGGGGTACAGTGAGAACTCCAAGGCTTACAGGAGCTTCAATAGGAATCAGAAGTAGTTCAACGAGCTTCACCCTCTTCTGAAAATGAAGAGTTAGATGATCAGAGGGAGGAACCTCATGAAGGGCCAAGTGATGAGCCCCTAGAACCTGTTGAAGAGTTAGAAAGAACTCTTGAAGAACGTCTAGTGAAAAGGAAGCCACGATGGCTTAAAGAAACAATGCAGGAAGCAAAAAAGATAGTTGCTCCCAAAGGAACTTTCAGGGAAAGTAAGAGGCCTCACAGGTTTGGAGGCTATGTTCCACCGATGAGCAACATCAGTGATGCCGACCATTCTTCATTTGAAGAAGTAGATAAATTACAAGTGTGGAAGGATGCCATGCTTGAGGAATACATGTCAATTCTAAAGAACAATGTCTGGGACATTGTGCTGAGGCTGAAGGACAAATCAATGGTCTCTTCCAAATGGATCTATAAGATCAAAGATGCAGCTGATGGGAGTGTGGAAAGATGTAGCTAGAGGTTTCACTCAGAAAGTAGGAATTGAATACGAAGAGACTTTTGCTCCTGTAGCCAAGTATACCTCCGTTCGAGTTATTATTGCTTTAGCTTCAGTTCTTGGTTGGAAGTTATACATCAGATGGATGTAGAAACAACATTCTTGAATGGAAAGATTGAACAATAGGTCTTTGTGGAACAACCAGATGGTTTTGTACTGCATAACAAAGACACTCATGTATGCAAGCTAAGGAAGACCTTGTATGGTCATAAGCAGGCTCCCAGAGTTTGGTATGACAGGATTGATGGCTTTCTGAAAAGCCCGGGCTTTCAGAAAAAGTGATGTTGATGCGAACCTGTACTTCAAGGTAAGAGGTAACCAACCTGTTATACTAATCCTGTATGTTGATGATCTCTTTCTAACATGAGATGAAGACTAATAGTCTGGTGTAAGAGGGAGCTAATCTCGAAATTTGAGATGAAAGACTTAGGCTTGATGCATTACTTCCTAGGATTGGAAGTGTGGCAAAGACAGGGTGAGATATTTTTGACACAAGGAAAATACACACTGGATGTGTTAAAGAGGTTTGGTATGATGGATTGCAAATCCATGTCTACTCCAATGGTTACCAACTTGAGGAAGCTGCATGATTCTGATACAGGTTTAGATTTGGTGGATCCCACCATGTATAGATAGTTGATTGGATCATTGATGTATATGATCCATACCCGGCTAGATATATGCTATGCAGAGATTGCAATAAGTGAGTTCATGGCTGAATCGAGACAAAGACACTGGGTGGCAGCAAAGCACATATTGAGATATCTTAGAGGGACCATTACCTATGGTCTGAGATATACATCCAGTGGTGGTCTATTTTTGCATGGGTATGCAGATGTTGATTTGGCTGGAAGCCCAGTGGACCGGAAGAGTACTTTCGTATATTGCTTCAGTTTAGGTCCGCTATGATCTCTTGGTCAAGCAGGAAATAGGGATCCATTGCACATAGTACAACAGAGGCTGAGTACATTGCAACAAGTGATGCTGGCAAGGAAGCAATATGGCTCAAAAAATTGGTTTATGGGTTGCTTGGTGACAAGCTCGAGACGACAGTGGTTCACTTTGACAATCAAAGTTGCATAAAACTGACAGAGAACCCAGTATTTCACGACAGGTTAAAACATATTGACATGAAGTACCACTACATCCGAGACTTGGTCTAGAGAAAAACTGTAAAGTTATAGTACATAGCCACGAGTGAGCAGGTAGTTGATATCCTGACCAAGCATTTGCCATTGAGACAGTTTGTGTAGCTGAGAGGCAATCTTGGTGTGGTTGAGAATGACTCCCTCGCTGAGAGGGAGTGTTAAATTTGGCAGCATCGACAATCATTCTCCAATGAGAGGCCATATGGGCCACCACCCTGAGGCTAGCCAGATAGATTTGGAGAATCAACCAGTCTTGTGAGGTATTGACAAAAGCCAGGGGGAACGTACAACCTCTGTGAGTCAAACCAAAAGTCAAGACGAACGAGATGCTATGTAAGTCTAATGCAAAAGTTAGGGGGAACGTACAACCTCTGTGAGCATAGACAGTCTAGTGCAAAAGTCAGGGGGATCGTACAACCTCTGTGAGCATAGACAGACTAGTGCAAAAGTCAAGGGGAACATACAACCTCTGTGAGCCTAGTCAAGCCTTCTGAGCCATGAGCAAAAGTCAAGGCATCTAGCAAAAGTTAGGTTGAACGTAAAATTCCTATGAGCTAGAAACAAACGATCTTCCTTATATTGCAAATGATGTAAATGTATTGATCTAGTGCATTGACACGTGTAACACCTTCCATCATGAAGAAATTCGAATTGCCTTGTAAAGAGTCAAGTTGTAAAAAGTCAAAGTTGCATGTCTAGGTCAAAGTCAAAGTTGTCAAGTTTGTCGCATATCGCATGTTGCATGTTGGATGTTGCATGCATGTCTAGTTGCATGTTGCATGTTGCATGCATGCATGTCATGTGCATGCTAAGGAGTTCACATGCATCTCATGTCAATGGCGACTTCCTAACTAAAGTAGTAAGTTCAGTTCTAATTTTGGCTGCTGAGTTAATGGTCAGTTCTAATTCTGATGGCTGAGTTAACTTCAGCATGCACTCATGCCTCTAATTCGAGCTCCCTCCTCTTCCTCTCCACTCCTATATAAGCAAGAGGTTGAACCTCTTTTCAACACACAAGTTATTCAGCGCGAGGGAGAAAGGCAGCGAGTGTTTTGGTGCTGGTATATATATCAGAGTAGGTGGCAGCAAGTGTTATATACAGTGCTGTCATATATATCAGTATATTCAGGCAGCGAGTGCTTACTTGTAGGGCTGGTGTATATAAGTCATTAAGAGGCAGCAATAATAGTCAATAAGAGGCAGCAATAACAGACCATAAAGAAACAACGTATATCAGCAAAGATACATCTTCAGTGCTGGTGTGTAACAGACGGATATAAATCAGCAAGGTCTCTTAGTTACAGAGTCAGGTCAGAGTCCACTTGGAAAGCTCTTTAAGAGCAGAGTATTCATGTTGGATATTTTGTAAGTGATCATACTTTATTAATGCAATAAAAGGAGATTGTTTGCTGGGGTTTTTCTCCCTGTATAGGGTTTCCCCAGGGTACATGTGTTGTGATCTTGCATGCTGGTAAATTCTTATGATTATTGCTGCTCTGGTTTATGAATGATGTTAAACTAAATTCAAAATACAGTCAGAATTTAAAGAAGTACTTACAGTATTAAATCAAGCTCAAAATTTAACATCTTCAACTATATTCCTTCAAGTTTGGTATTGGAAGATTTATCACCAATCTTCCTTTCAAATTCGATATTGGAAGATTCTTTAGTGATCTCCTTTCAAGGGTGATATTGGAAGTCTTCCTTCATCTTCTTTTCAAGTTCAATCATTGATGTGAACTCGATTAACCTGAAATGGCTTCACTTTCTCAAAAAGATCAGTTCTATTGAGTATGATCTTCTTATTCTTTCAATCATATAGTCTTTATGTCTTTAATGTGGTGATATACCCGACAAAGATACATTTCTTGCATTTTCCATCCAACTTTTGTCATTTTTTCAGGAATAAGTGCATATGTAGGACAGCCAATAACCTTGAGATGTTTCACTTGAGGCTTTCTTCTAGACCAAAGCTCTTTAGGAGTAACATTTTTTTTTTTTTTTAAACTAAAACTGGGGAATTTGTATTATCAAAAAGCTGTAGCTATGCTAGACAGCACAATTACATTATACTGTTTGCCCAAGAATTTCAAGCAAAATGAACAGTTCCATGCGCACAAATTAAAAAACTTACATATATCAGCTGGCAAAATTTCCCAGTACTTGCTGCAACTATAGATTTTAAAGTAAATGCCTAGGATTCTAATAACTTTAAAAAGCATGAACTTAACAGAAAATGTGATGGCTAGTAGCCTTTTCTAGGGTTTAGGTTGGTTGGGATAGATTCCTGGTTCCGATCTCCATGTCCTTGATTAGCTGGTGCACAATATCCTCTTCCTTTAACTCCCCTCGCCTTGAACTCACGGACATTCGTTGGTTGGATGCCCCTAATTGTGCATCTTTGTGCAGGTTGACTACCATATTCCTAAACAGGCTGCATTCAGCTTCAAGGGTGGCAATTTGTTGCTTCTGCTGTAATGTACCCATGATAGATGCAAATTGAGAAATGGACTGATGTCCATTGACCATGATAGATGCAAATTGAGAAATGGACTGATGTCCATTGTCATGGACTTTTGAGGTGACTGAAAATGTGGAATTTCTATTACATTGATTCAATTCTTCGTGTGATCGAAGAATTCTTCTGATTTCTTGCAGCTCCCTGAAATCCATTAATGCTAAACCAAAACTAGAGTACCAGACCAGAGCCAGAAAGTGAAGCCAGATAGGCCAACAAACCTGCAGAACTGCCCTTGAAACTTCCCAAATTGATCGATAGAGAGCTCATAACCCAACGCCAGACCAGCCAAGAAAACAAAACACCAAGGCTGAAGAACAAATTTGTTGCTTGAAACAGGGCGCACCATCAAATCCACAAGATCCCACCAATCGACGAGTTCTGTGTACAAAAAATCTTGAAGGCTCTGAAAAAAAGGTCAAAAAAGCCAAAGAGACAGTCCACACAATTTAATTGTGACTGCTTAATCAAACTGAAGTATTCCAGGCCAGGGAAACCAAGATCCAATTCAAGGAAACATTGAAAGGTTAAAAGCTCCCCTACATGAATAGAACTCAGAAAAAGCAACCCCACTAAATCTCCTTTAGTCCTTGTTGCCGCCTAATCCACACCTCAGGTCATGTGGAAGAAATCTTCAATCCATTGGGTGTGGCCTTGGGGGCAAGTCTCGAGTTGGGTAGCTGTCAGCTGACACTCGACTCCTTCGTCTAGGCTAACTCCTAGTGAAGCCAAGGAGGGTAGTCCCTAAAAAGAATCTAAGGCCTGAACTGAAGTTAAGCACAATTATTATTCTAGGAGTTTGAAATGAAATCCAAAAGTAAATATAACTATTCTAACGATGTATATAACACAAAGGAAATGCTTATGCTAGAGATATTAAGCAAATAAAGTACTTGAATATAAATGATATAGCTTGAAAGCAGATACAAGTGCTTGAAAGTAAACGATGATAAGTAATATAATAGACTAGTGTCAATAATGTAAAAATGCCGCTGTAGGGATGTGTTGCAAGAGCTCTTGACAAATTTTATTATTATGGGTTATTGCTTGAATTAATGGTTTAATTTAGTGAAGTGGCTTGGTGTTGCAAAACCATTTTGTGCATGCAAGATTGTAAGTGTGAAACAAAAATGAAAATCTAATCTAAGATTTGTTTCCTTAAACTACTATCCCTCAAATGGGTATCAGTAAGATCGCAAGGAATTCCAACAGGGAGAGAACGAATCTCAATGAATATCCCTCTGAATTCACAAGTTGATCTACCGACATGGATCCCATATCGAACAATAATGGTATAAGGTTTTCCCTAATAAAATTACTCTGCACTGATCAGTTCCCTTTCTGATGGACTCCCCAGATCAAGCAAAGCTCGCAAGGGGCCAGAGCATACTAAGGCTGCTGAGGGGAAGGTTTATTTGCCAAATTGAAATAACTGAAAAGAAATTGCAAAAAAGGAAATCTAAACTAATCTAATCTATAAATTGAAATCTATTTAATGTTTTACGGTGCTTGGGTTTATTTTAGCTTTGCAAAATGAACTGAAAGCAAAAAAGAGACAAACACGAAAATGAGATAGTACCCCCCAACCCCTGAGGGTATTGCAGGCCTAGTGGGTTATCCCACTCTTTCTTTTTGGTTACAATAGTTTTTAGAAGAATATTTGTGGTCCTTTTGTTAGATTTTAGGGAAAAAGGAAAACAGAGAATCTTTTCAAAATGAATTCTACAGTACAAACAGATCAACACCTTTTCAAACAAAAACTGAAGTAGATAATATACTGAAAATGTAAGACTGAATATGAAAGATAACAGACTTAATCTAAGACTAATTAAGAACTGAAAATAACATTTTTGAACATAGGTAAACCTATACAAAAATTGGATCTGAACTTTACCTTTATTAGAACAATCAAAAGATGTACCTAATGTTGAATGCTGTCCTCTTTAATATGCTCAAAAATTCTATTTAAAGGTCATGGGCCAAAAACCCCAAGGGTTTGACCTCCACCAAGATCTTGAGTGGACTGTCTTGCCAAAAGGACTCTAGGAAAATAGGAAGGCTGAAACAAAAACAAAACACCTCATCCAAACACTGTCCAAGCTGAGCTGAAATGATACAGTCAATAAACCCTTCAAGGCATAAAAGGCATCAACAATAGGAACAACAAATGGAAAACACCAACAATCAAGAAGGAGGAGCCAAAGGCTGCCTAGGAGGCAATGGCACCCTCTGTTAAAGTTTAAGCTATTATTAGGTTTCTTTTCACTTTACTAGATAACCATAGCATAGATAGGATCACTGAGAGAAACACAATCACAAGATACACAACATTTATCCTGGGAAACCCTCAAGGGGAAGAAAACCCAACAAAACTTCTTTAATATAGATTCAATAACTCTCTCTCTACGAGAGACAAACTACCATGATGCTAGACCAAAAAAGATCAAAGAACCACAGCCAATCCAATGCCAAGACAATCAACCAAACACTAGAGAATATCCTCTCCCAAGCGATGCGCCTCTCTCTCTTCCTTCTTCCGGCAACTGGTAACTGCAACTTCCTTCAATATTTGCGCACTAGATGAGTGAGTTGAGTGAGTGAACAAATGAGGCGCTTGCTTCCTTTATTTATACAAACTGCCAAGCGCTGAAAGGAGGTGTCTCTTCACTGGCAGGGCCGACTTCTCTTTCTGGGTAGTTAGAACCACTTTAATTTGCCTGGGGGTCGACTTCTTAATTTGCATATTATATTTAGGATTTGACTAATCCACAAAAGGGGATAAGAATATTCTTTGCAGTTACACAATATTTCAACACGCTCAACATACAAAACAACATCTAGAAAATGTGCAATGGAGGCCACTGCACCCTTAACACACACAACAGCTAGTACACGGTGAGGCCAAAAGAAAGCCGCAACACCCACAACATGAAGAGGGAGGTCCGCGGCTCCAATAGGCAGTCAAGGAGAGGTCCGCGACAAACATAGGAGAGGTCTGCCCTGACAAGGAGGTCTGTGGTACCCTTAACTCAACAAACACACCAACAGATATTCCCAACCAACAAAAGAAACCAAAAGAGGCCGCACCAAGAAGGACTGTGGTAGCCACAACAATCTTAAGCAAATGAGAGAAGAGAAAGATTGAGTGAATCAATAGAATGAGGGAGGGTAGGTTCCTTTTTATAGTTTAGGAAGAGGGTTAGGGTTTGTTAGAAATAGGGAAGAAAACCAGAAAACAGTGTCTTTTAATTTTCTGTTAGATAGTACAACAATGCTCTTTAAACTTAGAACATAAATGAAGTAGATCAAAAGACTAGATCTAAGCTGGAAAAATATTTCTGAGTAAACAGATTTAAACAATAACAACTTCTTAGTGATAAAGATATTCAAATCTGAACTATTACTTCAGATCATACACAACAGTTAGGTATAAATAAATTCTGAGTATACAACCATATGGATCTGAACCATAGACATTCAAATCTGAACTTGAAGACACTTCTTAATCATTAACAACAGTAGGTAAAGCTGAGCATGTACATTAAATAGATCTAGACTGAATAAAACAAATTTGAGCATGAGCAAATATAGATCTGAACTTACCTCTTGATGAACTTACCTCTGTAATGAAGAAGAGCATAACAACTAGGAGAGATAATGATCCATTAAAGTATGCTCAGATAAGTCTCAGAAATCTTGGATCTACCTCAAGGGTTAGATCTCATACCAAGAGAAATTAGGACAGCCAAGCCACCAAGGGAAAAACTCTCACAAGACACAACAAACCCCACACAACAATTTCAGAAAGCAAAAACCTTACTTAGCAAGTTCTGGAACCAAATCCTCACACAACAAAATCTGGAACCAAACCCTCACACAATAGATCTACCAGAAAAGAGAGGTACGACTGCCAGTTCAGTCACTTCTCTAAGGTGCTGTGGCCTTTAAGGTCATTAATCTGCCCTAAAAGAGGGGACGGCTGGCTGCAATGATAGCACTGGTAGAAGGAGGGAGGCTGGCTGGTAACAGTCAAGAAGGACAGCAAAGATCAACCCTTTCAGTGGAGGAATAGACAGCCCTAAGCACCCACAGAGCAATATGCTTGAAGCAGGGACCAGGCAGCGGAAGAAAGGAGAGAGGCTGAGCTGCTAACAAAGAGAGGCTGTCACAAGGAGGCCGCACCCTGTCCAGGAAGGCCACACCCTGTTAAGAGTAGGCTGAGAAACTGTTACAAGGAGGCCGCAGGTTCAAGAGAGCAATCCACCACACTTAGGAGAAAGAGAGAAATATTAGTGTATCAAAGGTAGATGGGAAGGGTCATATTTATACTTTAGGCTAGGGTTAGGCTAATGAAAGATAATAATAAAAATAACATACTTAATTAATATAAATATTAATTAAATATGTTATATTATTTAATTAATATTTTTCATTTAACCCCTAAAGCAAAAATACAAAACCCCAAATAAACTCATGCTCAAAAACCAAGGGTGAGGGGGTTTGGGTGGGGTTACTTGGTGGAAATGCTTGTCCATATAATTCTCGAGGTGACCTTTTTAACTTTATCATCACTGCATATGGGATACATCCCTCATGTGGTCATGCCTGCCTTCAAAGATGTTTACACACCAACAACTACTTGATCAAGGACCAGGTTGCCCCAGAACATATCTGGGGTCTTATACACCAAGGTACAAGACCAAGGATCAACCCATGCCTTAGACATGGGTACCCTGGAACACGTCCAGGGGCCTTAGACATATCTAGGGACTTTAACTGCTTGGTCCCAGACCAAGAACCACAGTCATCTACTGGGGGCCCTTACAAGGGTCTTTACTGCTTGGTCCCAGACCAAGAACCCCAATTATCTACCAGGGGCCCTCTCAAGGGTCTTTTGCTGCTTGGTCCGAGACCAAGAACCCCAATTATCTACTGGGGGCCCTCTCAAGGGTCTTTATTGCTTGGTCCGAGACCAAGAACCCCAGTTATCTACTGGGGGCCCTTACAAGGGTCTTTTGCCATGGCTCTGACTGTTTGGTCCCAGACCAAGAACCCCAGGAGTGTACTGGGGGCATTAGTTCACAACTAGGGTCTTAAGCCATTCTCCAGGGAGAATGGCTCTTGCAGCTACATTAAATTCAACAGGGTTAAATTAAAATAAATAAATAAATGACATTTTAATTAATAAAAATATTAATTAAAAGTCAAATAAGTAAGCAATCCTAATCAACTTGATCAACTTTATTCAACTTGATTCACACTTTAACTTAATCAACTTAAGCAATCCTAAAACTTGATCCACCTTAACTTGGTATAATCTTTTAATCTTTTGATGGTTTAATGCTCTTTAACTTATGCAAACATCTCAATTAAGTTATCTCACATGCATTTTCATTGAGCTCTTGTGGATGTAGTTCCCCTTGAAGTTGCGCATCCTTTGGAGGCACTTCTTGTTTGGGCTTATGTTGGTGTGTTGATGCCATTGAAACCACCCCTTGAAGTTGCGCATCTTGTGGAGGCACTTCATTGTTTGGGTGTGTTGGCTTGCCTATTTCATTTGTTGATAATTGCGTATTGTGTTGTATCTTTAGCATTCTTTCAATTCTTTTGTGAAGATAGTTGTTTCATTTACTTGTATAAAGTAATTCTTTTGTATCAAGTTGTAGAATCTTGTAAAGTTTCTTTTGTAATCTAATTGTAATCTTTTGTAAAGCTTAATCCCTTTAACTTAGTTGACCCCAGTACCCAACCTCAGGCACTAGTCATAGTTGACTTAGGGAAAATTTTGCTTGTGCATTGAAATCTTGCATTTGCATTGTTGACTCTCATATAGGCTAGATCCCCCTAGACCTTCTAACAATTATAATAAACTCCTAGAATTAATCTTTTTAACTCACGTAGTAACTAGGGTCTACCCCCCTTGACTTCCCTAGGAGTAAGCCTAGACGGAAGGAGTTCAAGTCGAGGTGACAGTGGGCTTGAACTTAGACATTGTGTCTCCAAGGACACACTAAGTGGACTGAGACTTAGTCCACGTTTGCAAGTGTGTATAAGGACGACAACAAACCCTAGTAAAAATGTACTCTTCACTCAAGTAAAATCATTTATTAGGCATGTTAAGCTTTTTCTATCTTATTTTAATGCTTAGAGGGTGACACTGATGATGGGGATCCTAATATAGGTAATGATTTTGCTGATATGTAGTTATTTGTTGTAGTATGATTTTTTTTGGACTCTAGAGGGCATTTAGAGCCTCTTTGTTGATATATTTTGTTTTAGAGATAGATTGCACTCGGTGCTATTTTGGTTATATGCATTCTTGAGTCTTACTTGCTATATAAATGAAAAAAATTGCATATTTGTGTATAAATGGTTTGGATTCATATGGATGCACATGAATATATATGTTTTTTTTCAAAATTTGAATATTTTATGTAGTTTTTGGTCTATCGTTTTTTTTTTTCCTGTTTTTTTCCGGTCCAGTTTCACATTTTTGGGGTTGACCAGTTTGGTCACTGGACTGTTTCTGATAACATTGGGGTGCGGTTTCCTAAGTTACTAGAGGTGCTCATGCATGTGGATTTCCAGCTCAATGAAGGGCAAAGATTTCTAGGAGGATGCATGCTTGCATGCCTCCTCAATCTATCTCCAAGTAGAGACACACCTTATTTGGCTTGGTTATCCATGCAAGGAAGGTGCACTAGGGTTAGGAGTTAATACTGCCAGTAGAAGCACTGTTGTGCATGTGTCCAGATCATAGTTGAAAAAATCGCCGATTTTTTCGCGACTTTTACCCTGAGCCGACTTTTACTCTTGAAAAAATCGCGACTTTTTGTATTTTGAAAAAGTCTCGACTTTTACTAAAAATCGCCGACTTTTACCCAAAAAGTCCCGACTTTTACCAAAAAGTCTCCGGACGCAGGGAACCCGCGGGCATAAGAGCTTTTTTTTTTTTTTTTTTTTTTTTTCGGTCATTTGTGTTTTTTTGCTTGTGGAGAAGGAAAGAGAAGGGTTTGTAGTCTTCCTCAATCACTGTGGAGGCAACTTAACAACCATCATCATCACCATCAAAGATTTCTAAGTGGAGCAAGGGTTCAATTTCATTTGCCAACCGGTGTTGAATCTTCCATTCATAGGTATGTATCTAAAATTTAAATCCCTTCCATTCATAGGTATGTATCTAAATCCCTCCATTCATAGGAGGAGTGGCCTAAAGACATCATGAAGGGTGATGTGCAAACATCAGCGCAACCTTCTACACTTATTGATACACCTACTCCTGCACCCACCAATGGTCATCCACTATTAGATACAGGGCCTTCTACTGTCAGGGGCATGCCTGACAAGCAACCCCTTATCTTTTCTCGTAAAAGGGGGAGAGGCAGAGGCCGACATTGATATTGGATAGCTAGCTACTAGTTTTGTTTCATTTTTCATTGTATATCAGACATCTACACACTCCATCATGATGATGAATCATGAGATACATTTTATAATTATATAAGTGATGTCGTTTTGTATTGGAGAGGCCCTACAACATTCAATATCGACTTTGATGTATAATTTTTTATTTGGCATCCACTAGTGACTACATATATATCARTGATTTCTCCATATTTATGTGCCAATGTGTTTATCTGATGTTGTTGTTGCTTTATATGTTTAAAATTTTGAAAAAAATGAATATATTTTGTATTTTTTAATGTTTGTCGTGGTTTTCCGATTTTTTGCCGACTTTTGCCGAAACGATTTTTTCCGGACCCTCGCCGACTTTTTGCCGATGCCGACTTAATCAACACTGGTCCAGATCCATTGTACATGTTCTTCCTCATAGTCTATAAAGGAGAAACATGGTGCACCACTTTATGGTTTGAGAGTTTGAGTTTTGAGCTGTAATGTTTAGCTTTTTGCTTTCATATTTAATAGAAAATCAGTGATGCTGTTTTGAGCGTTCAGATTTGCATGTTTGCTGTTTTAATTATCAACAGTATGAGTTTGTAGGTTAAAGTACTCTATTGCAGAAATTTTGATTGGTGTTTTCAGTTTTAGTGATCTATAGGTTTAGGTTAGAATCTACAGTGCAGAATCTGCTCACCATTGTCTGATTTTTGACATGGTATCATAGTGTATTTGCTGAAACCTTCCAAGAATCTTTGTGTGAATGGTAGGAATGCTACTTGTGATAGGGAGTTATTGGGAGGTTTCAAGTGTGAAATGCCCAAGATCTGTGCTTGAGAAAAATATTGTGGACCTATGATAGGTTGTTTTTAGGTTGCTGATCGGTTTTGTCTAGCAGTGTTCCAGTAGTAGTATGACTACATTTAGTCTCAATTACGAAGACAGATTGGAAGGTCCCTCTAACTTTGTTCTGTGGAAGTGTTGGGTACAATTGTTGTTGGAGGAGCATGACCTTTGGGATTTCGTGGAGACTAAGGTTGTAGAGCCTACCGATCTTGTGTTGTTGGCAGAACAATGAAAGAATACGGCCAAGATCAAGCGATTCATCATTGACTTTGTAAAGGATCCCTTGATCCCTCACAATGCTGGAAAGACCACGGGCAAGGAGATGTTTTATGCTCTAGCCACATTATATCAGAGTGAGAACATCAGTAGGAAGATGTTGCCACAGAATAAGCTTAGAGCCACACGGATGACAGTTGTCTGAGGATATTGGTGTTATTTGCTTTGTGGAAATTCAGGTGTGAATTTGTTTTTGAACATGAGGTTAGCTCTTTTTCTGCTTTCAGTACGATGTAGAATGATTATGTTCATCATCAGTTGTTGGCAAAATAAGCTTCGTTGATCAAAGATGCCCAATCTTTCGATCACACAAGGTGTTTTTATTTCCGCTTTAGTTAGTCTTAGGAAGAGGTTATGAAGCTCATTGTATATATGCTTTTGCTTTTTTCTTTTTTGATTGTAAATATTTTCTGTAAATATAAGATGTATTTTCAAAAAAAAGAAGCTTCTGGAGGTGCAAAGGATCCCTCTTTACCTTCCAGTTTAGCTAGAAATCCTAGGTGGCTTAGCCAAACATTACAAGATGCACAAAAGAAAGTAGGAGCTCCTATTTCCAAATTATGTGGCATTAATGTCTTCCATCATTGATGCAGAGCCATTTAGTTGTGAGGAGTTAGTAGGTTTGGCAGGATGCCATGATGGAGGAGTACAACTCCATCATGAAGAATGATGTGTGGGAGATTGTGCCTAGACTACAGGGGAAGTCAGTGATTGACTCCAGGTGGTTGTACAAGGTTAAGGATGCAACAAATGGCAACATAGAGAAATTCAAAGCTTGGTTTGTGGCTACGGGGTTCTCCTAGAAAGGGAGAGTTGACTATGAGGAGACTTTGCTCTTTTTGCTAGGTATACCTCCATTAGATTCATTATGTCTTTAGTATCAGTCATTGGTTGGCATTTATATCAAATGGATATAAAGACAAGATTTCTTAATGGTTTGATTGAGGAGGTGTACATATTCATAAATCAACCAAGAGGCTTTGAGGTGCATGGGTGTTAGACTCATGTTTGTAGGTTGAAGGCTCTTTATGGGTTGAAGTAGGTACGATGTGCATGGCACTATAGGATCGATGAGTATCTTTTAGGTTTGAATTTGACTAAAACAAATGCAAATTCCAATTTTTACTATCTAGTTGATGATTTTAATGTGCTTGTTTAGACTTTTTTGTAGATGTTCTTATACTTACAGGAAGTTTAGAGAAACTCGTAGGATGGTGCAAGGCAAAGTTGGTTAGAGAATTTGATATGAAGGACATCGACTTGATGCACTACTTCTTGTGTCTAGAGGTGTGGCAAAGTCCAAGTGAGGTCTTCCTCGGACATGGTATGTATGCATATGAGATTTTGAAGAGATTTCAAATGATGGACTGTAAGCCCATGACTACTCCTATGGTAGCAAATTTGAAGTCATTTTTGATACCAATTCCAATTTGATTGATCCACTTGTGTATGGGCAATATATAGGCTTTCTCATGTATCTATGTTACGAACATAACTATGAAGATAATAACATAGTTAATTAATGAAAGTCAAAAGGCATGAACCTCTTCACCTCATGACTAGTCAATGCTATAAGTAAACCGTCACGAGGGTGAATGTAGCATCATCTTTTAATCATTTATCAATCAATATCTATTCATAATAACTCTGTCTACAATTTAATAACAAATTTACTGTTACAATGGTATCTGAGCCGAGCAAGCCGTATTGTATGTACAATTACAGTTGCAAACCGATCTGTACTGTTGCCGTATTTGCCACTTGTTCTGTTTACTGTTTGCTGTACTGTTCGTCCCCGTACATGTCCCACTGTACCTTCCATCACCGTACCATGTCCTGTTGTCCGTATGCTATTCCGCGACCCTACCTTCCATTGATTATGCTGTATCTGCCATCGTTGTTGTCCACACCTTGTCGGCTGCTGTCCTACCATCCAACACATTGCCTTCTTATTTTGATCCGTACATGATCTTTCATAAAAAAATCGTGCCCCTCCAATATCCCATTACTTGGATTATTTTATCAAGTCACCTTATAAATTTTATAGAGTCACTTATTTCATAAAGTCACTTTATTAACCTATTATAAAGTTACTTATTACCTTATCATTAATTTTTTTTGGGGGTAATTAATAAATAAAATATGGAAGCGAGTAAGAAAAAGAATGAGGAATTACATGAAGAGTTTAACCGTCATAAAAACGAAGTCAACAACATTAAGTATTGTCACGGTAAAGTCGAGAAGAGTCAGGAGGAATTCGGCGAAGGACAAAAAACATTAATGGAAAAAATCGATAAATTATTACAAAAAGAAGACAAAATTGACATATTAATAAACACGTCTGCAGAGTGATGGCAAAGCTATTTAAGAATGAGGGGTGCCAACAAGGACAAGAGTACAAGGATGCTTAATGAACAGATCGAGAGAATTGATCAATTAACCAAATGAGTGGATGCGTTATGTGCAGAACCCTTGGCCTACTGAAGACCGCCACTAAGTCCGTAATCACAAAATTTAGAGGATCAGGGACACTAGGAAATACTAGAGATAAATTTTCCAGGAAATACACACAAATTTCAAAATAGAGATTACCAGAAGTTTAAAAAGCAGTTACCGAAATATGACGGCAAGGGCCATAGAGGAGTTGTCGTCTGGATCAACAAAATGGATGGTATTTTTGAATCAAACCCTTTGCTGGGTGAACGAGAAAAATTTACGACAACATCCAATAGTTTAGAAGAAGCTTATGACTGGTACCTATGGTGGTCCAGAAAATGTGACGCTCGTTCCTTCCATTGGAAAAGCTTCATAGATGCCCTACTAAAAAGGTTCCATGACGAAGAGGACGATGACCTGTATAACAAGGTTGTGCATCTTGAACAGAAAGGAAGCATAAACGACTATACACACGAATGGGAGGTGCTGGCAACAAGGAAAAGTGGATTCACTGATGAACAATTGCTAAAAATGTATATCTTTGGGTTGAAAGATTATATCCGTAGCAGTGTTGCAGGAAGCTTGCCCCCCCCCCCCTGCTTCGAAGCCCCAAAGCTCGATCCGAGCTGGTGCGTCCAGGAAGATCGGGCTGAAGCGCGCTTCAAAATTTAGGAAGCACACTTCGGGGGATTTGAGCACGCTCCCGACCCTTTTTGAAACACTCGGTTCGAAGCGCGCTTCCGAGGAAGGCTCGCACGCTTCCAAGGGGACCCACAACTTCACCTAAAAAACTCATTTTATTTTTTATTTTTTTGAGTTAGGGTGGGGCCTAGCTTAGGCTTAGGGTTGAGGGAAAAGAAGGAGGAAAATAAAGGAGCTCTTTCCCCTCCATTCTCCTCATTCTTTCATCTTGAGCTTGGAGGAGAGAGCAAATGAGAGCTTGAGAGTGCAGATTTGTGAGAACTTGGAGGAGAAAGCAAAGGAGAGCTTGGAAGAGTGAACAAAGAGGAGCTTGGAGGAGAGAACAAAGGCAACCATCTTCCAAAGGTTTCAACTTTCAAGTTTCAAGCGCTAAAGAGGTAAGCCCAAACCCCAACTCCTTCATTTCCTTGGGTTAACTTTGCTAATGTTTTTTTCCTCCTCTCCTACACTTTCCCATTCCTTCTTCTCTCTCATTTTATTGTAGATTGTTCATCTAAAACTTGAAGAAAATGGTTTTCTTTTGGTTTATCATTCCTTTTTTGGTTCTCATGGTTTTGGTGGGGAGAAGGCATCGAAGGGAAGGAGATGATAGTGGTGATTCTCATGATGACTCACAATATGAAGTTGGTGAAGGGTTTGAAGAGGAAGAGGGAAATGTAGGACGCAAAGATTTATTGAGACCCTTGTGGCAATTTGTAACAAAAGTTGAGGAGGGGAAATGTGGTGGAAGCATTAAATTTATATGTCCTCATGACTGTCATGATGGAAAACCTTATGCTGGTTCATATATCCGTCTAAGGAGGCATCTTTGTGGTGTAATGGAGAGTGATGACAATAAGGGGTCCACTGGGATCACAGTTTGCCCTAATATATCCAAGGAGCAGAGAGAAATATATAAAGATAGAGGAAGTTGCACAAAAAAAGTATGGTAAAAAACAAAAGCTTCAATCCGATGCCTCATCTAGATTTGGTGGCAACACATCTCCATCTCATCGTGGTTCTGGAACCTCTGGAGTCTGGATCTAGAAGAACAATAACATATTTCCTTGATATTGGAGGTAGGGATGAGGTGGATGCAAAAGTGGTCCGGTTTCTCTATGCTTGTGGTATCCCATTCAATGTGCTTCGCTCCCCTTATTGGCACGATCTTGTCAAGGCAATCAACGAAGCCCCTAAAGGATACAAGAGCCCCAACTATGAGAAAGCTAGAACTGTGTTACTTGACAGGGAAAAAACAAAAATTCAAAGAGCTCTAACACGGTTTATAGATGAATGGTCAGACATTGGGGTATCCATTGTATCAGATGGTTGGACAAATGTTAGAAACCAACATTTGATCAATGTTCTTGGTGTTTCTGCTATCGGTGCAATGTTTCTTGTAGCACATGACTCTTCAATTATTGCATCTTTCCAAAAAATTTCAGATCTCCTCTTGAAAACAATTAATGATGTTGTTCCTTCTAATGTGATTCAAGTAATCACTGATAATGCAACAAATTGTAAGGGAGCAGGTAAAATCATTGAGCGAGTTCATCGACACATCTTTTGGTCTGGGTGTTTGGTGCACACCTTGAACCTTTTGATGCATGATATTGTCAAGCATAGAGAATGTGGATGGATTAATCAGTTGTACAAGAGAGGCAAGCAACTCATCAAATTTATCACCGCGCATACAAGGGTTAAATACTTCTACAACACTCACTCTAGGTTGCAGCTACTTAAGATTGCAAACATTAGATTTTCTAGCTATTACCTCACCTTTAGGCACCTATTGAAGGTGAGACAAGTTTTGGGTGCTATGGTGATGAGTGATGCATGGGATGAATTGAGCAATGATAGAGAAGGTGCAACAACAGTGAAGGAGACAGTCCTTGACAGTCAGATTTGGTCACAGGTTCGGTTTGTTTTGCAATTCACCAAGCCAATTTATCACATGATCAAGTTTGCAGATTCAGATTGGCTAATCATTGGGGAGGTGTATGAGCAAATGGATAGCATGCTAGGGAAGATTAAAGACATTGCTGAGCCTAGAGATGTCAACCTCTATAACCATGTTCGTGCAGAGGTGGAAAAACGATGGGAAATGCTAAATATTCCACTACATGCCTTAGCATATGTGCTAACACCTAAATACTATCATGTGTCATGGCTTTCATCACCAACACCTGGTGGTGGGACCAAGAAAAGACCACACCAAGATCCAAAGGTTCAAGCAGGTTATATGAAAGCATTAGATAAACTCATCCCGGACGAGGAGTGTGACAACATAAGGAGACAATTGAGCCATTACATCCTTAGCAATGGTGCCTTTGGGACCAACCATGCAATTAGAGGTCGAGGGAATCTGAGTTCTCTTGAGTGGTGGAACATGCATGGCGGTACTACCCCACAGCTACAACATTTGGCAACACTTGTGCTTTCACAAGTGGTGAACACTTCTTCTGCAGGAAGGTGTTGGAGCACCTACAGTTTCATCCATAGAGTTAAAAGGAACAGGTTGAATGTAAGTCGGGCAGAGAGCTTGGTCTATGTTCATTACAACTTGTGATTGTTGTCCCATTACTGTGAGGAGGCACAGATGGATCAAAACTTGAGGCGTTGGGACAACAATCTGGAGGAGGATAATTTGGAGGATGGAGTATTGCTTTTAGAGCAATTGGAGAGTGTTCTTCTGGACGATGATGATCATGTTGAGATGCCACCCCCATCTAGTGCCAGGGTCCCCATGTCCAGGATTCCAGCTACAACAGTAGGGGCTTCATCTTCAGCTCCGTCACAACCGTCTGCATATACTTTTGCACTACCACCACGTGGAGGCCCACCCAGTACCCACGGTGGTGGAAGGAGGATGGGATAGTTGTTTACATTTTGATGATTCTCCTTTTTCATTACTTTATATGTCATAGTATATAGATGATAGATTCATAGTATTTGGCAACTAGCTCAGTTTAATTTGTAAACTCTAAACTTTGAACTTTATTGTTTTGGACCTTTCAGTCTTCATACTTCAGTGTAGATGGCCTATTTTGTAAACATAACTATTTGGTCATGACTCATGTTAATGTTGACAATTTTTGGATATATGATTTCATTTCATAAGTTTATGGTCTACTTTCTATTATATCAATATGGATTAAAAATTTGTATGTTGGTTTGTAAGTTTGTAATTGCTAGAATCTAAAATCTAGATGGTTGATGCTCGAATGATTAATCATTGATGACCTATGTAGTATGGATGCCATTTCTATCTATATTGATGTACAAATATGTATGTTTTCATATATTCTACAACTAATTTGTTTATATATATATATATATATATATATATATATATATATATATATATATATATATATATATATANTTTTTATATATATATATATATATATATATATATATATATATATATATATATATATATAACAGATGCTTCCGGGACGCTTCGCTTCCGAGGATTTTTGGAAAATGACGCTTCCGCTTCCTAAAACACTCCCGCTTCGTGCAACATTGATCCGTAGTGAAATAAAATTATGGAATCCTAAATCTATTGAGGATGCTAGACATGCGGCAAAACTAATTACTCTAACAAATATTCAAATGAAAAACCAAATAAGTACTCTACAGACAAGTCTACCCAGATAAGAAATGGGTGAACAAATGTAGATATTGTGGAGACAATTGGTTTTCAGGGCACATATGTGATAATAAAAAATTATATGCTTGCAAAGCAGAGAAGGAATCAGACACATCCAGTAGTGAATTAAAGAGAGAGAACAAGAAGAAAAACAATTGTCGTAATTGTGGGGAAAATTGGACACCAGGGCACAGATGTGAGGACAAGCCATTACGCTACTTTAGAATAGCGGATGGGAAGCAAGTAGAAGTACCGAAAACAAAGGATGAAATCACTATAGCATACAATGCAGATTTTGACCATGATGAAATACTGCAAAAAACATCACTTGCTTCAATCTCATGTGTCCAAAAGAATTGAAATGAAGAAAACAAACTTCAAAGAGAGAAAATTACTCCAAAAAACCAAGTACACCAATCGATTGCAAAATATATTCCGCCACATCTTAGAGAGGATAAGAGCCAGTCTCCAAGAAAAGAAGAAAGCAAGCCTATAGTTCCATTGGCAATCATGACAGGAAAACCACAACCTAGGACCCTAAAGCTTAAGGGGGTCATAAAAGATAGAAATATAACAATACTCGTAGATTCTGGCAGTACTTATAACTGTATAGACATTGATGTCACTAAAACACCAAACTATTTCATCTACCCCACCCAGGGGCCTCACCATTAAGGTTGCTAATGGACAAAGGGTCAAAGAAATTGGAAAATGTGATAAAATCTCCGTTCAAATACAAGAACTAGAACTACAAATAGGATTCTACACTCTACCGCTCAAAGGAATGGATATGGTGCTAGGTGCGGAATGGTTGATATAGTTGGGGAGTTATGCCACAAACCTTGAAGAACAATTCATGGAATTTAATTGGCAAGGTCAACACTATAAACTATATGGTGTCAAAGGGTCCACTCTCAGGAATAATCAATTACCACCAACAAAAAAACTTCATTTCACTACAGAAACATGCTCAACTAGAGAGAATCCTATTTTACTATGCTTTGAGGACAAAGCATCCCTTAAGCGGGTGGGAATGTTATGAACATAATAATATAGTTAATTAATGAAAGTAAAGAGGCACGTACCTCTTCACCTCGTGACCAGTCAATGCTATAAGTAAACCGTCACGGGGGTGATTGTAGTATCATCTTTTAATCATTTATCAATCAATATCTATTCAGAATAACTCTGTCTACAGTTTAATGACATATTTACTGTTACAATCTGGAAAGTACCAGACTTGACATTTGTTTTGCACTCAACACCTTGAGCCAGTATATGGTGGAGCCCATGTAGGTTCATTGGGTTGTTGCAAAAAATGTGCTCTGGCACTTGAAGGGCACAATGCATTTTGGTCTTAGGTATTTTTCCATTTTGGTGATGGAGAGTTGATGCTGCATGGATTTACAGATTTTGATTGGGCAAGTAGTACTAGTGACAGGAGGAGCACTTTAGAGTGTTGCTTTAGTTTGGGTTTGGTTTCTTAGTTTAGCAAGAAACAAGGTTTATAAGCACTTAGTTCAGTAGAGGCAGAGTACATGGAAGCCAACTCTTCTAGTTGTGAAGCCATTTGGCTTCGTAAGTTAGTAGCCCAGTTGAATCAAAGTTGAATCAAACTCTCTGAGAATCCAATGTTTCATGATCAGTCCAATCTTATTGAGATGGTAACACTTTATCAGAGATGGGATTTAGAAGGGAGTAGTGATTCTTCAGTACATTCCTACAGATCAGCAGGCTGCAGATATCTAGACCCTAGTAGAAGAAATCGCCGATTAATCGGCAAAAATTGGAAAAAGTGCGATTTTTTGGGGATGCCGATTTTTTCAAAAAATCCCGATTTTTTGGTCAGAGAAAAAAGCGCGTTTTTTTGAAAAATCGGGAAAAAAGCGGGATAAAGAGCTTGATTCGGTTTTTTTTTGTCATTCTGTTTTTTTTTTGTGTGGAGCAGCAAGGGAAGAAGTTTGTGGAGGCCATCAAACATTTTTGAGGTGTGCAAAGGCAGGGTAGTTTTGGGACATATACATTTATATATGTGATCATTGATGTCATTTTGTATTGATTTCAGACTTTCAGTAATGACTTTGATGTATCGGTTTTTGTTTGGCATTCACTATATAATATATATCGGTTCTTTCTCCATATTTATGTGCCTATCTGTTTATATGATGTTGTTGTTGCTTTATATATTGAAAAATGTTTAAAATTTTGAAAAAAAATGAATAAATTATGTATTTTTTAATGTTTGCTGAGTTTTTCCGAATTTTTCGCCGATTTTTTCCGAGGCGATGTTTTCAGGATCCTTGCCGAGTTTTTCCACTAGGATCTGGACCAAGCACTTGGAAAAGGGGAAGTTTGAGATGTTCAGGGAGAGGCTTGATGTGATGGAGAACACTTTGCTTGCTAAGAAGGAGTGTTAGTTTTACCTATGTGTATCTCGGATAGTGTTCCATCTACATGGCCTTTCTTCTTCCAGCAGAGTGCCATACAACAGCTCTGTACAGCAGCATGCCCTCTTTCACCTGTTCTGTTACCTGTACAACAGTTACAAGGGCACATGGGGTATTTATGGAGGAGAGAGAGAGATAGGGGGCACGCGCATGCCAAAAGCATGCATGTCAGTCAAGTTCCAGTTTTAGATACTTTTTCCGTATTCAGCAGTTCAGTTTGAAATCTGTTTTTTTTCTTTATTTGGAAGTTGCATGCATAGTTAGAGGGTGCAGTTCCCTAAGTTAGTACAAGGACTCATGCATGTGGATTCCTAGCTTAGTGAAGGGGTGCAGATCTCTAGGTGGATGCATGCTTGCATGCCTTAGTGTATCTCCATGTAGAGGCACACCTTATTTGGCTTGGTTATCCATATGAGGAAGGTGCATTAAGGTCAGGAGTTAATACTGCCAGTAGACGTGGTGTTTTGTATGCATTCAGATTCATTCTTCTTCCTAGTCTATAAAGGAGAAGCACTTTATGGTTTGAGAGTTGATTTTTGAGCTGTAGCATTTAGCTTTCTTTTTTCATATTTAATAGAAAATCAGTGATTCTGTTTTGAGTGTTCATATTTGCATGTTTGCTGTTTTTACCAGCAGTATGTGTTTGTAGGTTTAAGCACTATATTGTAGAAATTTGGATTGGTGTTTTCAGTTTTAGTGATCTATAGTCTTAGGTTAGATTCCAGAGTGCAGAATCCACTCACTCTGGTCTGATTTTTGACAAAGAATATTACATTCCATGAGTTCCTTCTTTAAGTTGTTTCCGATGGGTTAAAAAATTTGTCTAGGATAAAGGAAAACATGCATATAATATATGTTTATATCTTTACCATTTCTAGGTCAAAATAGTCTATACGCTGCTATCTCATATCTTATTATATTTTCACCAGCTAAATTCTCTTTTTTTATTCTAAATGAGAAAAGAAACAGTTAATTTATTATGATGCACTCTATGTTAACATGTCTTTGTTTAATTTATTATGATGCACTCTATGCTTGTTTAATTCTTTGAAATGGTAAACAACTATTGTTAGTCCAATGGCATTTTAGAAGCTGTTTTTTGAGATTGCAGGCTCTAATCACTGGAGACCCTGGAGTCGATTCCAAAGATATTTCCTTATGGAAAGCACTCTGCACAGCTCGGGATATTCTTCTTAATGAATTGGAGAATCTTGGCAGGGCAATTAATCAAAGAATAGATGATCTGGATAAAACAGAACATATGATTATACAGTCAGTTACAAGGAAACTTGATGGACATGCCAGGGGTTTTGCAAATGATAAAGTAATTGAAAAGAAGTCAATGTTGGAAGGATCAGTAGATGTGTCAATCAGTGCCTTAGAGGTAAAGATGTCAATTTTCCTCATCTAGTAGGGTTCCCTTTGTGTGTATATTCTAAAATATATTTAGGGTGGGGGTTGACGTCTTCTGTGATTAATATATAATATAACCAGGTGTATTTACCTGCACAGTTATTATTGTATCATTAAGTACCATTTTCACCATTTTTTTTATTCCTCTTGTGCTGGTAATTGGACATTTCTTTTAGACTTTGCAATTTTTTGCAGCAAGACCATGGATCATTTGAGGCCAAAAATGGGCACCGGCCAGTGGTATCCAATGTGGAAATGCTAGAAGGATTCCAAGTATTGGGGAGCCAACTTACTTCTTTTTGGAATTCATTCTTGAGGTTTCACAGGTTTGTTGCTTTACCTAGATAATTTAATTTAATTTTCTTCAGAAACAATTTGATGTTCTCTTGTCCTTTATTGTTAAAACTCACTCCTCAGTTGGAAGTTCAAAAATCTTAATACTTATATTCTGATTCCTGATTGAATAAATAGTATAAAGTTCTTCCTGATTGAATAAATAGTATCAAGTTCTATTACACTCGTGCTTTTCAAGTTTGAATAGGATATGAGATTTTGCAAAGCTCCTTGTCTGAAATGAAGGAGATCCATATGCCCATGCCATTTTGTTGTGCAAACTTTAGGCTCTTTAAATGAATTCAATATTCTGTATGACAAATTCAATGAGTTCTCCCTGATATGATACATTTTGCAGGAGATACAGGACAGAAATAATGGAATACTTGCGTGGTGTATGGGCTGAAGACCGCAGTACAGAGTGGTCAATGTGGTTGGTACACTCTAAATTGGATATTCCACAACAGAATTCAACAAATGGAGATGTTGAAGATAATGCACAGTACCTACTGGTTGCAGGAAAAGCAGTGCTGAAAAAATCCAATGAAGACGTAAGCTATATCAGTCAGTTGTGACTGAAAGGTTTTGAAATAAATTTCACGTCATCTCTTAGTTACTTAGCATTGTCATTGTACGGGAATAATCTGGACAGGTCACAAAATTGCAATGGTTTAATATTTCTTATTTTGATTTACAAACTCTTGTTGTTACAAACTTTGTTAGTGGTATAGATTTTGGTGGTCTAAAGGGAAACTGTGCCTGCTGTTATCTTCAGATAAAACAATGCTGATCACGTGTGATACCATTCTTACTTATTTGTTTCATTCCTGTAGCCTGCAGTAACTGCAGCTTCACATGCTGACCTGCATCGAAGGAGCATTGAACAAATGAAGGTATACATTTGTCTTAGTTTGTTTGACATTATCAAGTTCAGAAATCTATAGGTATGAGTAATCAGTACAACTGCCAAAGGTTTCAGTGTCTAAACGACTTTAGATTTTGCAGATAAACAGTCATTACCTTCAGGATTTGCAAATCTTTGGCAACATTACTCAGGTGCCAGTCATCTATGTTGAGCGCCTTATAGTTGAATGCCAAAAAGTAAATATTATTAAATCTTTGGGCTTCAGTGGTGCTTTGGAGCAAGCAGGGACGTCCATTGTGCCAAAGACAGCAAGAGCTAGATTGCCTTTAAAGGTGGCTGGTAATGAACCAGGAAGAAGTGGACGGGCACTAAGGGTGGTGGTCTTTGTCCACGGATTTCAGGTGAGCTCAGCAAGTGCAGATTGTACAGTGAATTCTCAGGCCATTTTACTTTCTGTCTGGATGAAGCATGGAATCATTTTCTTTGTATCATTTATCCTTTTCTAGCCTTCTCTCTAATTTAAATGGCAATGTGATTATTTGATCTTGTTGTTAGTTTATATTTAAATTTAAATGAAAAAATGAATATATTTTGCATTATTTTATGCTTGCCGAGTTTTGCTGAGTTATTGCAGATTCTTTCACAAGTTTTTCAATTTCCAAAGTTGATAACCCTCACCGCATTATTCCCGAGTCTGAGTTTTGCAACACTGGTTTGGATTAAAGTGTCAACTGTATAAAAAATTAAAGCTACAATGTTTCAGAGCTCTATATGAGTCTTATCACTGCTGCTTATGCATGAAAACAAATATGTTGGCCACATTTCAGCATCAATACTAGCATGATGGTTGTCTCATTTGACACACACTTGCATTATTCAAGCTCAAGTTTACTTGAGGGAGAGTGCAAAACAATGTCTGAAAGTTGATGTTAAGAAAATCTTTTTATATGATAACTTGTTATGAGATGAGCCCTTGCACCATCGAGCATGACCATTGGAATGAAAGGTGACATTTTGAATACCTTTTCTTGAGCTTAGCTACATCAGGCAAGAAGAAAAAGGAGAGCATCCTAGGATGTATTCATCAAAATGAAAAAAAATCATTCCTAAAGGGTGCCTGGTGCTCACCACCACAAGTCCAAAATTGGGGTTAAATTAAATATAAACCAATATATACTTTCCTTAGATATATGAAATCAAGCAAAATTGGGCAGTGGCCACTAAACAAGTACAGTCCATAAATACCAGTCTGAGAAGTAAAAACCCCTAGGATGTATTGATCAAAATGCAAAAGATTCCTTCATAAAGGGTGGCTGGTAGGTCACCATCACAGATCCAAAATCAGAGTTAAATTTAATAACCCCGCTGTATCAACTTTCCCTAGATTAACGAAGTCAAGCAAAATTGGCCAGTGGCCACCAAACAAGTATAGTCCATAAATAGTAAATACCATAGAGCCTGAGAAGTAAAATATCTGAGGGGTGAGGTGAAGCTGAGTTTTATAAAAACAAAACAGTAAATATCTTGTGTGCCAGAAGCCACAATAGCAGAAGAGAGGGGTGATTCATCATTATTTGGTTTTGCAAGTTGCATTTTGCACAGATACACATTTTTCCAAAATTTAAAGGAAGTCGGTGTCAAATATCTGTCTGCAGATGCCATATGCGTAGAATTAGGGCATGAAATTTGTGAGATATCTATATAGGTAGTGCCATTAACTTGCAGATCGAGGTGCTAGACTAGAGCACACATGACGCTAGGGAAGACATAGTTCAGATCAAAAGTCCAGACAAAATCGTGGGTAGTAGTCAACCAGACATCATATAGATTCAAAGAAAATATTTAAATAAAAATAGCTGAAGTCAAATCAGACTAAACCATTGTTTATAGATTCCCTCGTTATGGCACAAATGTAGAGACAGAAAAAGCGGGCTGTAATGGCAGATCTTAGAAGAGATACAAACACCTGTTGTGAACACCCATTGGCATATTTGCTCAGAACAAATGCCCAGAAATGAGTGCAGAATGTCTGCAATCAGTGGCAGTGATCAGATGACTTGGGAAATTGCAGAGAATAAAAGTCTGAGATTTGCTGCTGGATCAGTGTGCTGTTGGCCAGTGAAACGTCAGCAGAAGAGGGTAGTGTGAGTGATGCCTGGGAGAGTCCGGGACAGTCATGGAGCAGATAAACAGGAGAGATTGTGAGAACTGGCCAGACAGAAATTGTTGGGAAGAGTCAGTCAGAGCAGAAAATTTAGTATGGAATGACACAATGCCACTGTGTGGGAGAACCTCAGCCATATATGTGACAAAGTCCAGAATTTTGTGATGCCATAGAAGCCTATAGTTTCAGTGGCCATATTCAAGTTCTGTAAGTCCAAACAGTATTTTGATGCAGGTCAGACTTACATATTGTTTACAATGACCAAAGTTGTGGAGAAATCAGAGAAGCTAGATATAATTTTTAAATGTGAGAATATGAAGAGTTGTAAGCCTCTCACGCTTTAGGTTAAATGAATGTTTTGGATGTGGCTTACAAATATGACAAGGATGACTGTGACAAAATTGACAATGCCAATTTCTTATTTTGAACGGCCAGGTCTCTAAGACGGAAGCGTTTCTTGGCATGGATGATTGTCTAAAGTACTTTGAGAATTCAGTAATTTCTACCTTTACAAGAGTGATGACAACCTAATGGAGCATCTACAAGAGTTCCAGATCCGTGGAGAGGACAAGCAACTAGGAATTAGAATTTTGAAAATCATTATCATGTTTTTGTAAACAATTTTTTAAAACAAGCGTGTCAGCAAAATTTCGGTCTCTAGCATTTGTATTAACTGGGGTTAAAATAAAAGTGCTATACATGTTTAGGGTGTGTTAGAGTGGTAACACTTAATAAAGAGGTGTTAGAAGTTCTTTTTTTCTTCCTTTTCCGTGAAATACACATCCTAGGGAAGCTCGTCAGGTACATCCCCTCATTCTGAGGATGGTACCTAGGGTTAACCCAATTCTGCGAAAGCTTGAGGATTTGCCAACATAGGGCTCAAGGCCGTTACAATAATATACTCATTAAGAGCTCAACATATCACTTGTGAGAATTGAAGTTGGGTGGGCAGGATAATGCTCCTCTCAATTGCCCAGACTATAACCAATTAACCATGTGGTGTTAGAAGTTATTAATACTTATGTCATTTTATATGTTAAATATGTGACTAATGTACTATTGGAAGTTCTAGTGAGTATTTAGGTTAACCACCTAATGTGCATCCACTAAAACCCAGCAAGATGAACCAAAAATCTTCACAATATATCACTCAGAAATTTACTTAGCACATTAAATAATTTTCTGAAATTGTCTTTCTTAGGTTACAACTAGGTTTCTTCACAAAACTAAACATTGCACAGCAGAAATAAATCTGATCTACAATGAAGATAACAACAATCACATCACATGAGAGACAAGTATTTTTGGGTAAAATAACCCCGGGAAAAACCCAATGTGGGAAAACCCGTTCTTTAGTTTGTGGATTTTTATTATGCAGTTGAAAATATAGAGATATCTTACAGATAAAATCAATCCAGCCAATAAGCTGAGAGAAAACCTAGCAATCTCTCCTTGAATATCTGTACGACCCTCTCCCAATCAAATCGACCTTAGCAGCACAAAAATGACCCAGAAAAATACTGCCTCTGCATAGTGCGTATGACCCTTTGCGCCACCTTTGCATTACCTGTATGACCCTCACTCAGATCTGAAGTACGACCTCTGGAAATGTTAAGGAATGCAAAATGTCTCCTCCGTCTTGTTTGCACTTTTCTTCCAGCAAACCCTCAAGCAAATCTCTTCCTCTAGCAGAAATTCGCCCTCTCTCAATGAATAATACGCTATTACGCCCCAACCACCAAGTCGATTTCTTTTATCTCAATGAGCAAGCGAAAAGTTAAAACCCTATCTCCAAAGGGATCAAGGGCTGAGATCAACCCTCATCCTCTCAATGAGATGGATGGCCAAGATTAAAAGACCATCACTTAAATTATTTTCACTTTTGACATTAGAAAAAAATACTTTTAATATACTTTTTCTAAGTTAGACTTAGGAAAAAGATTTAACCCATATCAACTTGGTTAGTTTCATTATCCTCCTCCATGCTAGTCCGCCACCACATGGAAGAAGACCTTTTGAGTTACACTTCTCAACACTCCCTCTTAACGAGGAAGGGATTCTGTACCAACCCCATCTTATCTCTGAACTTCATGAATTTCTGTCTGCATAGTGCCTTGGTAAATATATCTGCCATATGATCGTCTGTCTGTATATATTGGAGCCTCACAGCTCCCCTCTGTACATAATCTTGTATGAAGTGATAGCGAATGTTTATATGCTTGCTATGATCATGAAACACAGGATTCTCAGAGAGCCTGATGCAACTTTGATTATCACAATGTATCACAGTAGCCTCTAACTCCTTATCGAACAATCCCAAGAACAACTTCCTCAACCACAGTGCCTCACATGATGCTAAGCTCGTTGCCATGTACTCTGCCTCAGCAGAGCTCAATGCCACTGATCTCTGCTTCCTGCTAAACCAGGATATAATACCTGATGCTATGCTGAAGCAACACCCAGAAGTGCTCTTTCTGTCCTCTGCACATCCTGCCCAATCAACATTTGTAAAACTTGCCAATCTCACTCCACCACTGCGCTCATGCAACAACCTGTACTCCATTGTACCTCTCAAGTAGTGAAGTACATGCTTCACAACTATCCAATGAACTCTTCGAGGGTCCACCATGAACGGACTCAAAGAGTTAATTGTAAAGCTAATATCGGGCCTAGTGTTGACCGGATACATGAGCGATCCAATAAGCTGACGATAGATAGTGGGGTCTACTGTCTCAGAACTAGATACATCAATCTTCCTCCAATTTGTCACTAGAGGCGTGGACATGGGCCTACAATTTGTCATCCTAAATTTGCGAAGATCTGCATTGTATACTTCCCCTGTCCTAAGAAGAAGCACCCATTTGTCTGCCAAACCTCTAGACCAAGGAAGTAGTGCATCAAACCAAGGTCTTTCATCTCGAACTCTGCTGCAAGGTTAGCCTTGCAATCTGCATTCAGTTGCCCATCTCCAGTAAGAAAGAGATCATCAACATAAAGTACCAATATGAGAGGCACCTCACCTGCAAGAAAATAGAGGTTCGGATCAACCTCACTTTGCTGGAATCCCATCTCTCTCAAATAACTGTTGATCCTCGAGTACCACACTTGAGGTGCTTGCTTGAGCCCATACAAGGCTCGTCTCAACCTACAAACGTGCACATCACTGTCTCCAACCTCAAAACCTTCAGGTTGCTCAATATAGACTTCTTCCTCAATAACTTCGTTGAGGAAGGCAGTCTTTACGTCTATCTGATGAACGCGCCATCCCATCGCTGCTGCTAATGACATAACTGCTCGGATGGAGGAATATCTAGCCACTAGGGTGAAAGCCTCTTCGTAATCGACTCCCTCTTTTTGTGCAAACCCTTTGGCTATGAAGCGCGCCTTGTACTTTTCGATGCTTCCATCTGCTGCATGCTTGACTTTATAAATCCATTTGGATCCAACCCACCCGTTTTCCCTCTGGCCCGGGCACCACCTCCCATACGTCATTCTTCATAATGGAGGCATACTCCTCCATCATGGCCTTCTGCCACACTCCATGCTGTGCAGCCTGCTCAGAAGTGGAAGGCTCGACATTTATAAGCTCTGTTATGAGTGCCATGTACCCAAATTTATGCGGTGGTTTACTCTGTCTAAAAGAAGATCTCTCTGGAGGTGCTATCTATCTAGAATCATTGACTGTGGACCTGTACCACTTAGGTCGTGGCCTAGGCTCAATCCCCTGTGGAACAACCTCGTGCTGCTCATCCTTCTCATTGTTAGAATATAGAAGAATGTGTGCTCGTTTTACCATTGACGATACCCTCGTCACCCAACCATAGGCCGAAGCCACCTTCCGAGCACCTTAACCTTGACTGAGAATTACTTCGGAAGCAAACCCTAGGCTAGATAGCCAAACGAGGTGTAGCGCATCTTCCTCCAAGGATAGCGCACCAACAATAGCTGATCAGATAGTCCAAACCCTAGCCAAGAGATAGTCCAAGCCAATACTGAAAACTAGCTGTTGCTGCAGCTGAACCTGCAACCCTCCTCCACATGTGCGCACCAAACTGGGAACTGCAGTGCGCACCAGTTGCTCTCTGCAATTCTAAGATTTGTCAAATGAGAACTAACGCCCCGTATTTATAGTGGTTCTGCCAGATTTGCTGGGGCCGACTTCTCCTTCTGGATATGTGTCTATTCAGTATATTATTATTATTTCTGGCCGACTTCTTCTCTTGGAGGCTAATAACCTAATATAAATTATCTTCTTGAGCCGACAAGACTTCTAGGGTTATTAGCCAACTCATTAGGGTTTTCTCTTGCTTTCCGGAGTCTTCTATTCTTGTCAGGTTTACACGTGGAGGTAAATACCTCCTGCAGCTACCATAATATTAACACTCACTAGTCTCCTGAGTGTCCTGTCCACTAGTCTCCCTCTCAACACTAGTACTTGTACCTGTACCCTGTGCTTGTGACTCAATACTCTGTACCTCAATCTTCTGCCCCGAGTCATGTATGTGTTGGTCCTCTATCTGTGCTGGCATATCTCTAGATCTCCTCAATGCTCGCTCCTCCTCAAAGTGCATGTCCCTGCTTACCACAATCCTCTTGCGTGTTGGCACAAAGATACAGTAGGCCTTGGAGACCTCACTGTAACCAACTAGTATCCCCTTCTCTCCTGTGGGGTCCAACTTTGTCCTCTTCTCTGAAGGGATATGACAGTAACCTAAGTCACTAGACATGTGGACACGGAAATACGAGTGTCAGACACGGGCACGACGACCCCCGGAAACAAGACACGAAGGACACATTATATATATATATATATATTAAATTATGAATTACACATACAAAAATGAAATAATTAATAAAATTGTAAACATTTAAATTTTACATGAATGATGATGATGATATCATGATACATATTACAAATTCATTATTCAATCATACAATGATACATCATACAACTAGTACTAAGTTCTAAGTTCTAACATAAATCATGATTCATGTAAAATATTAAAATCATAATGACAAACATTGAAATTTGAAACACAAGAAATTCAAACCATAAACTACAGTTTTCTCATTAAGTCATCAAAATCAAAATGTGTTACATAGACACTGATTCCCGAGTCAGTGCTACAGGCTACTATAGGTGGGAATGCCAGTGAAAAATATAAAATAAGGTAAAACCGTAGAACTAGATACTAGAACCATAGATGGAAGAATCCCATAGCACAAGACTGTCACTGGTCACTGGTCAGTAGTCATCTGAATCCATGTCATCATCATCAAAATCAACATTGTCGCCATTGCTCTCTCCTCCAATCTCTGGCTGCTCTGCATGATCATCCAATCCAATCTGTGGAACTGGATCTGCTGTTGTGGAGGATGACACCTCAAGAGGAATATCATCCTCAAAAGTGACCGGCTCTAGCACCGGGTCATTAAGATCCATGTTGGCCAATGCCAATGCAACAGTGTCGTCCAAACCCATATCATCAGGAAAGACATCCCACATCTTTGTCTTTCCCTTCACCCACTCCTCCCTTTGCCTGTAAATAAGATGGAGGTTGGTGTGCACATACACCATTGACTCTGCCCTGGACTGCTCAAGCATGCTCTTCTTCAAAATGTAAAAATTCCCATATGTGCTCCAATTCCTCTCACAACAAGAGGATGAAGTAACTTGAAAAAGGATCCTCATGGCTAACTCCTGTAGAGGAGGGCATGCTAACCCATAAGTTGCCCACCAAGCATGGGGTTCTTAGCCCCCCTGTCTTTGAGCACATCATAGCTAGAAAATCTCTCGCTGGCAGTGGAAAAATCTATAAAGCCTGCCTCCACCTCATCAAAGGATGCTCTATCCTGATATATCCGTCTAAATGCCTCCTTTCTCCCTTCTGAAAGCTCATGATCCATGTGAGGCGGGAATTTGTGTGAAGTCCAAGCAATGCAAAGGTGTGCAGTTCTTATTCCACCTGTTGATAAGAATATCCTATATGGTGGTGAAAAAGATCTCTGCTGGTGTCCCATACTCAGGGGACTCACTCTGTAAAATAATGGTCCTCACAGACTGAATCATGGAATCCCACCCCTCATAAACCTCTCCTACGATGGGCTTGTCTGTGTTTACAAATCGTAACAAAGAGATGATAGGGTCCATGATCTTAATGGTAAGATCTACCCTCACCTACCAAGCATCACCTAACACTATATCCTTGACCTTTTTTGAAGAAGCTTGATCTGTCTTTCTCCAAAAAGATCAAAACTTTGAAATAACCATGGACCCAAGAGTGGCCTTGACCTCCCTCAACCTCTTAGGCATGATGAAAGAGGAGGCAAACCGTGCATCTGCAACCTTCAACAATGATAGTTGTGTGTATTTCTTATAGATTGTGAGGGCATTGGTATGGTTTTGTACAAAATTGTGGATATGATGTGCGTCCTCAATAAGACTTCCGATCCATGTCACATCCGAAGCAATGGATTTAAGTGCTAAATTCAAGGAATGAACAATGCAAGGTGTCCAAACTATTTGTGGATATTTAGCTTCCACAACCATGCCAACAACCTTGCAAATAGGTGCATTATCTGTAAGAATTTGCACACAAGAATCAACACCTACATCTTCAATAATTTTAATGAACAACTCACCCTTATATTGTGCATCCTTGTATTTTCCAAGAGCATCCACCGCTTTCAAGAAAACTGGTCCATTCAAGGAAGACACCATGAAGTTGATGAGTGAATGGTGTGTTGCATTTGTCCATCCATCTAAAACAATACTAACACCAGATGCGGGCCAAGCTGCTTTAATAGGCTCTAGCATTTTATCCATCTGCCTCTTTGCCTTAACCAACAATGTAAGCCTCTCTGAACTAGGAGGCATGTACCTTGCTCGAGCCCCTTGAGTTAGACTTCGATACATCTCAATAAAGAAAGGAGACCGTGCAACATTAAATGAGATGAAGTTGAGATAGAAAAAAAACCCAATGGTAAGATCCAACTCATCTCGCCTCTCTTGCTGAAATATCTTGTCCACTGGACCCATTGTAGGCCTCTTTCTTGTTGTTGCAGTCCCACCCCCAAATGGGTATTTGCTAGATGCTGCTGCCACGATCCCCTCACCAACATTGGCCTCTCTTTCCAGTTCTCTTCGTTTGGATGCACTCACTCCTTGACATGGTCCAATTCCACAAGGTGTGGCCAACAAATGGCCCTTTACTCGGAAAAAGGTGCTTGTAAATTGATTCTTGCAAAAATTACATGTCCAAAGAATGTTACCTCCTCCCTTTAACTTGGACCCGGGCCCTTGATGTCTTGTGACATACTTCCACAATGGATACTTTGATTCTTGAGCTTCCTGCCTTGCTAAAACAACATGTTTTTCAGCCTCTGGAATTGTTGTTGCAACCCCACTTCCAGCAGATGGAACACTAGTTGACCCTATTGAAAATGGAGGGGGGACAACAATAGTAGGAAAATCCCTCCCTTTCTTTTTCCCTCTTCCAGCTACCCTTGATGATTGAGCCATGACTGCTGTAGCAAAGTTCTTGGACTGCTGCAATAGAAAAAAACTTGAAGAATGGTGGACAAATCCACTTGCTTGGCACTTGGAATCCCTTCTCACACTCCACAAAATCTCTTTGCTACACTCTAAGTCTCTTGTTGCTCCAACCTGTGGGTTAAATGAGTGAAATGAGAAGAGGAAAACTGCTTTTGAGGGCTCGTGACACGCTTTTCTGCGAGACACGTGTCCTGGAATCATGACACGAATTTATGTGGTGTCGAACACAATTTAAGTTCGTGTCCCGTATGCATGACACGTAGTTGCATCGAATCCGACACGTGTCAGGTCGAATCGTGTCGGATTCAATGGACACGAGACATGGAGGGGGTTTAGGACGTGTCCTGTGACTTAGACAATAACAAACACTCCCAAAGATGCGAAGATGTCTCACATCTGGCCTAATACCTGTATAAACCTCCTCGGGTGTCAATTTCCCCAGAATGGTATGGGGACTCCTGTTCTGTATGTATACAGCTGTGTGACAAGCCTCTGCCCATAAAAACATTAGTAACCCCTGATCACGTATCATCACACGAGCTGCACTCACTATGGTCCTGTTCTTGTGCTCTGCCACTCCATTTTGCTGCGGGTTATAAGGAACCGTGAGGTCCTTCTTAATACCCTCTGCAACATTATACTCCACAAACTCATTAGAGGTGTACTCACCCCCATTATCCGATCTAAGTACCTAGTTCGTCCTACCAGACTAGTTCTCCACTAGAGTTCTGAACTCCTTGAACCTGTCAAAGACCTCATCCTTGGTCTTCAGAAAATATATCCAGGTCTTCTTGGAGTAGTCATCAATAAAGATCACGTAGTAGCTAAAGCCACTAATTGACTGCACACTCATAGGACCACAAACATTCGAATGGATTAGATCCAAGAACCCCTTGGACCTATGCTCATTAGATGGAAATGCCTTGCGAGCATACTTTCCCAATGCGCAACCCTTATAGGGGTCATGCCTCTCTGCAACAACCTGAGACATTCCTGTAACCACCTGTCTCATATGCCCCAATGCACTAAAATGTAGCTGCCCCATCTGTATGTGCCACAACTCACCCAAATTTGTGTTGCTACTAACTAATGCTTTTGCTGGCTCAAAATGTAATCTGTACATTTTCTCACTACGAACCCCAATCACCTTGTCCATCTTGGTTGTAGACCCCTTTGGTCTAATATACACCTTTCCTCCACGGAAGGTAACCTCAAACCCTTTGTCCTCCAGGGTCGAAATTGATATGAGGTTCTTGGTAAGACCAGTAACATATAAACGTCAGCAAAATGAAGTGGTTTACCCAACTCCCTCTGAAATGACATAGTGCCTATGCCTTGCACCTTATAGCACGCATTATCTCCTAGCTCATTATGGATGTTCACGCCTCCCTCCTACAATCTACTGAAGAACTCCTTGTGCTCAATAATATGACAAGATGCGCCACTATCCACATACCAAACATCTGTGACAACTGAGCTCGACATACATGCAGTAAGGCAAAAATCATCCTCAAAGCTCTTCACAAACTCCTCTACTCCTACAGAGGTTACCATTTGTGGCTTACTCTTTTTCTTTTCCGGACACTGTGAGGCAAAGTGTCCTAGCTTGTGACAATTGAAACATTTGACTTTGGAGAAGTCAATATTTTTCTTCTTTCTACCTACTCCACTCCCGGAGCCCTTCTTCCTAGACTTTCCCTTGCCTTTGCTTGCAAGAGCCAAAGCCTCCTCATCCACAACCTGAGATGCTGTAGATGATCCACTTGCCTAACCAAGGTGAATTTCCTCCCGCACAAAATCATCCCATAAGCACTACTAGTCAGGGAGCTTCTCTCGAGCTACAATCCCACGCACAAATGAGTCCCATGGCTTTGAAAAACCATTTAGGGCTATACGTACTAACTCATAATCCTCTTTCTTTGAGCCAACTGCTCCAAGCTCGTCCTTGATTTGTGTAAGACGAGTGAGATAAGGAATCACACCTTCACCCTTAGCCATCTTGCTACCTTGCAGCCTTTCCTGAAGCACCATATTCATTTTTTCATTTTACTTTGATAGAGGCTACCCAAGGCCACCCACATGTCCTTAGCAGACATTTTACCTGCAAGGTGCGGGATTATGTGATCCTTTACCCCATCAAGTATTATGCTTTTAGCCTTAGCCTCACCCTTTTTCCAGAGTCCCAACAATGCTGCGTCTGTAGGAGCTGCTGCTGTCTCTGCAATGTGCTCAAGGACATCATTGACATCCAAGATCATGGTAACCCTCTCTTTCCAGGTGGGGAAGTTCTGAGCACCTTGGAGTCTATCCTCAACTCTCAAAGTCATGGCCATTTCTGAAAGTGTCTTGGTCCAAACCCTACGCTGTCTCACAAACTGATTATGTGCTTAGATTTGAAATCGATCTCCTTAACCCAATACTCTTATGCTGTTATTTCAACAAGACAACTCTGATACCATGTGAATCCACTAAAACCTAGCAAGATGAACCATAAATCTTCACAATATATCACTCATAAATTTACTTATCACATTAAATAATTTTATGAAATTGTCTTTCGTAGGTTACAACTAGGTTTTTTCATAAAACTAAACAATGCACAACAAAAATAAATCTGATCTACAATGGAGAAGATAACAACAATTACATCACATGAGAGACAAGTATTTTTGGGTAAAATAACCCCGGGAACAACCCAATGTGGGAAAACTCGTTCTTTAGTTTGTGGATTTTTATTATGCAGCAAAAAATATAGAGATCTCTTACAGATAAAATCGATCCAGCCAATAAGCTGAGAGAAAACCCAACAATCTCTCCTAGAAAATCTATACGGACCTCTCTCAATCAAATCGACCTTAGCAACACAAAAACGACCTAGAAAAATACCGCCTCTGCACAATGCGTATGACTCTTTGCGTCACCTCTACAACCCTCACTCAGATCTGAAGTACGACCTCTGCAATTGTCAATGAAAGCTAATCGATCCACCTATAAAATGTCTCTTCCGTCTTCTCTTCACTTTTCTTCCAACAAACCCTCAAGCAAATCTCTTCCTCTAGTAGAAATTCGCCCTCTCTCAATGAATAATACGCCCCAACCACCAAGTCGATTTCTTTTATCTCAGTGAGCAAGCGAAAACTGTTGAGATTTGGGTACCAAGGAAAGTGGTCCCCTTGTGTTTGTGAGTCTCTAAACACAAAGGGGGAGAGTATTACGCTTATGCTTGTACTTTATGTTATAATTTCACTTTGACTTTATTCACTTAAGTCTAAAGTGACTTTATTCACTTAAGTCATAAAGTGACATTAATTTCACTTAAATGTGAATTAAGAACATAAAGTGAAACTATGGAAACTTAAGTGAATTTCTGAGATCTAATCTCATCCACTCATTTTGGAGAAATGCTTAGATCTAATTTGAGCCTTCGGTTTTCTAGGCTAACCTTGAGATAAGGTTAAAGGAGGCAAAGGAGGGAAAATGAGGCTTATTGTCACTTGAGAGAGTTGAGTGAGGAAGAAGAGAGCAAGTGAGGGTTTGGAGATGAGAAGGGCGCACTTCTTGAGAACGGAAGGGCGCACAAAGGCTTGAGTTGGTCTTCTTGAATGTAGGGGGTGCAAGCTAGCATGGAGGGTGCATCCAAGGTGAGGGGTGCACTTACTTGAGCAAGGGGTGCATTCAAGAAGGAAGGGCGCTCTTGTTTGAGGTGAAGGCAAGCTTGTTGGGCGCCATTGTGAGAGGCAAAGGGGTGCATTGTTAGGTGAAGTGTGCACATACTTCTGAGGGGCGCACTCTTGTGTAGAGAGGGCACACTAGTGTGTGAGGGCACACTTGTTGGTGTGAGTGGGCAAGTCAAGGAGATAGTTGTGAGAGGCAAGGGGCGTACCATAGCATTGGGCGCATTCTCCAAGGCAAGGGCACAAGGCAACACCACTAGAAGGAAAGCAAAGGCATAGCAAGAGAAGGGGGTGCACCAAGGCAAAGGGTGATTTGTTCAAAGGCTAGCAGGCACAAGTTTGAGGGACTCCATTGCAAGCTTGAGAAGAAGCTTGGATTGTATCATGTTCCTTGTGTATTTACTTTTTGTAGCATTTGCTCTCAGATCTCCATATATATATATATATATATATATATATCTGTCTTACTGATTTTCGTCATGGGGGTTTTTCCAGGGTCATGTTGACCAAAAACACTTGTGTACATTTGTCATGGTTGCTTAGTATTTTCAGCATGTAGTTGTTAAATATTCTAGAGGTGTGTTTGATGTTTAATGCATGTTAAAGAAGGCTAACTTGGACAGCAAAACCTTCCATAATTAAACCTTATAACAAGTGGCATTAAAGAGCATCAAACCAAAGCTTGTGGGCAGATTTCAGAGTGGGTAAAGTTCAGATCCAGTGGGCTGTTTTAGACAGCGAGAAAACTGTCCTAAAACAGTGAGAAAAAAAGTTTGAAAGTACCTAGACTTAGTTCCCAACAAGAGGTCATATGACAGGCCTGTTGGGCAGCCTATAGGACCTCAAATTTCTTCAAAAACCATATCTCCAAAGAGATCAAGGGCTGAGATCAACCCTCATCCCCTCAATGAGATGGATGGCCAAGATTAAAAGACCATCACTTAAATTATTTTCACTTTTAACTTTAGAAAAAAAATGCTCATTAAGTCAACATTAAAATATAACACATTTAATGTACTTTTTCTAAGTTAGACTTATGAAAAAGATTTAACCCAACAACTTGGCTAGTTTCATTGTCCTTCTCCATGCTAGGACGCTACCACATGGAAGAAGACCTTCTGAGTTACACTTCTCAACACCTAATCAACTAGAGGTGTTATAAATATGTCACTTATACGTTGTTAGAGATGTATTGTTGCAACATTATCAATAAATTCTTACTCTCTCTACCATTGCTATTCATAAATGTGTGCCCTATTATGAGAATTGAAGAAATCCTAGGTAGGGTTACGATACCAAAAACATGATCTCCATAAACATTGAACGATATTATTATTGAACGGTACACAATTACAATGAGGTTCCTCACTCTTATAAAGAGCTCGAGAGACCAAAACCCTAACCCTAGGAGATGAAAACCCTAAAGGATGAAAACCCTAATCTTTTAAACTGAAGTCACTAAGGTGACTTTATTACATGGGTAAGCCTTATATCTCTAATACCCCCCATAAGGTGTACAATACTGAAAGATAACAAATTGAAATCAAATACATATATTGAATGTAAAACACATAAACTGAACACTAAACATCAGTCACATCCTTTAACAGCTTCTTCTTTGAACACAATTCTTGGACCAATTTGAGCTCCATCAAGCTGCCTCATAACCGTTGTAACGGTGTAGCTGTTGAGTTGAATTCCCGATTTCTCGGATTCCACTTCCTTGAACTCCCGAATCACGAATCTCCCGAAGTCAATCACTGGACAACAATCCACATGCATGTTGCGTAACCTCACTAGTAGACTGCAATCCACGTGCATGTCTCTCCAACTAATGAGGGATCTTTCCGTAGATCCACAACTTCTGAACTAACCGAAAAACAATCCATTTTGAGTTGTTAACTAATCCCTTCGTGTCTTCAAAGCTCGGGATTCCTAAAATGCATAAAATCTCTTTTCTTCAATAGATTCTTCACCACTGTTAGCATCCGGTGGATCTTCAATCATGGCTACACTCGCTATATGCTGTCTATATTTGACCTTTCCCTTAAGAACATCATTGGCTCGTTGTTTACAATTCCAAGTTGTACGACCCAACTTCTTGCATTCGTGGCATTCTATTTCCTCTTTGTCTTTTGCTGATCTATTGTGGTTGTTTCTTGCATAGAATGCAAGTTTCGATTGGCTATCACCTTTAGTGGTTCTCTTTTCTTTTGCTAACAATGCTGCAATCATTTCGTCTAGACTTTGTCAAGGTGACTGACTCAGGGTAAAGATAGCACTGATGTATTTAGGCGGAAAACTGTTCAGGAGAATAACCTTGGCATCCTCCTTATCAACTACATCCTTGACTTCTGCAAGTTGTTTGATAATAGATCTTAGAATGTTGACATGACTTGACATGGTGGCCTTAGCTAGCATCTTAAAGCTGAATAACTGTAATTTCATGGAAAATTTTGCATTCACTGCTTGTACCCCAAATAACTTGTTGAGATTCTCCCAGATATCCTTGGATGATTTGTCCAGATCTACGTGATCTAGCTCTGAATATGAGAGGACAAGGCCAATAATGGATTTTTCCTTATCATCTATGGCATATGCTCTCCCATTCTATCAACTTGTTTGGATCTGCAGGTGTTGCCTTATTTCCTTTGACAATTCCCCAAAGGTTTTTATTCATTAATTGCATCTGGATTTTCACTTTCCACGTATGGAAATTGAAACCCGAGTACTTCTCTAATGGCATCTCCATGACCGATAAGATCTGATCTTTTTGATTGCTAAAAAATAATTATCAACGGATGCAAAGAAAGGTTACACAAACTAGTGATATAGATACTACGAATCCGAGAGAGTTCGGCCGTAAAACTTCAATAAAACCTTTGCTGCCTCTGTTGAGAAAATTAAGAAGGATCTTTGTTGAGAAAAAGAGATGATTGGGTTTAAACCCTAGGAAACCTTGGAAAAAGAGATGTCCCAAAAGCCCTAGTTCTGCTGCCTGCAGTAGCAAAGAAACCTTAACTGATGCCACTAGCCAAAAACCTTTAGATCAACAATTGAATTGAGTAAGTGAGATTCACATTGGCTCTCGTACCATGTTGAGATTCACAAGAAATAGAGAGAGAATCAAATGGAACCAATACAACCACAAATTCTGCAAGTAAGAGAAGATCAAACTAGCAGTAGGGCAATGTAACACTTGAAAAGAAAGAGCACAACATTTGATAGGTGCCCTTGGGAAAATCACTTTATTAGGGATGAAAAAGAATCACATGATTATAAATTACAACCGAGAGTTGTGTATATACACTACTCAACAGGTAGGGCACTTTTTGAGGGGTTATGAGCCTACTTGTAGAAGGTCGATCTTAGCCAAACCTAGAAATATAATAATGATTACAATACAAGGTCAGTTGTGTTTGAAAGTGAAGCATATACCATTTTCAATAAGATGAACATGTGTGTTAAATTTATAAGCAGCTGCAAGAGCCATTCTCTGGGAGGATGGCTAAAACCCTAGACAAGATCTAGGGCCCCCAGTGCACTCCTGGGGTACTTGGTCTGGGACCAAACAGTCAGTGCCATGGCAAAGACCCTTGTTAGGGCCCCCAGTATACGACTGGGGTTCTTGGTCTAGAACCAAGCAATAAAGACCCCTGAGAGGGCCCTCAGTATACGACTGGGGTTCTTGGTCTAGGACCAAGCAGTTAAAGCCCCTAGATAAGCCTAGGGCCCTTGGACATAGTCCAGGCCCCAGGGTACCCATGCCTGTAGCATGGGTTGATCCTTGGTCTTGGACCTTGGTGGATAAGACCCCAGAAAAAGTTCTGGGGCTACTTGATCCTCGATCAAGTATCTTGTTGGTGTATGACCTTCCTTGAAGGAAGACATAACCACATGAGGGATGTATCCCATATGCAATGATGATAAAGTAATAAG
>ML780322.1:442317-474769 GCA_009831015.1 Picea engelmannii | reverse complement strand
TAAACCCTCCTTAACCCTCTCCTACCCTTGTTTGTGTGTTTTGGGGTTTTATGTTGTTTTGTCTTAAGGGTAAATTAAAGTTTAAATTAAATGTTTATTATATCATGTTTAAATTTTTAATTTAAACATGTTATTTTAATTATATTAATTTAATTTAAAATTTTAATACCCTAGCCTAAACTATAAATAGAATCCCCTCCTACCCCTCACTACACATATTATTATCTTCTTGTCTTTAGAGTGAGCGGATCTTCTCTCCCTTACTGCGGCCTTGTCTATTGCTGTTGGAGTTGCTGCGGTCCTCTTGCTTGTCTACTGTTGGAGTGCCTTATTGCTGCAGCCATCTCCTTTGTTGTTGTGTGAACTGCTGTTGGTGCGGCCTCTCCATTTCTGCTGTGGCTGAGTTGTATAGGGTGCGGCCCCCTCCTGTTCTGCTGTGGCTGAGTTTACAGGGTGCGGCCCTTTTCTGTTCTGCTGTGATGAGTCTATAGGGTGCGGCCCTCTCTATTCTGCTGTGTGGTGAGCCTATAGGCTGCGGCCTCCTAGTCTCTGCTGTGGTGAGCCTGTAGGGTGCCGTCCCTCCTAATTTTTTCTGGGGTAAGCCTATAAGGTGCGGCCTCCTATCTTCTGCTGTAATGAGGGTTTATACACAGATTTTCTGTGTAGGGCTTTGAATGTTTTAAGCCTCCTTTTGTTTGAGGGTTTGTCCTTGTGAGGTCTTTCTTGGTTTTATCCCTTTTGGTGGCAAGAAAGTTTTTCATATCTTGGAAAGAGATCCAACCTATTTGGTGGATCTATGACCTAGACTTTACCTGAGCATAATTACAAATGGTTCTACATCCTTCTTGTTGGCTGTGACTTCTTCATAGGTAAGGTTCAGGACAAAGTAAGCTATCTATTCATGATTTCCAGATCTGGTATTTTGTTTTGAGTTCTATACAGTTTGATCTATCTAGATCTATGTTTCAGCATTAACAGTTATTAGATCTAAACGATATATTGAGTTTACTTGTTTGTTTCTGTAGTATGATCTACTGATCAGATTTTTAGATTGAGTTTAGATCTGCAAACTAGTATTAGTTCCTTTTTCAGTTTTATAGATCTGAACTAGAATCTCTTTAGATCTACTCTATAACTTGTTTTTATCTAAATTTTTTTTAGATCTGGATATCTATGTTTTATAGTCTAGATTAGATTTCTGAACTTGCACTAACTGTTATACTCACAGAAATTTAAAAGACACTACTGTTATGCTTTACTACCCTAATTCTAACAATGTGCATGCTTGAATTCCATACCTAGGTGTGCCCAAATAGATGACAATATGCTCTTTTGTTGTTTCCCTTAAAATGAGCTGGATGTGCAAGTCACTTAGGTTTATTTCCCTTCAAGGCTAGGGGATGTGAACCTTGGTAGCTTTGTTGTGAATGTTATGATGATTATGTGGAATTTATTTTTAGTACTCATTATCATCATGCAATAATTTTGTTCTCACATGCATTATTTTTCAATATGTGCCATAATTGAAATGTTCATAGGGTGATTCATAAGTTTTGAATGAGTTCTTGACATGGAGGATCATAATGGGGTCCATGCTAGTCACACAGACCACTTAGTTATTGGAAATTGAGAACTACCTATTTATCTATTATAAAATAGGCTCTACCCATAGGTGTGACTATTGATTATGATAATATTTTTTACTAGATTTGCCACAAGTCTAACATGGAGTTCTAGCTAGGTTGCAAGGAGGAGTTCTGTTGCTGGGCACAACTTTACTTGTTATTCTATTGCTTATTCTGGTAATCGGCTTTGAGGCATTGAAGTTAGTCATCTTGTATGTGTGGTTATATGGAAAAATGTGGAGCCATGTTGAGCTACATACCTATGGCGCTGACCTTTTGAATAGGGTCTTTGTTGGGAGGTTTGGGAGCTAGCCATATAAGTTCTTCTAGCGACATGTAAGACTATACCATTCAAACAATATATTGGCTTGATGGTGGCATTCTCCTTGTTGAGTAAACTTGCATTGCTTGCTAATGTTGCAACAATTGTTCAACACTAACATGTGTTCCAGGTGAAGGTATAATTGGTTTCTAACATTTTGGCCGATTAATTTATATGCTGAATGCTAAAAAATACTTAGGCTGCGGCTTGTCACTCCTTGGGATACTAGGAAGAATTATTTGACGGGTTGTTCTGTGCATGTCTTTTATTGATGTCTGAGACATGTATGAAATGGGTTAAAACTTAAGTCTGATCATTAATGCAGATACTCAAAGAATGACTATTGGATGAACTTTTATTGTCTGTTATGAAAATACTGTGTTTGACAAGTATGTGTTCACCAAAGGTCACCCCTTGGGATTACGTTGGCAGCTATTTTGTTGATAAATTCTCCCTATGCCTGATGATTACCGGGTGATTTCCAAGAGAAATAGTCATGTTAATAATTTTAATTCCCCAAGCATCCTTGAGAAATAGTCATGTTAATAATTTTAATTCCCCAAGCTTCCTGGGTTGTAGTGTTAGATTTTTGTCTCTTTTAGCTTCTGATTGAAAAGATCGCATGAGGAGTCAATTGAAGTTTGTCCTCCCTCAATTTGGATTGGTCTCCTCCCAAGCCTCTAGCCACCACTATATGATATTTTTTTTCTTATAGATAGTCTAAGAGGAGGTCCTTGACTTTCTCTCCTAGATTCCACCATGGTCCAACCCTCCTCTTTGTCATTGTTCACCTCTACTATTGCAGCCATATGCTCTTTGTTCCTTAAATTGATTATAATTGATGTTTCAGTTTGTCTATTTATTAGCTTCCCTGAGGATATTCCAGCGTTTCCTCTTGCCATAGGAGGTTGGGCGATGCTAGTCCCTGATTTTTTGGTTGAAGCATGGAACAACATTTCCTCAAGTGGCCTATAGCTAAGTTGCAAGGGAGTGCAAACCCCCCTCCACGCTTCGCTCCTGAAGTGTGCTTCGGGAGGGAGCATTCTGGAAGTTCCCTTGAGAGTGCGCTTTTGAAACGCTCTCTCCGAGGAGCATTTTTGGGGAGTGCACTCCTAAGGTTTTTGAGGCATTTCTGAGGCGCTCCTTGAGCACTTCCAGAATGATAATATAAAATTCTTAAAGCAAAAGTTTCCATTTTCCTTTCTACCCATGTTTCCATTTTCTTTATATATCCCTTTCTACCCAAGTTTCCATTTTATTTATATTTCCCTTTCTACTCTTTTACTTAAATTTTTTATATTATCATTAATTGTTTCAGGATGTTTGAGATGGGTTCCAATGTCATCAGACCTCATATGAAGAAAATATAATTTCACATCCCATCCAAAATTCAGTAGAGTTAGCAGTTTTTGGAACTCCAGCAAATAGAACTGCACCAAACTGAAGAGAAGTCCACTAAACCATCAAAAGATGTCATGTCACCATGCTCATCTGCCACATGTCACATGCTTAAAATAGCAGTGACCTCCACAAATATAGGGACTGAGGAAAATTGAGGTTCACCACCATGACCAGATATGGACAAAACCACTGAAATCCTGCTAAAAATAGCACAACCCTGTACTATCCCCTTGGAAAAACTGATCTCTGAAACTCAAACTCAAACTCTGTATTGCAACTGAAACCTTGGAAACTGAAATCTAACAACTCTGGTGTAAAGGATCATGGCCATAGAACCCACTAAGATTGTGTCCATGAATCTTTGATGCTGAACAATCAGGATGGACTAAGGAGAAGTCCAACCTGATCCCAATTGTGCTCACAAACAATAATGAAGGCAACACTTGAATTCTCCAAGGGTAAATTCAGTGTTAACAATCAATTATGGCCCATTTTGTAACATTATATGACAGTTTAAGTTTGAACTTTGAAGTTTGAACCTACCTTTGAAGTTTGAACTGTTGACTGCATGTTACAATTCTTTGGTAATGATTATGATGCTTTGTTTCATTTCGTGGTTGATGTTATCTGTTACAGTTTGTTGATGACAAATGTTACATGTTTAAACTTGAAGGTTGATGTTATGGTTGATCATTTGATGACAATGTTATAAGTTACAACTGCTAGATGATTGATGTTATATGTGTACTAAATGGTTGTTGCTTTAATGATCATCATTAATCCAGTAGTTAAATCTATGTGTTCATGTTTTCTGCAACTAATTTGACATTCTGCATGTTTTTTTTGAATATATATGTATATAAATTTATTAAAATATACATTATATAAAAAACGCTTCCAGAAAGCTCTGCTGATGGAAGCTTTTGAAAATTGTGCTTCCTGCTCCAGCTTCCGTTCTCGCTCCCCATTTCCAACAGCCTTGGCCTATAGCGTGACAGTGCATACAACTGAAAGGAGCTCTCATAATCAACTTTGAGTCCCTACATACAATTTCTAACCTTCAAGATTAAATGGTTGCACAATTTTTTTTTCGTGTCTTTTTGTTTCCATGCAAACCCTGGCTAATCCCATTTGTCTGTTTTTTCAAGTCTTATAAGATCCAGTTTGGGAACTGTTCCAAAGATTGATCTGATATTTGTGAGTTTTTACCCCAGAATGCATTTGGAAGATACGAGTCTTAATCTGTACCAGGCCATTCTAAGAGGAGTTATAAATCAATTTCCTTATTAAAGGGTGCGTGTCACCCTTCACTATGATAGAGTTGGGTGCTTTTCAATCTCAATGAAGAGTAAGATAGAAACTAGGATGGAAGTTTGAAACTGTTATCAAAACAACCTGACAACTAATGCAGGAAAGGTGATGATTCAATTAGAGTGTTTTATTCAACGAACATGTTGCATGTAATAGAGGTCTTTGATTAATGCAATCTCTGTATGCAAGAGTTTGGAGCTTAACTTAAAGCTCTACTCTTCCTTTCCTGCTTTCTCTCTTATATATTTTATTGGGTAGTCTCTTTCCATTCTTCCATCCATTTTTTGGCATTGTCAAAAGTGGTTATTGGGACCTGTGGAAACTATGATAATATTTATAATATTATATTTGTTCATTCCTACAAGTTCTTAAAGCTGACAGTGCCCTAAGGTACAGTAGAAGATTACTCCAGCTAGGTTGAGGCTTGGATTCCTTGTTCTGAACTGAATTTCGCAAGCTTCCTTGAGAGGAATCCCAAACTACTTTCATGAAGAGCACAGAGGTCTTCCTACTAAAAACATAAAAAATAGGAAGAATCATAAAAAGAAAACGATGCATTAAGTTCTAACGCTATACACAAACTAACCTGAACCTTAAGAAGCTGAAATTAAGACAACAAAAAGACGAATGCATTAACTTATAGTTTGATATTTTGATGTGTACATTGTGTATGCTATGTTTCTGATTTAACTTTCTCATTGGATCTTGTCTTTGTGATATATTTCTTTAATTTCTTCATGTTATTTGCATAATGTTTACAGTTTCCCATTATTTTACATTATGTGTTTCATATGTCATTACATCAAATACCTGTGAACCTTGATTTTAAGAATACTGCATCCTTGGTAAAATATTTGCAATATGTATTAGAATAATTTCCAAGTAATTCAACGAATTTCATTGTGCATGCCTGTGTGCATATTCATAGGGAGGTATTGATTCAGGTATCACAAACTAATAGAATCTGTATCCTATCCAAGGACAGAAAAGTCCCTGTTCAAATAATAGTTTTGAATTGTGATATTGTGAATCACCCACTTTAAATTTGGAATCTCTTTGTGGCTTCCATTTGATGTTAGAGATTAGAACCACGATGTTCTGTCATGTACATGGGAACTACGCTTTATGATCATTCTCAACATGTGGAAGATTCAAGAACCTACCTTCTTTTCTGTTGGGGAAAACTGGTTGACATGGGGCAATACTTCTAGGACTTTGAGGCTTTAGCTTGAAGTTCCTTGAAGTCCTTGGATTGAGGCATTGACTTCTGTTTATAGAGAAGAACCTTTTATGAGCATATTTACTGATTAAATGTTAAAAATAAAAAAGACGCATGTTCATTACATTCTATCCCAGATAAGATAAGATAATTTTATTAATGCCCACAAATGACCAAGTGATAGGTCAATGGGACTACATATTATAATCAGTGTCTGTTAGACAGGGGGAATGTCTAAAACACTCTTAGTGCCAAAATGTTATCAAAATACAATAGACATAAATGACAATATAATTTTATTAATGCCCACAAATGACCAAGTGATAGTTCAATGGGACTACATATTATAATCAGTGTCCGTTAAACAGGGGGAATGTCTAAAACACTCGTAGTGCCAAAATGTTATCAAAATACAATAGACATAAATGACAATAAAAGAAAGAGAAGTACAAGAGCTAAGCAAACCCTATGAGGTGCGAGGTCCTAGTTCCACATCAGCATCATAAATGGAAATAAAAGTAGAGGAAGAGGAGGGAGAAGAGGCTTCCTTGCTCTCATCAGTGATTGTGATGGGACTGATGCAAAGCCCGATGCTGTTGATCAAAGAGTGCCCAGGGCTGAGGGGACCTGGCTGTACAATCCTGGGAAGTACAGATAAGATAAGAACAGATAAAGAAGGATAAGATAATTTTATTAATTTCCAATAAATGATCACAAATAGGTCAATGGGACTGCTAAGTACAATAGTATCAATACACCATGGGTGCTCAAAGGTCACTCCTATAAAATAAAAAATCAGATCTAATCTAAGATCTCAAATCTATAGCTAGAGAAGAACATGCTACTGGAAAATCTGGTGTGATGTATGGACTGCTAAGGGCCAAAAGCCAAATGCCAAATCCTCTGTGGAGGGATGCCTCAAAAGGGGATACAGGGGAAGAATCCTCAGAGCCTCTGGACCTATCACTGAAGGAGGAGGAAATGCTGCACTGTGGGTCATCCTCCTCCGTATAAGTATCACTCCTAGCATCCGAAGTTGAAGAAAAAAAACTTGTGATAGAAGGCTGTCCAGAAAAGCTGGAAGAACTGGTTTGCTGCGTGTCTCTCTGCCTTAGGGGGGGAGCCTGCTGCTGCTGTTTAGAAGCAGAGGCCTACTTGCTGGAAGGCTGATTCTGTCTTGGGATTTGAGTCAGAAACCCCGCACAGGTCTTGCTGATGGGGGTAGGAGGCCCCTTGAGATCTCTTGGATTTGGACCCTGTTGGCATTTCTGTCAACCTGCCCCTGTGTTCCTATCTGCTGGGATCACCGGAAAAAAAGGATGTACTTGACTGATTTGTGTCTGGCTTGGAGAGATGGCAGAGAGGGGGGGGGGGGAGCGCTTAGCATGGAAGATCAGAGATCCAGTGTCTCCCTCGAGAACAAGGCTAAGCATAAATCTGGGCACTGGAAAAAGGTGGGGAGGGAGTTCTGAGACTTCTGAAGAGGCAATGCAACCATCCCCGAAGCTCATAATATATAGGACACTGGAAAATAAAATGCTCCTTCGTCTTGATCTTTTGCATATGAAATAACTGGCAAATCCTGCCCTACTGTGGAATCTGATGCTCGGTCTCCATGCAAAACTGGAACAAACAATTTCACAAGCTGTACATAGGGAACTTGACTTTATAGATAAGTTTCATTGGAGAATATGCTTGGTCTCTACCCGTAGCCTGTGAGAACCCATGTGAAACTGGAACAAATAATTTTACAAGCTGTATATAGGCAATTTGACTTTATAGATAAGTTTCATTGGAGAATTGTAATTTGTTCTGGCTTCAGAAATTGAAATATGATACGAATGCTGATAATTGGTTTTAGTTAACAAAATCAATTTCATGTCTCTTCCTTTTTCTTCATGAAAGAGATCACTTCTTCAATGAGCATCAAGAATTTCTACAAATTCCAAAATATTCTTTTAATAATGCATGCACTATGCACATAATGACTAACTGTAAGGCCAGCATGATGCTACATTGTTTTATTATTTATAGTATTCTCTGGTGAGAGTGTCATATAGGACTGCCATGTGAAACTGGAACAAATAATTTCACAAGCTGTATATAGGCAATTTGATTTTATAGATAAGTTTCATTGGAGAATTGTAATTTGTTCTGGCTTCAGAAATTGAAATATGATACGAATGCTGATAATTGGTTTTAGTTAACAAAATCAATTTCATGTCTCTTCCTTTTTCTTCATGAAAGAGATCACTTCTTCAATGAGCATCAAGAATTTCTACAAATTCCAAAATATTCTTTTAATAATGCATGCACTATGCACATAATGACTAACTGTAAGGCCAGCATGATGCTGCATTGTTTTATTAAATATAGTATTCCCTGGTGAGAGTGTCATGTAGGACTGCCATTATTAATGCTGTGAATTTCATTGGACAGGGTCATCATTTGGATTTACGGCTTGTGCGGAATCAATGGCTCTTGATTGATCCGGGGGCAGAGTGTCTTATGTCAGAAGCGAATGAAGATAAAACTGCTAGCGATTTCCGAGAATTGGGTCAAAGATTGGCAGAAGAAGTTGCTGCCTTCTTGAAATGTAAATTCAGCTCAGGTTCGAAGATTGCTTCATATGGGAGTTTCAGGCTTAGTTTTGTTGGACATTCAATTGGGAATATCATTATCAGAACTGCTTTAACAGGTACATTTCTTTCCAACAGAGGGCACATCCCATTTTATTTTTCAACTGTGCTTTGGTTGAAAAAAGCAAATAAAGTTTGAACTGATGGTTCTTGGAATTCCAGATGCTGCAATGAAACCATACTTGAGTAACCTGTACACCTTCCTTTCCATTTCTGGACCTCATTTGGGGTATTTGTACAGTTCAAATGCCCTCTTCAACTCTGGATTGTGGCTTTTCAAAAAACTCAAAGGATCTCCTTGTATGCATCAGCTAACATTTACTGATGAAGCAGATATCCAGAACTCATTTCTGTTCAAGCTAAGCCAGGTTTCACTGCAAAATGAGTTTGTTTCCTCTCAAATATTTAGGGCATAATATGATATTGTGAAATCTGAATCAAGTTATTAACTATTTTTCATGTTAAATTTCTTACTTGGACCATAGACTGAACTGACTTTTCTGATGTACTTGCTTCAGGAAAAAACTCTTGAGAACTTCCAAAACATAATTTTACTCTCCTCACCACAGGTAGGTCCAGGAAAAATCCTCATCTTTTTGCTGTATGTCTTGTCTTACATTTCACAATATTGCAGGTGAATTGTTACACTGATCCTAAGTTAATACATGTATGAATAATCAGGACCGGTATGTGCCTTACCATTCAGCCCGAATTGAAATGTGCCAAGCAGCAATGCGAGATTCGAGGAGAGGACCGGCTTTTACAACCATGTTGAAAAACTGTCTGAATCAAATTCTGCTTCCTGCTACAGATGATCGCACATTTGTACGTGTTGATGTGAATTTTGACACTTCCTCTCAGGCCCGCACCTTGAACAATTTTATTGGTCGGGCTGCTCATATCGAATTCCTGGAGACTGATCATTTTGCAAGATTCATAATGTGGTCGTTTCCCAAGTTGTTTTCTTGATCATTTTAGCAGAGTATTGCTTATGATCCGATGATGATACCATGGGAATGAAGCATCTTTCTGTGCCCCTGCAAGGAAGAACTGTAAATGATAACAGTTCACATGTTGGAAGAACAGAAATATGCAAATGACTTGACCTGCGAAACAGATGCGTTGCCATATCCATATTGGTTAAAATTGTAGAAGGTTTTTATGGTGGGATAACTGCTATTATCTTTCGATTTTTCAGCCTACTGCACTGAATGACTTAGACTCTTAAGTGAAAGATGTTGCTAAGCATCCAATTCATGGTGCCTTATAAAGCAATATCTCGCCTTACCAGAGTCTATGATATATGGCAATCAATTCTGTACTACAGGCACCTCTCATTGGTAAGCACAGAAATTTGCAAACTCAGGAATTTTTTGCAACCTCTTAGAGATATTGTAGCAGATTGATTGGTTTATGCTTACCTTTTTATCTTCACAAAAGAGTTACTTGAGGGAGAAGTTTAAAGGGGGCATTCTATTATATCTGATGTTATAGTTGAAGAGCTTAAGACAATTCTGCAGAAACCTGCCAAATTTTCAAGGATCCTGCATTTGATGCCAATGGACCATCTATGGACCAGCCTTTTGGAATGCCATCTTATGCAGATCCTTGAGAAAAGTGAAGCATATTAGAGTAACCTTTTGGAATGCTACCTTGTTTAGTCTTGGCCAAAAAATGGCTTAGGCACATAACGTTACTCCAAAGGAATGTACTACTACAGTTATGCAATTATTGTATATTCATATTCATTTTGTGGCTATCAAGGCTTGTACATTACATAACAAAATGCCAGCTCTGCAATAAAGATTTTACAATTGCCTTTCATGCTATCGAAAACCATGATTGCTTTCAAGTTTATATCGCTTCAGCCGTCTAGTAGTTATTTCCATATTTAGCTTGTGCTCCGTTACTATGTGAATAATGCCTACACACTGTTGGCCATGAAGGAGGTTTTATAGTCATGATATATCAGATTCATAGCTTGTTTGTCACTATTTGACATGGCTTGAGTTGGGAAAAACTGTCTTCGAGGCCCATTACGTTCATCAATAATGCCAACCCAAAATCAGTTTGCAAAGCTTGGAGTATAACATTATAGGAGGATATAAGCAAAATCCGCTGGCCTGCTGTTATATCTTCGAGGTGTCTAACCTTAATTAATTCAACAAAAAGGTTCCTAAATTAGTAGATTGCAATAATTATTTTTTGAAACTCTTTGTTCATTAACTTGGCGATCTTGTACATTAATTTAGTTTTCATTTTATCCGATCATGTATATAATGTGATATTTTTTTGTTAGTAAGTGCACCCAGTTTTATTGAAATACAAGATTCTTCTTAACCCTGGATCTGTTAAGTACTGAGAGGTATCAAAAATAAACAGGGGCATTGATGCAAGAGCATCCCTGGGAATGAACAATCTCACATCACCCAAAACAAAAGAATTTGTTTTTCTTTATTGTAGTTCTAGTGAAATTTCCCGTTTTGTTAGGGTTTCATTGAATACAAGGGACAAGTAAAGGCCGATGCAAATGCAAAAGTCTTTAAGTGATGAAGTTAGGCATTCAAAGTCTCTTGTAAATTAGACTAAGTAACATAAGTCTTTTATAGGTTTCTTTGTTAAACTCTTTTGTTTGTTTAAATCTTAAGGACTACTATAAAGATAAGGTTACCCTAAAGACATTTTCCATAAGCGACAATAACTAAAGGCATTATAGAGGAAGCAGACTGAAGATATGAACAGGTGGAGGATACTTGACAACAACATGGACAGGGAGTGTACAATGTTAAAGGAAAGGTCATCAATAGATTTCATAAATGAAAGGATGCCTGTAATAACCACAGATCTCGCTGTGGCTGTTTCATATCCTACTTTAGCAGTTACAATGAACTTTGTGCATGGCTTTTGTATTTAAAGTTGATAAGAACACCGAGTGTCATGGTGGTGAGACAGGTTCTTGAACAGTGGAAGATCCAAAATTTCTTAGAGCCATATGATGGCTAATAATAGACTCGTAGATAGGAATTGAGGCTGGGTGTTGATAGGAAGTGCTAAGGTGTTGTAATGCTGCCTATATATATGCCAGTTGCATGATTGTTTAAAAGGTTTGAAGACTTGATTCAGAAATAAATTCATGTACTTTGATTTCGTGAGAGGCATGGTCCTAAGGGTTGAAGATTTTGTGGTAGAAGGAAGTTCTAGCAAGAGTGTGGATGTTAGGAAGAATTGCTAGAGAAGAGGAGTACATGAACCTTGTGGATAATTTCGCCGAAGATTGTAGAAGTTGCAGAAAAATGAAATGTACTGACCAAGAACTAAATTTGAAGATCACATAATTGTCTAAGAAGAGCATGGAGATGTTGAAACACAGTTGCAAAGGAAGAATTGTGAATAGAGGATGAGTAGTAGTAGTTGAAGACCCATGAGAAGCGGAAGAGAGAATACTGCATACAAATTGCAGTTGGGTTTGAGGAGAAACCCAAGAGTTGAAAAAGTTTATGATGAATATGAAGTTGTTATTGTCGGGTGGCTACTAAATATGTTCAATCGGTTATAAGCCTTGAAACTGGATTGATGAGTATGACGGGGAATGGAGGATGTGTATGACGGGGAATGGAGGATGTGTATTATGAAAATTGATAAGAATTTGATGTCAAAGAAGTTGTCCCAACAATTGAAGTTGCGGTGCGATGATGTTGCAGCAATTGGTGATGCTACAGAAGTAGTAATGTTACAATAGACATGGAGATGGAAGAAATGGCGATAGGAAATGCTGATTCTCATGATTGTTTGAATGTTGATTTTTCTATAGGTAATGAGGAGAGTGTAGTGGCTGAGGATAAGAAAGATGAAGAAGAGAAGCAACATCAAATTGAAAATGATGGCAGCAACAACGCAGTTGTAGAGAAAGACAAACATGAGTAGATATTTGAGCAATGAGCATTGGTGGTGTTCGTTGAGATAGTGGGAATGGTGCATGAGTAGGAGGATGGGGAGGTAGTAAGCACCAATGAGTAGTGGGTGTTATCCCCTATCCTAGGGATAACTAAGGAGATTATGTCTCGAGGCCCACAAGTCCTAGACATGGAGTACCGAGAGCCAGACGACTTGAGCTTGGCCCCGGAGGGTCCATCTTTTCTTCAATGCATCCCATCTATCAACAATAGCAACATCCATCCCACCAGCCTAGTCTTGAAGTGGCAGTGGGTCTTGCTCCACGAGGTAATGAGTCCGGGTATCATGGTATGTGTCACTCTGATTTTCGAAGCATTTGAATATGTTGCACTGAACTCTCCTTTATTTCATAACGTTTGCTTGGAAATTATGCTCTTTAACCTGTTAATACCTGGGGGGGTGATAGAATGCCCTAGTAAGCTGGTTCCCTTTAGGATGAGTTGCCACTGGGTGGGTCTATGAAAGGTCATTGTCCATTCCTTCCATACTTACCATTTTTCATCATTATCCCTCTCATCTTCTCCTACCTCGGTTTGGGCATTGGGTTTGCTACACTAGGAAGGATTGTACCTTACCTTGTGGGAAGAAGGGGCTAAAGGCCCAGAGGGTAAAAGTAGCTGGCAAGAGTTAAAAGCCAAAATAAAACTTTTGAGATGCTTTGCCCAGGGATTCCCGAGAAAGCAATAAAAGGCTTCTCAATAAGAAAAGGGGACCCGCAAGATAAAATAAAACTCAAGGTCTAGTTGGTGGATGGGAGGTCTCATCATGAGCCGACCTATTAGGTCGATGGGCATGTAGCGGTATGACAACCATCTATCTGGTCACCAAACCAGGGTAGTGGCTCTTGGTGGCATAGCCAAGAGAAAGGGGGTCTCATCACGAGCCAACCTTCTAATTTTCGCGAAGTGCTTGTGGGTAACGCTGTCACCTCTGGTCACCACGCCAGGACAATGTCCCCCAACATTTCCTTTGAAAAGAAAAAACAATAAGACTAAGAATAAAAGGCATTGAATGGGCTAGGAAACAATGACATCCATGATAGGGTGCAACTCGCCCTCTACAAAGGCACCCACGGGCAAGACCTACATTTCCCTGTTATCACTGTACCCTCTGCCCAAACACTCCCCCTACACCATTTCACACACTTACATGACCTAGATTAGCTCTCACCTCGGAAACACCCCAAACATGAGGAGGATTAACCCAATAGGACATCTTGAGACGCTCTCGAAACCTGACTTGTTAAACTGCATAACGTCTTTGAGCATTTGTTTGGGCAAAGGGGGGTTTGATGCACATGTTTGGGTAATTTGATTATTGGATATGATTGACATTGCTATGATCCCTGTGACTTATGAGCCCATGGAGGGCATACTTATTGTTGCTGCAGGACTTTGCCTGATGGACAGACACATATGGGGAGATGATTAGCTCAGACCTCCATGGGGCTGAAAGCCCACAGATGGATGTTGTGACCCCAACCAGGGGTAAAGAGATGTCAGAGACTTGAACCAGGAAAAAGGAATGACGTTTCATCGAAGATAGTTTGGCAGACCTAGACCCAGGGGGATCTTGCCTTTCCACCTATACGTTGGCCTTAGGAGGTCCATGACGTCACCATTGTGACCCTAGACGTCACCCATCGTCAGGATTGGCATTATGGAGGCAATTGTGTGCTAATTGGCACGTGTGGCATCATCTAAGGGATTGGAAGGCCTAACGTTTTGCAGATGAGGCCCAACGTTTCACCCAGAAGGCTCAACGTCACCCTAGAAGGGCATGACGTCACTTCTAAAAGATGATTTTAGGGTTTAATTATTTGAATTTGTGTAAAAACTGGATTTTTCATGTAATTTGGCCATGTTGGCCTTTTGATGACCTAAAATTAATTAAAGGTCATAATTATTGTATAAATAGAGAGATAAAACTCTCATTTTTTCATCATTCACTCGTCACACAAGTGGTGGTCTGAAATTCGACCCTCTTTAAGGGTTATTGGCTAAAATCTAGTGGTGCACACTTCTTGGAGGAGACAATTCTTGGTGTATTTTGGCAAATTTTCATGTGGAGGATCTTCAACTAGGGTTTATGCTTGATTATTCTTGGTGAAGTAAGTGGAAAATCCGCATTTCTTTATTGCGAATGAATGCTTGTGGTGAATTTACTTGTTTCATGTCTAAGATTATGAAATTGCTTGCTTGAAACCCTAGGAGAAAGACATATGTTACTATCTTTTTCTCTATAGTCTTCCACTTGTTAAAATTTCTTGAAAGACACCTAACTAGAAGTGGATACTAGAGCCCTACCATTGTAGCACTCTAGCAACCCTACTTCCTTGCCCATTGCATATTTTATTTCTACTTGTCTAAGGAAAAGGGAAATCGCTAGGGCCTAACTTTTGTTATTTTCTAGCAATTATTTCTAGGAGTTGGATTTTTGAGGCCTTGGGCTACCAACACCTCTCTCATTCTCTCCATCCCCTTTGACTAAACATTATCATTGCTATTTTCTTCCAAGAGCTGTTGCTACCATCATTGACTCTATTACCCTAGAAAGGCACTAGTCTACCATTTACAAGTGTTGATTGATCAAACAATTTTCAGAACCTCTTCTCTTGAACACCTACTAACTTCTACTAACCTTAGATTAGCCTAAATCATTAGCCTACTTGATGATGTTGCAAAAGATTGCTACAACCATCTAACAACAACAAATTAACCCTAAAGATGACATATTATGTTAGCTAGATGTTGCTAAAACTGCTTGTGACTATTTATTATCAAATTGCCTAGTTAAAGCTATTATTTCAAGACTTTATTTAAGCATTTTAGAGCATAAATCTTGTGGCTGTTACAAATTTCTTATTGCTGTTATAAATTGTTACACTGCTGCAATTTTATATTAGCTAGTACATTTCTTAAGAGTTCATTGTCTTATGAAGTACTAACATCATTTTGGTACTTGGAAAGTGCCCCTTTTTTCCTTGTTGTCTTGTTCTGGGTAGGAACACAATATTATTTATTTGCTTCATCTTCAATAAGACTTAAAGAGCCTTTTAACTTGAGTGATATGTGAGAGGGGAAGGATTTCCTTGTGTCATTTGTCTTAGCCTCCTCAAACCCCCAGGTCACTGGGGACGTCTCCTCTGGGGTACTACAACATACTCCTAAATAAAAAGAGATTTCTTATTAAGGTGACAGAGATAGGTCATTCCCAGTTACGCCAATTTTGTCTTCACTTGTCTTGGGATTTTGGGCAAGTACAAATTGTGCGATACCATTTTGGCGTCGTTGCCGGGGAACACTGAGTCAATATTCCTCAACGACACTTTTTCTGTAAGCCCTTCCCTCAAAGCCTTTATCTTATGAAGCTTACCTAGCGACTCCACTGAGGGTGATTCCCTCTTTTCAATTTGATGATCCCTAGAAGGATTATCTGGCGAGTCCACTAATGATTAAGCTAAACATGGCTTCTCAATGGGACACAGGAAATTTTAAACCCTTGGATATGAGTAAAATACTAGGGTACCTTCGACAAATGCCCTCGAGGTATGAAAAATGGTTCCCTAAATTCACTGGTAGTGATGGGGTTACAACCGACGATCACATGGATAATTTTTGGGCTTTCTTTCAACTCCACCCTATCAGTGACGATGCTGAGGATTTGCCAATTAAACTTTTCTTTGCCACTCTTCATGGCAATGCTAGGAAATGGTATAATGATCTCCCTAATGCTAACATCACATCTATGGACCAATTAGAAGAAACCTTATCAAGAAATGGGGTATTGAATTAGATGTCCACATGCTACTAAAAAGACTCGACTACATGAAACAAACTGAGAACGAGACTGTCAAGGAATTCCATACTAGGTTTGAGAACTTGTTGTATCAGATTCCTAGAAGCCATCGTCCTGAAGACATATACCTCGCTTACCTCTATACCAATGCACTCTTAGTGCATTTAGGGTTTCTTCTCAGTAAAAAGGGGCTAAGATCAATCCAAGAAGCTTATTACATGGCTATACAAATCGAGGAAAATATCTCCTTGTTCAAGCAAGAACACCTTTTTACTCCAGAAACTAAAGTTGATGACCCCATAGATACCCCAGATGCTATTAGTCTGGAAAAATTAGTTTCCCTTGAAAACTTTGTTAGTAAATTCTAGGAAAGAAGGGAACAAGTCATCGACCAACAAGAGGTTGAGGAGAGGGATCCCAATAAAGGTTTCCAATCCCATGAAGAAGAGCAAGAATTTACTCTTGTTTCTACCGAGGATAATGAAGACCTAGTTAAAAAGCGAGAGCCTGAAGATATCAAACATGACGATGAAGTATTAATGTGTGCTCCCCCTTTTGATGAAGCCATCCAAGATCCTATTTATTCTGCACAAGATGAAGAGAATGAGGTGAGTCATTTTCCTTTCCAGTTTTCTGGTGACATTTTATTCTATGATTCAAAGGGTGAAGAAGTAAAGGAACCCTTGGAAGAGCTAAGTCCTTCATTTTCTGATGAAGACATGATTAAAGAGATGAGTATTGGGGATGATGTACTGAACCCTCTTTCATTTGATGAAGTCATCCAAGCCATTGACACTCCTACACAACAATAAGTGAGCACAATAAGTTATTTCCTTTCCAGGATTTCGATGATGCCCCATTTTATGATTTGGAAAGTGAAGAAGTATCATGTTATGATAAAGGTAGTGATATGGTTGATAACATTGATGAGTTCATACATGTTGGAAGACGTAAGTGGGATGTGATTGGTTCAGATAAGGATCCCATTTATGACATTGAGGGTCATTTCCAAATGTTTTCTTTACAACTATCATATGAGGTTACTAATGGTTATGACATTTGGCAACAAGGAAATGATGTCCTGACAGACATCTCCAAGGGTGACCTAGTTCTATTTTCTCTTGATAATTTTCGGTCATACCTTGAAGGTTTTGATGAGTATTCATTTGAGCACTTGGATTTATTCTATGAAGAAGATTATCAACCACCATTGTGCTCAGGTATTGATAGAGCTGAGGACAATGTTTGCTCAAAGCAGTGTACTTGTGACAAGGTTCTCCAACCCCTTTCGATTACTTTACCTCGCTATGTCACTAAGGGTGTAGTTGGGAAACCTGTCCCTTGTCTTGAATTTTCTCTAGAGAAAATCCTTTTAGAATTCAAGGGTAAGTTGAATACCTTAAGAAGAAGTTTATTATCTCAATATTTCAACCTTCCCTTAAGAAATTGTCAATCACCCTGTAGGTTCCTACTAGTCCCTTCCCATACCTCAGGATGTGAAGACGTCTAAGGTAGCCAACCTTCAGACTTTTTGAGTTAGTTTGCCAAGCCTTTGATTTTTCACGATCCCTTTCTGAGATGGATTAAGCATTTTCCTAGAAGTGTGACTTGGCATAATTTTGTCTCTCCCACCCGCCTCCATGAGCTAGACTTTACGATTTCCGATGATGCGATACATGTTCTAACTCATGTTATTTTTGTGCTTGACTTATCATTGTTTTGGTTCACGATGAAGCACAAAGGCATGTATTATGAGTTATTGCTAGGATGGTTTCAGTGGTTATTTGACTACACCTAGCATTCAACCAACAGGTAAGTAGAGGTAAGTTAAGCATTTGCATCCATTGTATATACCATCTGCATTATATCATGTTAGTGTAGTGTAGTTTCATTTTTGCACTCTTTCATTATGTATATATGCATGCTTACTTTTGTTTTTATTATATCATATATGAGCGAGGGTTGATATCACCACTCTGAAGATTACTGATTCATTTTGTTGAGATCTAGCATATACATGTCATGCCAGAGATGTTGAGGTTCTCATGCGCTCTACTGTGAACACATGTCCCCTAGTTGGAGCCAGATGTATCCCCTATCCCAGGGATAACTAAGGAGATTGTCTCGAGGCCCACAGGTCCTAGACATGGAGTACCAAGAGCCAAACGACTTGAGCTTGGCCCCAGAGGGCCCATATTTTCTTCAGTGCATTCCATCTATCATCAACAACAACATCCATCCCACCAGCCTGGTCCTGAAGTAGCAGTGGGTCTTGCTCCATGAGGTAATGAGTCTGTGTATCATGGTATGTGTCACTCTGATTTTCGAAGCATTTGAATATGTTGCACTGAACTCTCCTTTATTTCATAATGTTTGCTTGGAAATTATGCTCTCTAACTTGTTCATACCTGGGGGGGTGACATAATTACCTAGTAAGTTGGTTCCCTTTAGGATGAGTTGTCACTGGTTGGGTCTATGAAAGGTCATCGTCCATTCCTTCCATACTTACCATTTTTCATCATTATCCCTCTCATCTTCCCCTACCTTGGTTCGTGCATTGGGTTTGCCACACTAGGAAGGGTTGTACCTTGCCTTGTGGGAAGAAGGGGCTAAAGGCCCAAAGGGTAAAAGTAGCTGGAAAGAGTTAAAAGACAAAATAAAACCTTTGAGATGCTTTGTCCAGGGATTCCCGATAAAGCAATAAAAGGCTTCTCAGTAAGAAAAGGGGATTCATAAGATACAATAAAACTCAAGGTCTAGTTAGTGGATGGGAGGTCTCATCATGCGCCGACCTATTAGGTCCATGGGCATGTAGCGGTATGACACTACCATCTATCTGGTCACCAAACCAGGGTAGTGGATCTTGGTGGCATAGCCAAGAGAAAGGGGGTCTCATCACGAGCCAACCTTCTCATTTCTGTGAAGTGCTTGTGGGTAACGCTGTCACCTCTGGTCACCACGCTAGGACAATGTCTCCCAGATTTTCCCTTGAAAATAAAAAAACAATAAGACTAAGAATAAAAGGAATTGAATGGGCTAGGAAATAGTGGCATCCATGATAAGGTGCAACTCGCCCTCCACAAAGGCACCCATGGGCAAGATCTACATTTCCTTGTTATCACTGCATCCTCTACCCAAACACTTTCCCTACACCATTTCATAGACTTACATGACCTACATTAGCTCTCACTTTGGAAACACCCCAAAATTGAGGAGGATTAGCCCAATAGGACATCATGAGACCCTCTCCAAACCTAACTTGTTAAACTGCATAACGTCTTTGAGCATTTGTCTGGGTAAAGGGGTTTTGATGCACATGTTTGGAAAATTTGATTATTGGATGTGATTGACATTGCTATGATCCATGTGACTTATGAGCCCATGGAGTGCGTACTTATTGTTGTTATAGGACTTTTCTCGATGGATAGGCACATATGGGGAGATGATTAACTCAGACCTCCATGGGGCTGAAATCCCACAGATGGATGTTGTGACCCCAACCAAGGGTAGAGAGATGTCAGAGACTTGCACCAGGAAAAAGGAAGGACGTTTCATCAGAGACACTTTGGTAGACCTAGACCTAGGGGAATCTTGCCTTTCCACCTGGACGTTGGCCTTGGGAGGCCCATGTCATCACCATTGTGACCCTAGACGTAACCCAACATCAGGATTGACATTATGGAGGCAGTTGTGTGCTAATTAGCACGTGTGGCATCATCTAAGGGCTTGGAAGGACTAGCATTTTGCAAATGAGGCCCAACGTTTCACCCAAGAGGCTCAACATCACCCTAGAAGGGCATGATGCCAGCTCTAAAAGATGATTTTAGGGTTTAATTCTTTGAATTTGTGTAAAAACTAGATTTTTCATGTAATTTGGCCATGTCGGCCTTTTGATAACCTAAAATTAATTAAAGTTCATAATTATTGTATAAATAGAGAGATAAAAATCTCATTTTTTCATCATTCACTCACCACACAAGTGGTGGTCTGAAATTCAACCCTCTTTAAGGGTTATTCGCTGAAATCTAGTGGCGCACACTTCTTCGAGGAGACAATTCTTGGTGTATTTTGGAAAATTTTCATGTGGAGGATCTTCAACTAGGGTTTATGCTTGATTATTCTTGGTGAAGCAAGTGGAAAATCTGCATTTCTTTATTGTGAATGAATGATTATGGTGAATTTACTTGTTTCATGTCTAAGATTATGAAATTGTTTGCTTGAAACCCTAGGAGAAAGACATATGTTACTATATTTTTCTCTATAGTCTTCCACTTGCTAAAATTTCTTGAAAGACACCTATCTAGAAGTGGATACTAGAGCCCTACCATTGTAGCACTCTAGCAACCCTACTTCCTTGCCCATTGCATATTTTATTTCAACCTGTCTAAGGAAAAGAGAAATCGCCAGGGCCTAACTTTTGTTACTTTCTAGCAATTATCTCTAAGAGTTGGATTTTGAGGCCTTGGGATACCAACACCTTTCTCATCCTCTCCATCCCCTTTGACTAAACATTATTATTGCTATTTTCAGTTGCTGCTGCCATCATTGACTCCATTACCCTAGAAAGACACTAGTCTACATTTACAAGTGTTGATTGATCAAACAATTTTCAGAACTTCTTCTTTTGAACACCTACTAACTTCTACCAACCTTATATTAGCCTAAATCATTAACCTACTTGCCGTTGTTGCAAAATATTGCTACAACCATCTAACAACAACAAATTAACCCTAAAGATAACATATTATGCTAACTAGATGTTGCTAAACTGCTTGTGACTATTTATTATCAAATTGCCTAGTTAAAGCTATTATTTCAGGTCTTTATTCAAGCATTTTAGAGCATAAATCTTGTGGTTGTTACAAATTACTTATTGCTGTTATAAACTGTTACACTACTGCAATTTTATATCAACTAGTACATTTCTTAAGAGTTCAATGTTTTATGAAGCACTAACATCATTTTGGTACTTGGAAAGTGCCCCTTTTTGCCTTGTTGTCTTGTTCTGGGCAGGTACACAATATTATTTATTTGCTTCATCTTCAATAAGACTTGAAGAAACTTTTAATTTGAGTGTTCTATGAGAGGGGAAGGATTTCCTTGTGTCATTTGCCTTAGCCTTCTCAAACCTCTAGGTCACTTGGGACCTCTCCCTTGGGGTACTGCAACATACTCCTAAATAGAAAGGGATTTCCTATTAAGGTGACAGTGATAGGTCATTCCTAGTTACACCAATTTTGTATCCACTTGCCTTGGGATTTTGGGAAAGTACAAATTGTGCGATAACAGTGGGAAAATTAGGTAGTGTTGTTGTGGGTGGTAAACGAGACGATGACGATAATGATGAAGGCGAACTAGACAAAGAAGATGGAAAAGTTGAATATAGATGTGAGGAGTTAGGTACATCAATTGGTTGCATAGGTGCGGATTATGAAGGGGAAGGAGTTTGCAATGTGGAGAAGAAGGAAGAGTCGTTCAAAGTGTGCAAGAGGTGAAGGAAGAAAGTAAAGAAGCATCAATACATTTATTAATTGTTGATTGATCAACAACCTTTTGAGAAAAATGCTTAAATTTTTTTAGGGGAGCTTGATGTAGAAGCATCATTGGGAATGAACAATCTTGTATCACAAAAAATAATTTGATTTTGTTTATTGTAGTTTTAGATAATTTTTCCCATTTTGTTAGGGTTTCAATCACTACAAGGGACAAGTAAAGGTCAATGTATACATCTTTCATTGATGAAGTTAGGCATTCAAAGTCTCTTGCAAGTTGGACTCAATAACATAATTTTTTTATGGGTTTCTTGGCCAATATCTTTTGTTTGTTTAAATATTATTTTAATGAATTTTATAAAGATAAGGTTACCTTAAAGACATTTACCACAAGCTGCAAACTAAAGATATTAATATAATAACTAAAGGCATTATAGAGGAAGTAGAGATCGAAGATATGAATAGGTGGAGGATATGTAACACCAACATAGATGGAGACCGTACAATGTTAAAGAAAAGGTCATCAATAGAAGAAAGTATGCCTGTAATAACCACTAATCTTGTTGTGGCAGTTTCATATCCTACTTTAGCAGTTACACCAAACTATGTGCTTGGATTTTGTATTTAAATTTGATAAGAACATTGAGACACAATGGTGAGATGAGTTCTTGATTGATGGAAGATCCAAAACTTCTTAGAGCTATATAATGGCAAGTAATAGACTTGTAGATAGGAATTGAGGATATGTGCCAATAGGAAGCACTAAGGCGATCTTCTTTGGAAGATCATTTTACATGATAGGATGAACATATTGTTCTGCATAATAAGATGAACAAATCGTTCATTAGAAGCACTTGTAACATTGCCTATTATCACCTAGAAATTCCCACTTCCTTGAAACCCAAGGGAGTCCGAATAACATTAGAAATCAAGCTACTATCACTTTTCTTGACCTCTCTCACTTCGAAGTTAGTGCTTACTAATTTAAGGGGGTATCCCTGATTGATCTAAGATATTAACTGCAAGTCAATAAATGATTAAGTACCTTTAAACTACTAAAAGATTGTTCTATTCATAATATGATATTAAAGTGTAAAAGACAAGCAACTGAAAGCTCTCTAAAATGGTCCTAAATGCATGAAAGACAATGCAGAAAATTAACACTATGTTGGTCATGCAACCCAATGCAAATGTAAAGTAAAAGAATGCTAAATTTAAATACAAAAATTCATGTACAAAAAGCTGTTTAGACTGTTTTTATCACTGTAAGTGCAATTTAAATGCAAATTTTTAGTACTTTTATGCTTTCTAGTGCACACAAATCAAGAAAGAAGTATACTTTACTTTTCTTTCTGCATGAAAATTGAAAAAACAACAACTAGCTAATATTGTTGTATTTTGATAGAAAATTGAATAAAAGCAAATTAAATATGCCTATTCTATATGTTTAGAATGCATAAAATGCACTCAAATTGAAGTAAACTGATAGTTTTTGCTTTATTTTATGTGTATTTGATAGCTCAGGTAAATTAACCATTGCCTTACATAGTTGAAATATGAAGGAAAGAAAAACATATAGGGTGAATGATAATATTCAAATCATATTGCTTAAATTCTATGTCAAAACTTAATTTAAAGTAAGAGTCTAAGTACAATATAAATTCTTACACAAGAAACAAAAGGGACATTCGTCAAGAAAATGCTTGAATTCTTTTATTACCAAGAGTTGTAGGAAGAACAGAGTCCTTGATAGGTTAGGAGACACCAATAATCCTCCAAGATCTTGGGGAAGCCATGATGTATAATTTCTTCTCTACAAGATGGAATATGTACAATCATGATGTTACAAAGACCAAATCCAACTATCACAAATATTTGATGCTATCACTCAATCACACACTCTCAAGAAAAGAATAATGGAAGCAATGAAAGGTACAAGTCAATAATCAATAAACTCTTGCTCTCAATTACCCAATCATGAAAAGTCCCTTTCACTCATATTGTTAGTAAAATATATAGATGATGGAAAGGGGGAGAGAATGAGAATAGAAGTGATCGAAAATAGAAGAGATGTAAGAATAGTAGTCTCCAAGTATAGTGCTCATATTATGAGAAAAAAAAACATTTGTATGAAGACACTATTCTATAAGTTCACCCTCCTTCCATAATAGCCACTTGCAAGAAAAAACATACTTTTATGGTTGATTTCCACTTTTAATGCACTTCTTGGATGACTAAAGTAGGCCCAACAAATTTCACAAGGGGAGAATCCCCTAAAACTAAGTCGATGCATGAAAAAGGTGTAATGGATTTAGAAGCAAATGCATGATCATAATTAGAAAGGTGGCTAAAGGATAAAAATACGGAGGAAGAGTATTAAATATAGCAATCAACTTCCTTTAAGTGGAGTGCTTCATATGCAATGAATAGTAAATCCCCCCCAAATCTTATGCATGAAGAATCTCCTAACTAAGGTGCACCCTTCCAAAGTCAACTAATGTTGGAAATAGTAACAACAACTCAACTCAAAAGGGCACCAAAATAATAATGAAGGGTGTGTAGGCCGTGGAATCAAGAATAATAAGGGTGGTTAAGAGGGAAATCAAAGGAGCTCCATGAGGAGGGTGAACTAGGTCGAGAGGTAAGAGGGATACCATGGTTAGGTCCCTCTCAAAATAGTAAATATGCCACATGGGCCCACCAAGAACTCTAACATCTACCAAAATGCATCTAGTGCTTGAAATTTCAATATGCTTAGAATGTCGTGAAATTAGACACTGCCATTGTACACCATACCATGTATCCAAAAGTCCAATCATTTCGCTAAAAATAACATTGCTAAAAATAGATGAAAATTCATGGTCTCGAAATCAATGGAAATCTGAACCATAGGAAAAACTCAATACTAGGTCCTCAAATATGTAATCACTCTGTCAATCACACCAAACTCAGAAATTGCTAAAAATAATAGTTTTTAAAAATAGAATTTGTTAAAAATAACAACTTTTTAGATTTGCCTCATATTTGAACTCCATGCACATCTTTTCAAAGGGTGTCCAAAACTATGATATGATTAAGAAAAATATGATTTCTAAGAAACATAAAAATTCAAATATTGCAAATCTTGAAATCAAGAAACTCTAATCATAACCTTTAGGGTCTTTGATCTCCCATACTTGCTCTGAATGTTGCAAGAAACCAACATGTATGGGGCACCCACTGCCACTGAAAACTTGTCCATTAGATGTACCTATACATGTATGAATTGCTCAAGAAACATATCCTACCATCAACCCCTCAATAACAAAAACATGTGACCTCGTGCCAAGTCTAAACGATACTCCATGAACCATTGATGTTTAATCGATTTACTGACTAACCAATCCATCTTGTAATGTACCCACAAACAGACTAAGATAGGCACTCTAATATATTTTGAAGAAATCAAATCTAGGTGCTAAAACTAGCTCCAATTGGGAAAATAATCTTCCTGTGGGATAAAAAGAATCCTGGAACTTTAGATGAAGTACAGTTGTAATATAGGACCATAAGAATTCATTGTGTATAAATCCCCACATGTACAAGCTTTAAAGAAACCCTAAATGGAAGCTAAGCATGCTCAAATAACCACAACTTGCAACCTACAACTCTTAACATGTATGAATCTCCACAATGGAATGATGACTTATTTTGGAAAATGGGAGAGATCATTTATTCCAAGGACACTAATGTCAATTCCTACTAGACATGAGGCAATCCACCAATAATGGCAATGGGACCCGAGGTACGAGTATAATACTAACAAAGTGAATAAATGAGATGAAGTCAAACAATGAAATGAATTACTCAATCATAACTCAATAATAATGAAAATATTTGTTAAATGTGAGGTATTCTACCAATGAGGTTTGTAGACACCAATGTACTCAACTTCTAAATCAACCCCTAGAGAAAATGTGTCATAGTCAACGGGGGAAGATTAATTTAGAGAAAAGTGATGAAAAGTCCTAACTAGTGCAATGCAAATATATAGGAAAATATAAGGAAACATATATGATACGATGAAATATCCTTGATCCAACTGATCTGGATATCTATTGATGATCTAGTATTCTGTCTCACAGATATGATACTTTGGAGGTTTCTAGATGCGTTTTATCTTCATATCTAATACTCTGGGGGTTTTTGGATGCATTTTAGTTATGTGTTTGAGATGTTTTGTGATTGTCGCATGTGCATGTTATACATTATGGTTTAAACAATATATATATGACACATGCGTAAATAAGGAACAACAACCGCCCAATAATATGTATTATGAGATTTAAGCAGGGAAATACAATGAAATACTGGAAATATAGAAAATAGTCATAAGTTAGATCTCATGGATCGTCACTGGAATACAAGCAAATAACATAAAATACCCATGACTAGAAGATGAAGGCAGATCTGATGTATGCATAGATAGATCGAAAAAATTGACAGTTTCGGCGAAGCACAATACACACTACAAACTGGAAAACTCGTCCGAAAGGCTGTAACCGTCGGAATGAGATGGAAACTGTCTTAGCAGAAGCACCTTGGCCTCTAGATCGTTCCTGGTGACTTTCAGATGGAATATATGTCCTATGAGGCTCCAGATCTCACCCCCTGGGGGTCTGCGCACCTCTTGGACTCCCTGGGTGCGCCCAAATGATTCTCCCAACATAATCAACTACTATATGATTCAAAATGATCTCCCTAGCTAATGTTGAACTGGGTTAGAGGGGCTTCGTCGGATCTGATCTAATACGCCATCTATAACCCCAACTGTCCTTCCAAAAGAGTTGCGCCCAAAAATATTCCATCGTCATAATTTAATGGGATTTGGCTCAATCTATGCGCCCTAGATGGATATCAACTAGGTCGGAAGGGATATGCAATACAAGCTTTGATCTCGTGCAAATACACACACCCTCTCTCTGACTTGCACACTCACTGGCTGAGCTCCACAACACTGCAACTAGATACTCCTGAATCACATGGTGAAATACCTGGATGGTATCTCTGATGGGCTAGGGTGTGTCTCTCAACACCGAAACCGATCAATGGTGGTGGTTTCCTCCAAAAATCCACAAAACAATAGAAGTCGAATATCCTCCTCTGGGAACTCTCTCAACATCAAATCATAACATAGCATAATGAGGAATTAGGTCGAATTCCTCCCTTTATACTCTTCCCGATCTAATTCACCATTAACCTCACTTAAGCTAGGCGCTTTTCCTCCTAAGTTGAGTAATTAATTAATTGAGTCCCCCCTTAACACTTTTTCGTTCTATTTCTCCATTGACTTAGGCTTAAGTGACTTTTCCTATGTTTTTTGTCTTAATTCACCATTTAGCCATCAATTCTCCCTTATTTCTCCTCTCGTTCCCTGTTTGTGCCTGACTATAGTCTACAGGAACAAATAGACTGCTAAGTCACTCCCTGCTGGCCTACTCTTGGGAACGAGACATCAAAGTCCTCCCTTCCCGAGATTGCTTGTCCTCAACCAACATCAATCCTAGGTGCTACAAAATATGCTCCCCCTCCCACGTGGAATCATCCAATGGAAGTCCACTCCATCTAACCAAGCACTCCCTGATGATCATGTTCGTCAACCTGCGCTCTCTCTGCTCGAGCACCTCCTCTAGCACTAACTCCAACTAACCCTCCTCATCTAAGGGTGGAAACTCCTCTGAAGTGATGATCTGTTGTCCCACTACCTTTTTAAGGCAAGAAACATGAAAGACGTTATGAATATTGGTACCCTATGGTAGCTCTATCTCGTATGCCACCTCCCCTACCCTCTTGATGAATCTATATGGCCCATAAAATCTCGGTTTCAGTTTCTCTGCTCTGCTCCTCTTCAAGGTGGACTGTCGGTATGGTTGTAACTACAGAAAAACCAAGTCCCTAACCTCGAAATTGCCCTCGACCCTCTGGGTGTCTGCATAGATCTTTTGCTGGTTTTGTGCTACCTGCAAGTTTTCCTTCACTGCTCGCAAAATCCTTTGGCTCTCCTCCACCCAATATTTGGCCCCCAAGACCCTGTTATCCCCAAATACAGTCTCCACAAAAGTGGGTGCATCGTATCCATACAATGCTCTAAATGGTGACATCCTGATAGACATATGGTGAGTTGTGTTGTAACAGTACTCACCCATGTGCGTTGTTGTCCTCCCACATAGTTCCTCAGATACCCCTCCACCCATTTGTTGACAATATCTATCCGTCCATCTATCTGTGGGTGGTAGTTGGTACTCGTGGCTAGCTCTGTGCCTGTCAACTGAAAAATCTCCTACCAAAAGAAGTGCCCATCTCTATCACTGACTATCTGCTTGGGTAGGCCATGCATTCTGAATACCTCTATCAAAAGAAACTTTTCTACCTGTATGGCCTTGTAGTCCATGGGAATGGCAAAGAAGTGTGCAAATTTTGTCAGCCTGTCGACCACCACAATTATACAGTCCCTGCCCTACACGCGAGGGAGTCTTGTGATGAAATCCATAGAAATGCTCTCCCATTTCTGCTCCGGAATGGGTAGAGGCTGAAGTAACCCTGCTAGGTGTGTCTGCTCTGCCTTGGTCTGCTGAAAAGTTGTGCACTCCCGGATGTGCTTAAGTACATCATCCTTGAGACCCTTCCACGAGAATCTTTCCATTATATTCCCGTAAGTTTTGAAATACCCTTGGTTCCCTACTGCAGGCGAATCATGACACACCTTCAGAATCTTCCCCCTTTAGGTAGATTCTGGAACCAAGTAGATTCAGTCTTTGTAGAAAATGACATCATCCAGTATCCATTATCTATCATCAACCACCTTCCCATCCATCACCGCACAAACAATTTTTTTTTCTGAATATTTCACCAACAAATGTGCTTTCCAATCTATGCAAATGTCCATCATCGAACACCCTGGTGGCCTCCTAGACAAGGCATCTGCCATGACGTTACTTTTTCCCTTGACATAATCAATGTCAAATTCAAAGGCTTGGATCTTCGAGACCCACTTCTATTGTCTCTCACTGAGGTCTTTCTGATCCAGAAAATACTTGAGACTGTTGTGATCAGTCTTCACTACAATCTGCTACCCACCAAATACTGCTTGAATTTGGTTAAGCCATGCATGATTGCTAGCATTTACTTGTCGTAAATAGAGTAGAGTCACTACGATTCACTGAGCTTCCTGCTCTCAAACACAATGGGATGGCCTCCCTACATCAACACTGCTCCAACCCCCACCCCTGATGTGTCGCACTCCAAGACGAGTGACTGCGAGAAGTCCAGAAGGGCTAGAACATGGCATGTGCTCATAACCTCCTTCATCTTCTCAAATGGTCATTGTGACTCCTCTATCCACTGAAAATCATCCTTCTTGGTCAAATATGTGAGTGGTTCTCCTAACTACGAAAAACCCCTGATAAACCTCCTGTAATAATTGCACAGCCCAAAGAATCTCTTTAACTCTGTCAAACTCCTGGGGGTTGGCCAATCCAAAATGGCCATGATATTCTCCTGATGTACCTGAACCCCTTGTGCACTGATGATGTGGCCCGAGTAAAGCAACTCTCTCATCCTGAACTCACACTTGGAGTCTTTGGCATATAGTGACTGCGCCTCCATGATGCTCAATACCTCCTCCAAGTGCCCCATATTCTCCTACCATATCTTGTTATAGACCAAAATGTAATCGAAGAAAACCAAAACCGATTTCTTCAATTGACCCCTGAATATGTGGTTCATTCAAGACTGGAATGTAGCCGGTGCATTGGTTATCCCAAATGGCATAACCAGAAACTCAAAATGGACAAAATGGCATCTTCTCTATGTCCTGTTCTTTGATGATGATCTGATGATATCTAGAGCGTAGATCAATCTTCGAGAAGAAAACTGCCCTATGTAGATCATCCATCAACTCGTTAATGCGAAGGATAGGATACCAGCTCTTGATGGTTTTCTTATTCAAGGCCCGGTAATCGATGCACATCCTCATGGTACCATCCTTCTTCAGGACTAAGACAAATGAAGAGGCGAATGGACTTCTACTAGGTCTGATGTGTCCCATTTCCAGCAATTCCTTGATTTGTTTTTCTATCTCATCCTTTAACCTCTTAGGATGACGATAGGGGGGGTGATCATGGGTTTGTCCACCTCCTCCAACTCAATGGTATGCTCAAATTCCATGTCCGACGGTCTTCCTGGTGGAATCGACCCAAAAACCTGATGATGTCGTCCCAACAAGTTCCTGATCTCTATTTGATACTGTTGTTGACCCTCAGAATCCTTCCACATAGTAATCAAGCACTCCACGGAAAATGCTTCCTCCCCATGCCTGAAGATCCTCTCCATCCTCTTGGCTAAGACTGTCCGGGGTGCTCTTGTCGACATGCCCCTCAGGACAACCCTCTTCCCGTCATTGTCTCTGAATCCCATCTCCAAGCTCTGGTAGTTGGTGGTGATTTTCCCCAAGGTGATCAACCAATGGACTCCTAAAACCACATATGTTTCTGGTAGGTCAACCACATAAAATGTATCTCTCACGGTGTAGTTTCCTAACTTGATCTCCAAGTCCGAAACTTTTTTTAGACACTCCACTATATGGCCATCTGCTACTGTGACATCAAATACCTCAAACTCCTCTGTCTTAAGGGCCCGTCTTGATACCAATGAAGTGTCGATGAAGTTGTGGGTGGCCCCACCATCTATTAGGGTGATTTCTTGTTGCCCCTGAATAGTCCCTCTGATCTAGAGGGTGTCGTACCCGAGAACACCAGAAAGGGTCGCTATGACTCCTCCCTTTGCTAGTTTTCGTCTGCTATCCTGCTCAGGAGGATGTGGAACTACTAGTGGGTGGGCCCCTGTCGGTGTCGATGGTCTACGGGGAGGTTGTTCCTCCACCTGCTCTGAATCCTCCTCTGAGCTGGTGGATCCACTGTCCTGATCCTCCTCTTCACTATCCACACCATCCTCTACCACCTCAATATAGTGAATCTCTCCCTTGCCCATGCACCTGTGGCCTGGGACCCAAGAATCTTTGTAGTTGAAGTAAAGCTTATTCCTCATAAGCTCTCACCTCGTCTCATCATCCAACTTCTCCTTTCCCTTCCACTCTCTCTAAACTGGCTTTCGGTCTCAATCCTTCTATGGTACAAAGGGTTTGAAAAAGGGTTTAGTTTTTGGCAATGAGTCTGCCAAATCTCTAGTGCGTAGGATGGCATCCTGCAAGGTGTGAGGCCAATATGCCTTTACCCATCCTCTCAAGGGTTCTGTGAGACCTTTTGTGAATAACATGATCAGTCGGGGCTCAGATATATGTGTCACTGCCACTGCTACCCACTGAAAATTTGATATGAATGCCTCTGATGTGCTAGTTTGTCTCAGCTGGGATAGATCTATGAAATGTATCTTTGGATCCCTCCTGTCAAATCGACCGATGAGTCTCTCTGTGAACTCCCTGTAGGAGGTGATGTGACTGTGGCTCAATGTCACCAATCCATGATACCGCTACTCGTACGCCTCACCCTCCAAGTGTAAGGTAGCGAAACTGATGGCCTCTGTCTCGATCATCTGGTTGAGCTTGTAGTAGGTGTCTATCTTTTGTACCCAAGCTCTGGCGGTGCATTTGGATGAACCGTCGAAAGAAGGTATGGTGAGTTTACCAACTTTCCGGATGAAATCAATGTTATGCCCCTGCTACTGCTGCGACCCTCCCCTCTGTGGCTCTCTGGGGTGATTCCTGAGTCTGAGTCCACAATACTCAACTAGGGTCATGTCCTGATGGAAGTCACGACCCAATGCTGCATACTCCCTCTGATACTCTGCAATGTCCTCTGCATGAGTGGGCGGTCTCTATGCTATCAACAACTATGCTACTACCGAGGGTGCCCTCTGGAAACTGGGAAACAAAGGTCTGGGAATCCTACTTGTAGAGTTCTATGTGCGAGTGGGTGATTGGGGTCTACTACATGCCCTTGAGTTCCCCTGTGCTTCATGTGGGACTTGTGTGCCCGAGGTGCCCACCATAGCCAATCTATCAGCCACCTGTGCTAAGGACCGAGACATGGTCTGCTGACTAGGTAATATATCGTTGATAACCTGCATGAAGGTTTCCTTTGATTCCATGGGGGCCTTACCACTACCCTCTGGTCGTTCATATCTGTCTCCTAGCATCCTCTCTACCTCACACTCTTCTCTTCTCTCTACTTCTCTGTGTGCCTCTTCCTCTTCCTTTGAGCTGGGAGGGAAAGGAGGAAAGTCAGGCCTAAGCCTTCTTTCCTTGCACCTGTTGTAAGTGACATATTTTTCACCTACGTGCTCACGAACATCTAGGTCTTCTGTTGCACTCATCGTCTTTAGTCACAGGCTGGTAGGACTAAATCTATGATACCACTAAAACATCCCTGATCCAGCTGATCTGGATATCTACTGCTGATCTAGTATTCTGTCTCACAGATCTGATACTCTGGGGGTTTCTAGATGCATTTTATCTTCAGATCTCATACTCTGGGGGTTTCTGGATGCATTTTAGTTATGTGCTTGACATGTTTTGTGATTTTTGCATGTGCATGTTATACATTATGGTTTAAACAATATATATATATATATATATATATATATATATATATATATATATATATATATATATATATATATATATATATATATATATA
>ML780322.1:415949-442258 GCA_009831015.1 Picea engelmannii | reverse complement strand
AATATATATATATATATATATATATATATATATATATATATATATATATATATATATATATATATATATATATATATATATATAATGCATGCGGAAATAAGGAACAACAACCGCCCAATAATATGTATTATGAGATTTAAGCAGTGAAATACAATGAAATATAGAAAATAGTCATCAGTTAGATCTCATGGATCGTCACTGGAATACAAGAAATTAACATAAAATACCTGTGACTAGAAGATGAAGGAAAATCTGATGCATGCACAAATAGATCGACAAAATCGACAGTTTCAACGAAGCACGATAACTGCTACAAACTAGAAAACTCATTTGGAAGGTTGTAACCGTCAGAATGAGCTGGAAACTGTCTCAACAGAAGAACCCTGAATTCTAGACCGATCCTGGTGACTTTCGGATGGAAAATTTGTCTTATGAGGCTCCCAATATCACCCCCTGGGGGTCTACACACCTCCTGGACTCCCTGGGTGCGCCCAAATGATTCCCCCAGCGAAATCAGTTGCTATATGACTCAAAATGATTGCCCTGACTAATGATGAAATGGGACAGAGGGGATTCCTCGAATCTAATATGATACTTCGTCTATAACCCCAAATGTCCTTCGACAAGAGCTACGCCCTGGATGTCTGAATTCTATGCCCGGAAATATTCCACTATCATAATCTGATGGGAGATGGCTCAATCTATGCGCCCTGGTTGGATCTCAATTGGGTCGGAAGGGATCTGCAATACGAGCTCTGATCTCGTGAAGCTAGACAAACCCTCTCTCTGACTTGCGCCCTCATTGGTTGAGCTCCGCAACACTGTAAACTGGATACTCCTGAATCGCACAGTGAAATACCTGGATGGTATCTCTAATGGGCTAGGGTGTGTCTCTCAACACCGAAACCGTTCAATGGTGGTGGTTTCCTCCAGAAATCCACAAAACAATAGAAGTCGAATCTCCTCCTCTAGGAACTATCTCAATATCAAATCATAACATAACATAATGAGGAATTAGGTCGAATTCCTTCCTTTATACTCTTCCTAATATAATTCACCATTGACCTCACTTAAGCTAGGTGCTTTTCCTCCTATGTTGAGTAATTAATTAATTAATTCCCCACTTAACATCTTTTCATTCTATTTCTCTGTTGACTTAGGATTAAGTGAATTTTCCTCTTTTCTTTGGCTTAATTCATCATTTATCCATCAATTCTCCCTTACTTCTCCTCTCGTTCCTTGTTTGTGTCTGACTATAGTCTACGAGAACAAATAGACTATTAAGTCACTCCCTGCTGGCCTACTCATGGGAACGAGACATCACATACGATTCCATAGGAAAAACTCTCTTGGACTTGGCTCAACTCTTTTAACTCAAACTTTTAAAATATGACCGACAAGACACAGGGATCAAAGATAAACTTTCAGATTATGACACAACTCCTTATCATGCCTTTATTTTTTGACTCAACATAAAGTAAAGACATGACTCGATAACTTGAAAGAACTACCATCCCAAAATAAAAATCCTAATAAACTAGAATAACCTCTCGAAATAACTTGAAAAAACATGAAATCAAATAATGGGAAATAAACCTAAAATTTCACAATGGAAAATTGAACTTTGACTTAAGGGAAAGGAAAAGCATAAAACATGACTCAACTGACTTAATAGCAAAAAAATGGAACAATTGAACTTACTAACCTACTGAAAAACTTAGATCCTTCTCTCTTTTTTTTTCTTCCTTTTTGATGCAGGAGCATCGCTCCACCTCATCAAGCGCCATCAAGCTAGAGCATCAACGCATAAGGAGGAACGAGTTCCAAGGGATGAGAGGCACCAACCCTCTCATTTTGAACCCAAATTTAAAAATTTTGATGTAATTAAATGAAATTAAATGTAGTAAGGCTCAAAGAAGCCGATCCATGTGCGTTTGTATAGGTTGCATTTGAAGTCTCCTTTAATGGATGATAGGTAGATAGGATTAGTTCTGGCTCAGACTAGTTGTTCCTTGAATGCAATTCAATGCGAGTAGGTAGATGGAGGAAAGGCTTGAGGAGCCCTTCTTTTGTAAAAATATCTTGTATCAAAATTCATAAGGATGAGTTAGTAGTTGAGAGAGTTGTAGAGAGCTCAAGAGAGGAGAGGAGAAGAGCTGAGACTCACTTGCAGTCTATCCTTGTAAACATTGTACAGAGCATTCATAATTAATACAAAAGTGGTTTTTCCTGCATATGATGTTTTTGTATTTTTATGTTTGGTGAATGTTTATTCTATAAATGTTTTATGTGTTTAATTCATGTATGTTGTAGATGTGCATATATGTTCCCTTTGCAGGTTTATATAGACTTCTCTATATTTATGAATTTCTGGGTAATTCTGGGCTCTTAGGCTTGTGCAAGGAGTGCACACCAGAGTGATTGAAAACTCTGTGAAGCCAACACAAGGAGTGTGTTTCGAACTCTGTCTCGAGTTCAGAGAAGAGAATGCCAGGTGAGCAAACCAGACTAATTCATTAAGCTCAGAAGGGAAAACTGCGTAAGGAGTGCACATTAGAGTTGTTGAACACTCTGAAGAAGACATACCAGAGTTACTGAATACTCTAAGGCATCTGCAAGGAGTGCAGTGAGAAGGCACAAGGAGTGCGCGAGAAATTTAATTTGATTTCTAGGAGAATGTTTCCAAGAGGGCACGTCAGAAGGTAAAGCTCAGGGGGCGCAGTGCAATTCTTCACAGAGAGCGCAAGGAGTGCGCGAGTGAACCTTTAGAGTTCAGGTTTCAGGAGGTGAAGATGAGCAAGGAGTGCACAAAGCTAACACATTGCTAAAGTGTTGGACAAGCTCAGGAGGACAAGCACAAGGTGCCAGGAGGGCACAAGAAATTAAGAAAGAGTCAAAGGGCCGAGACCCCTTTGAATTCCGAGCAACTCCAAAACTCAGGAGAGATAGCGCAAGTACGCGCAAGGCCTTGCAAGGACTGCATAAGGTGAGAACAATCCAAGTTCCAGACTGTTGAGAAGATTAAGAATCCGTAGGTGAACTTATTTTCAAGTTCAAATCTCAGGGGAGGTAGCACACACAAATTCCAAGTCACTGGTCTTGCAGAGGAAGGTTCAAAGGTCGAGCCTTTGAAATTTATTGAGAAAAATTCTTCAACAAAAGGAAAAGTGTAGCAACAACAAAATAGGAAGCCATAACTGCTGTTGGATCAGCTGTCGGAAGAAATTTGGACCATCAGATCATAGTCTAGAATGAAGGAGCGCGCAAGAGAAGGACAAATCTCATCTGTTAGATCTAGGTGCGTGGATCGATGACCGTCTGATCCAAGTAAGTAGCATGCACTTTAAGCTCAGAATTCCTTCGGACTTCGTAAATTTCAGGTGCTTTTATTTTTGTCTAAGAAGTTGAGGTTCCCGATGTCCCGAGGACCTGAAGTGAATCTAGACCATCCATTTCCAAAGGATGCGTGTCGACAGATTAGGGATAGTCTGGAAGAATAGAGGCACAGAGTATATGAGACTCTTGAAGCTATGGGTAGCGGAGTAAATCCTATCCATCGATCTAGGATAGGGATACATGGAGGAAGGAGGAAAACTCCATAAATTTGACATTCAGGAGAAACCAAGTGTGGGTGAGTGCAATTGCCCGAAGCGCCAAACAAATCTAGGTTATCCATCATCGAGGACACACGTCAAATAATTTGGAGTCCAGAAGGCAAGCACTTCGGGAGGAAGGAGTGTTGTAGAAGGAGTTCCCAAGACTTTCGAAGCTCCGAATAGCGGAGTTCATCTCCACCATTGATCTCGGTGGACAGGTGTCACCAGATCCTGCACTTCGGAGGACAGACACTCCAGGGAAAATTCGACAGCATGGAGCGAGAAAATATGGAGGCTCGAAGGCCGAAGCCAATCCTGGTCATCGGATGCATAAGACACGTGGATAACAGATCCAAAATCCCCTAGTTCAGAGTTCGGGAGAAGATAAGGTACGAGGTTGTAAGAGCTTCTGAATGTCCGAAGGCCATAATTCAATCCCGACTGTTGATCAGAGGGAGGACATGTGGCAACATATTTCGTGGTCTGGTGAAACTACACTCCAGAGGGAAGGAGTGAAAGGTCGTTGGGAGCAAATATTACCGAAGTCCCGAAGGCTGAGAACCATCCTAGTCATCAATCAGAAGGGGAGACGTGGAAGAGGGAGCAGTCCTTTGACATTTCGTCGTTCCGGAGGAACAAGGGTTCATGCCGAGTGAGTGCCCGAACTCCCGAAGCCCAGAGTAAATCCAGGTCATCCATCAATCAATGTATGGTAACCGTCGATCTAAGTCCTCCATGAGTTCCCTAGTCTGACACTCCAGAGATTTCTAAGTGTTATACATCCGGAACTCCAGAAGCTCGGAGTCCTGGAGTGGATTGTGGCCATTGATCGACGGGGAGGTTGCAACCGTTGATTTCTTGGAGTGTGCAACACTTCGAAATTTGCCGGAGCCAAAGCACTGAAGCATTGTAGGCGTTGATATTTTTTCGTGTTGGTCGACAATTCATGGATTTTTCATTCAGAGATAAGAAAAGGGAAAGAAAGGTAGATTGTCGAAGCCCGAGCACCAAAAAAACACCCAGTTCTTGGCGCCTGGTCATAGCTCAGGGTCATATGTAGTTTTCCGCCAAAGTGAAAACGGCTAGGGGCTCGAAATTGTTTTCAAAGGAAAAGGGGCCTAGTAAGATCCCGCGGGTTCATTCTTGGGCCTGCACATGGAAAATTAAGGACTTGTGTTTGGTAATGGGGGCTCAGCAGGGCCCGAAGAGCCGATTCGGCCCCCGATTGTGAATGATCCTAGACCGGGAGGTCGCGCGGATCCTAGGAGAGGGTGGGGTTTGCATCACTTTTTAATATTTTTATATCATATATCATGGAAATACATTAGAGCTACAATGATGAGCATATTCGTACAACCGATACAACCATGTAGATAAATGATTGATCCTACATGAAATATCAACGAAGTCATATCTCCATTGAAGCCAATCATGGAGTCTACTTAGCAATAAATAAGCCTTCATATGCTTGAATTCCAAACAACCAAATCGATGAGCTAGATAAAAATCAAGACACCGACTCTATTAGATTTCTTAATTAAGATGCATAATAATGACACAAACAAACTTTTGTTGTGTCCAAGTTATTTAGGCTATAGTTTTTTATTATCTACTTGAAATATTGTTCATCCAAAATAGGTTGTTATCAATGAATGATTGTTTGTGAGATGTTTCATATGGCTATATATTGGTTCTCATGCATTGTAATCTCTTAGTTGACGAATACAATCTGCTTTATTATCGAACCTTTTATGGTATCAAAGCCTATTGTTTGCATAGTGGCTCCAAGTGAAGGATGCTTCCATTTGGTGAATAAGATTGTTTTCTAGTGAAAGATTGTTGTCTAGTGAAAGAGACCGTGGCTTGGTGTGAGTTTGGAAGATAATCATTGAATGAAACTCCTCATGCATGCTTAGGAAACTTCATTTCCTTCAGTGAAATTTTGATGCAACAATAGAGTCAATTCATATTTGTTGATCATGGAAAAATGCTTTTCTAGCTATTGGCATATCTACTGGCCTTGGCAATTGGCCCCACACAATTCCCAAGTCCTTAGGATTTGATAAATGTTGACAATAAAAGAGATTATTCTTTGGGTCCTATGATGTTGATGGGATCATTGGGTCAACCATTATGGTGCTACAATAATATAAGAGGTGTATGGCACTAGTGTATGGATGCTTGTGAATAAGTGTGGGTAACTCTTATTTGATGTGCATAACTTGCTGGGTCTTGTGGTGTGGTAACTATGTGGTGAAATAAATTCCATTGAGAGTCATACACTTACTTGGTATTCACCGGATAGATACTATGTGTAGGATTGTTATCCTACCACGATTTGGAGAGTGGAAGTATTGCCTCCCTATTGCATGGAGATTCAAGGCCATTGCCAATGCAAATGAAATTTGCTAAATTGATTCAATGGACTATTCATAGTGGTAGTAAGCTTGTTTGATAAGGTTGTGCTCAACTGAAATATTTCATATCTCACTGTTTTTGTGCTATCATTGTTCGATTGATGTTAGCAATGGCTAATTTGCATCATTTATTATTCCTGGAGTTTGAAAAATTGACTGGAAAGAATTACAGATTATGGAATCATAAGATGATAACCACTAGTGAATTTAGATATCTTGATTGAATCATATTAGGTAAAGAACAAAAACCATTGGATGATGTTGAAGACTATGATAAAAGGAATAAAGATTCTTTAATGCTTCTCAAATTGTCAATGGTAGACACATTAGTTTTAGAAGTAAGAAATGTCACTTGTGGAAAAATCTCAAAAGCAAGTATCAAGCATCTGAAGTTAGATGGGCATTGTATTCGAGAAATCTTTTGTTTTTTACTAAGTTGTAGGAAGGATGATCAATCTTTGAATATTTATTGCAGTTGAAAGGTCTTAGTGATCATCTTCTATTAAGAAGATAGTGGATGATGAAGATATGGTTGCTTTGGTGATGTGTACCTTGTCGTCATCCTTTGATCCATTTGTTGAGTCCTTGCATATACTTAGGGAGAATCAAGAACTTACATTTGAGAAATTATCAATGCTTCTTCTACATAAAAGGAGGCTAGATGAGAATGAACCATCAACTTCATCCACTATAGAGAGTGCATTTAGTGCATGGTTCAAAGGCAATGACAAATAGAACAATGCCAACAATACATCAAAGATGTCAAAATTCAAATGTAATTACTATAATAAGCTTCGGCACTTCAAGAGAGATTGCTAGAAAAGACAACATGACCTAGCAAGAAGTCAAAATAAATCAAGGCATGCAAATGTTGTCGAAGGAGATGATGAAGAAGCAGTGGGTGATTTTGCATTTGTGGCATCACAAAATCGATCAACGAAGTCTACAACCTGGTATTTTGACTCAGGTGCATCTTGCCACTACACGCCATATATATAGGTATGTATATTTCATTGAACATAAGAGTAGTAATACATTTGTTTCTTTAGGTGATGGATGAAATTAGTATGTTAGAGGATGTGGGGATGTTCGTGTCATATTGAAAAATACTTATAAAGAATGTTTGATATGTTCCTGACATGAACATAAATATTTTGTCTATTAGTGAGATAACTAAGAACCCTAATATTTGTGTAAATTTTCAAGGAAGCAAATGTATGGTCACCACTGAGTCATGATCATAAAGTGATTTCTATTGGTATTGGTGAGAAAGGGATGTATAAAATTGTTGATTTAAAAACAACGAAAGAACATGCATTATCTATGGTAGAGAATACCAGTGCACTCTAGCATGAAAGGTATGAACACCTAAGTTATTAGTGTTTATCTGTGATTAGTAAGACTGGTATGGTGGATGGTCTTCCAACCATTTAGGAATGTCATAATGCATGTATAGGCCACATTATATGGGAAAACAACATCGACATTCATTTGACACTGATAAAGCATGGTGAGTCAAAGGAGTTTTGGAACTAGTACATGGTGATGTACATGGTCCAATGAAGACACCCACAATGTTTCAAGCAAAACATTTCCTACTATTGGTTGATGACTTTTCAAGGAAAATGTGGTTTTCTTTATTGAATACAAAGTCATATAGTTTTTCTAATTTTGTAACATGGGAATTTTTGGTGGATAACCAAACATGTAAATAGGTTAGATATCTAAGATCTGATAATGAAGGTGAGTTTGTTTCAACTCAGTTCAGGGAATTCTACAAAAGAAAAGGTATACACTGGTAGTATACCACTACATGCACTCCACAACAAAATGGAAAGGAGGAATATGATATTTATGGAGATGTAAATATGCATTGTGCATTGATGGAATGTGTCATATTAGTACTAGGTGGAAGTAGTGAATACCATGGTCTACATCCTTAACATAAGTCCTTGTAAAGATTTGCAGAATATCAATCTCGAGGAATCATGGCCAAGCAGAAAATATTCTATAAGTGATTTTCATATTTTCAGTTGTATTGATTTTGCACATATTCCTAAGGAAAAGATATGTGGTTTAGATGAAAAAAGCAAGGTATATATGTGTTTTGGCTACAATGAGTAGCCTAAAGTATATAGCCTACTAGATGTCTCTATAAACAATTAATAAAGATATTATTGTAGATGAGAAAACACCATTCTTCTATCATAATGGTAAATCTATGGATAATAGTGTATGTGAAACTGTTGTTGATTCAAAATCAAGTTCTTTTGTTGAAATCAAATAGGTCTGAGAGTCAAAAACATTAGAGTAGTCAAATTCCAGGGAGGGATCTGGTGAAGTAGGGTGGGATCTGGTGAAGTAGAGAGGGATTCTCAATCTTCATAGCAAGATCATGAGGGCCAACAAAAGAGACTAAATTGGTACTATACCATGATGAAGGATGTTTGGGAAGATGAGTTTCCAAAGGAAATAGAAGTTTGGTCTATGCAATGAGGGAAACAATGTACAAAGGGATTTATTATGGTCCTATCTTACAAGTCTACTTCATCTAGAGTTCTATAATTCTCCTTATCTCGCAGGGGATTCTTTCCCTAGTTGGATCTAGTGTGGACTCCCTTAGGTTTTGAGGAAGTAGGAATTTCTGGGTGATAACATTAGAAATCAAGACGCTATGACTCCGTTTAACCTCTCTCACTTCGAATTTAGTGCTTACTAACTTTAGGGGGTATCCCTATGTGATTCGAAAATCCTTAGACACCAATTATTTCTTTACCATATATACATGCAACATATAACTTGATTCAGACTTAATTTCTTGATCATATTGAGGTGATTTGCAGAAAAATGATGATGTGCTTATTATCCAAAAACCTCATAAACTGATGATTAATTTGTAGAATGATGAGATTACACAATAGAAAATAAAATAACTATATATATATATATATATATATATATTGATGAAATATATCACTTCATATTCAAAGTCCCTTTAGATAACATGACTGTTCTCCATCATCTCGAAACACCAATTACATTACAACATGAGCTTACAAAACTCCATTTAATGGACTCTTTTTAATTCGACTACTCAAAACAGGAAAATGAGTTCACCATTAGAATCCTTGCAAAATTTTGATAAATTTGACTATAAATTCGACGAAATTCAAAACTAACTCAATCACACCCTCTTTACATGCCAAACAATGCACTATGGCACTCATTAATGGAAATTTGGACTAATAATTTTACAAATGACCTCTTATCATAAAATAGACCTCAAATTCATGATCCTTGTGAAAAATCGTGAAAAATGAGTATAAAGTTGTCTAGGTGCTATTAATATACCTCACAACACACTTTATGAGACAAACCATAGCTAGGTTTTTCGTGCGCATACTTTGAGACATGTCGTACAACCTCAGGATCCATGCCCTACATTGAGATCCGTGCCCTCGGTCTACATGTAGACATGGGAATGTGTTCAGGTCTTGGGATCCGTGCCCATATATAAGACACAACCCCAAACCTCCGACTGAAAACATGGGCAACTTAAAGCTATGTTTAGGGGAATACTCATAACATCCGACACCAATGGCACATTGGTTAAAAACATAGTTAAGTTTGGTGGAGGTCGTGGGTTCCTTTCCCATTGACTGCTGCTCTTTTTGTTGTTTTGTTATTTTAACTATATATATATATATAGTAAAGTTTGGTGGCATATAGTTATGTGATGGTATATTTCAGTAAGCCCCCACGCGGAATATAGTGTTGGTTACATTACATTTCATACAACCATGGAATATGGGTTGTGGGCTAGGCCCTCAGCCCTATTCCCATCCAAATAAAACTTTATTCAAGATTAAATATAAGTGATAACCCATACGATTAAGAACCACTCATATGGCGCATTGGTAACAAAGGATTTGTTAAGGCTTATGGAGGTTGCGGGTTCGACCCCCGTCAACTCCTATAATTTTTTGTAAATACTAACCATTATGGCCAATGGGAGGCTTCCACGTGGTAGCCTCTCATTGGCTTATTCTTTCCATGTATCAACAATTGATTGGCCCACCTGGACTTGTACGATCTGCCTAGTCATCCACCAACTTGTCATGCTACATCACCTGTACAGCCTGTGAAATCATGTGCCACATGCCACCCTTGCAGTGGTGACACATGTCACCCTTGGCTTTTCCCTTTGACTTTTTCCATGTTGACCAAACTTTGACCAACCATAACTTTTGCATACGAACTATGTTTGAGGTGATTTTTTACCGTTGGAGAGATATCGTTGAGCTCTACGCAATGATGCCATTTTCTTGGTCATTTGAGACAGCCAATTTTTGAGCTTTTATGGATTCCCTCAGACCTCTGTGAACGTTCCAGATCCTCTTAAACCTCTTTGAGCATTCCTTAAATCCTCCTGAATCACTAAGTGATCTAAGGTATTAACAACAAGTCAATAAATAATTAGAAGTATCTTTAAACCATTAAAAAATTGTTGCACTATTCATAATATGCTATTAAAGTGTAGAAAAAAACCAAGCTAAAAACTCTCTAAAGCGATCTTAAATGCATATAAAACAATGTAGAAAATTAATACTATGTTTGGCACACAACCAAATGCAATGCAAATGTAAAGTAAAAAAATGTTGAATTTAAATGAAAATTACAACAAGATAACATGTTTTTATGATTGTAAATGCAATTTAAATATTGTTTTTTAGTATTTTTTTTTTTGTGTTTTTATGCTTTCTAATGCACCCAAATCAAGAAAGAAGTATAGTTTCTTTTTCTTACTAAAAAATAAAAAAAACAACAAGCTAATAAATTTGTTGTATTTTGATATAAAATTGAATATAAGTGAATTAAGTATGTCTAGATTGCCTAGGATGCACTAAAATCGAGGTAAATTATTATTTTTTGCTTTTTTATGAGTAATTTAATAGCATAAGTAAATTAATGAGTGCCTTATGGAGTCTATAAATGAAGGAAAAAACAAACACATAGGGTGTATGATAATATTCAAATCCTATCGTTTAAATTATATGAAAAACATAATTTAAAATGAGTTAGAGTCTAAGAATGACATGCAATTTTAGACACAAAACACAAGTGATAGCCACCAATGTTGATGCTGCAACATCGGGCAGACATTCTCGCAAATTGGTCATGCTGATTTGACCAAGGGGGGAATGATACATTCACTCACGAGACCATGTTGATTTGGCTAGTGGTGAAATACCCAGGATGTTGATGTTTCTCCAATGTTGATGCTGCAACATCGGGAAAACATTCTCCGAGATTGGTCATGCTCATTTGACCAAGGGAGAATGATGCATTCACTCACTGGGCCATGCTGATTTGACTAGTGGTGAATGGCCCAGGTGTTTTCTTTCTCCTAGTAGTCATGTTGATTTGACAAGGAGTGATAAATACTCGAGATGTTCTCACTTTGCCTGCTCTAGGATGGAGTGATCTCTCTCTCTCTCTCTCTCTCTCTCTCTCTCTATCTATCTATCTATCTATCTATATATATATATATATATATATATATATATATATATATAAACTAAAAACTAGAGACTATGTATTTCTAGATATTGAAAACAAAAACACATACCAAAGGGTGAGGGTCTGCAGAAAATTGGAAACCAGATGCCTCACCGATCATCATCAAGTTCTTAGGAGAGTCACAAAGTATGCTACAACATTCAAAAAAACATATGAGTTATAGAGACAACAAAGTAAAAGGTTATATACTACCTAAAACTTTTGACATATACAACTTGGATGGCATATACAGTCTGAATAATTCTACTTATATCCTAAGGCATACAACAAAAAAAGCCTAATAGATTTTGCATTTTAGAGTCCATAAGAACTATGACCCATAGCCCAAGCTACATGGGTAGAAAGAGATATGATCAAAACAAGAGATATAATTGAAACAAAGGCATTCAAACCCGAAAGGTTCCAAGAGTCTCATGCTTGTAATCCATCTTATCGTCATCATTTGAGACTTCATCTGAAAATTTCACTTCATCATCCATAACCAGAATAGGACATTCACTCGATCCCGAAGTATCCTTCCTTCTCGTACCAAGTGGTTCTTCAGTTCTCACTCGAAATTTGATGCCAAACTGGGAGGGGTAGAAAAGGTCAAACTTGTGTTCCAGGGTTTGGATAGCTTGAGCGATGGAGTCTTTCTCTTTACAGGCTTTCCCAATGTCCCACGCTACTAAGGCTTTAACTACCCAATATTTTTTAGCCAGACAAAAATACTTCATCTCTCTAGTTCTAGTGTTTCGAGGATCCTCCACCCAATCTTTCACCTCTTGAACAATTTCTTCCTCAGAGACAATATTTCTTTGCCTCCTGACTGCATCTTTGATTTCCTTGTCTATCTTCTTCTCATCATCCAAACAAAGATATTTAAAATGAGAGCCGACTATCCATGCTACTTTGGTGTTAAGTGCCTGAATAGATCTAAAGATACATCCCAAAATAAACCCACAATATCAACAAGAATAATCCAAACCATTTACCAAATACTGAACACCGGAAATAGAGAAAACCCTTGAGGTAGGGTAACGCCATATATTAATCCTTAAGGAAGGATAACACTCCTCAAGCAATTCTTGATACATTCAAAATATTCTTCACTATGTTTCATTACATTGTTTACACTTCTTTATATAACTCTCTCTATCTCCTAGGAACCTTCTAGAGATCCTTCTCACATTTATTACATTTAACTACCACAGTGGGCTCCACCTTACATTGAATGCCCACATTCTCATATATTAAATGAATTCCACTAATAATACATAACCACATTCTCATTGCGTACCTGCATAGGTACCCCATATTACCTCCCTAGGTATACTACATTTGGCCACTTTGGTTCACTTCATTGGCCCTTGGGATGGGGAGGCTCCCTACTGTTTTGCTTTCTCAGTCCTACCTCTGGTCCCAAGTCTCACCATTCTGACTTGCTGACAATTTATCTTCACCCTATGTCTCTTACCCAAAATTATCCTAAGGAGTAGAGTTCATTGTTGAATGCTTCTCTTGGGGGTTTGGGTAAACAAAGGATAACGAGGTTTTCAATTAAATATGAAGAGAATCAAGGAGATATTCGAACCCCACTCTCCTTTCCCACCTCCCAACTTCAAATTTAGATCCAGCTTCACACAGGAGAAATCATAATTACATAGGGGAAATAGAGACCAACCATGACCATTCTCCCTTGCCTTAGAGAATTTAACGATTTCTCCTCTCGACACATGAGAAGAAGGGTGAGGAAAACTCTATAGAATCATGTCACCATCAATATCCATTATCGTCCTTCTCGTCTTGTGTCTCTGATCACTCATTATGACACTTGTTTGTACCCAGAGCTAGCTCTGTACTTCACCACTACCATCCTCTACCGAACTAGATTTCATTTCCTTAATCTTCATAACCACCATCTACCTTTCCATCATATGATGACCACTGATGTCGGGTTGAACCTATTGAAGAGACACTTCAGGTTCTCAGGGGTGGCACTGACGAAATGACATGTGCCAGGATCTCCTCCCGCGAACAACTAGAATTCCTGGGTAGAGCACCGACGGTAGCCTCTGTAATCCCATCTATCTCTGATGTCCTGTCGATATTCCAGGTGGATTCCTTGTCCCTGACACTTGGAACCCCATCCAGGTATTTGGAGTCTCTCATGCTCAACTTGGTATTTGTCTGCCATATGGGATTATCAATGGGGTCCCCTAAGGACCACGTGGAGGTGTTAGTTTCTTGATTCACTCCTACATTGGATAGGGAGTCTGCCACCATGTTAGCACTTATTTTGAATTGATCTGGGATTATCACATGGAAGCTCCTGATTATCTCGACGATCAATGACCAGCCAAAGGAGAGTCACCAATGTGTTGAGATTTTTTTGGGTTCGCTCCATCTATCAAACGTTTTAGAGATTATATTATCAGGAGGGAATCTCCCTCTGCAATCAGAACTCTGATAATTTTTTCTCTATCTAGAATTAGCCCATGAAGGAGGCACTCTAGTTCTGCTCCATTGTTAGTGTTATGACAAATATTACTAGAAAACATAGCAATAAATTATCCCTCCAAATTTTTGATGAATCCACCTGCTCCTGACTTTCTTGGGTTATCTTTCGAGGTCCCATCAAAATTTAATTTCATTGATCTGACTTTCGACCACGACCAAGATTGGAGTGGATTGATCTTCCCTTTACTTAGAGTTTTGTTTGCATTGAGGTACGCCTGTTTGAGATTCCAATTTTTGAAGATGTTCCTTTCTTCCATATTGAACTCATTATCCTCTGTATCCCATGTTCCAACTGCAATTGATTCTATGACATTTTCTTGATTTTTTTCCCGTATGAGATGCATGGGGTGTTGGTTCATCTTAAAAATTATTCTATCTCTCTCTTTCTAGATATTCCACATGACAATTCCTGAGAAAATTTCCCAGGTTCTATTGAGAATGGGATTGTGGAAGGGATCTCAAGTCCATTCTGTGATGGTTTTATAAGTATCATAGCTACTTCTTCCAACACGATGGAAGAATTCAAATCCCTTATCCCAGAGGGAGAAAGCTTCTCGACAATTTCCTAGGAGATGATGTAGAGTTTACTCATCATGTCTACACATCAAGCAGATGTATGGTCCTTCATATCCCCACTTGTGAAGCTTGTCCTGGGTTACCACTTTTCTCTTTAAATCCAACCATAAAAAGATTCCAATTTTTTTCCAAATCTCAGGCTTCAAGATTTGCTGCCAACTACCTTTCCTTTCCACTTCTATCAAGCCAGTTGTCAGTAGGTACGTAAATTTGACTGAGAAAGTTCCTTCTCCTTTTCTTCCCCAACAAAGAATGTCTAGGCCATTTCAAACTCTTATCTTTCTAAGGGATAGTTCCTTTTCCAATATCTTCTTTTCCTCTTGGGTTAGAGAAATGGGCCATTCTGAAGATTTTTTCCAACCTCTTTCAGAATCTTCTTCTCCCTCCCTCCGGTCGTTCCAATAATGGTAAACTAGATTCTAGTTATGATTTCTCATAGTAGTACCTTCTCTAATTAATCCTTCTGTTTCAGATAATGGCGAAAGTTGTTTCCATGCATCTTCCCAGAACATGGAAGTCCTACCATCATGGATATCCCATAAACTTTCCCTTTGAACTAAACCTCTGTTTTTCCATGCATTGTTCCATATCAAGGACCTCGGTCTATCTCCATTCATCCTTATCAGATATTGAGAGTCTACCTCCAGGGAATATCCACCTGGAAGATGTGTAGGGCTTTAGACAACCCCAGAAGTGTAGAACCCACAATTACAAATAAGTACAGAAGAACGTGTTGAACTAAATTTTTTCAAGAGGAGCCAGTTGGAAGAGGTGGGTGGCCACCAATATCCACCTGTATTAGTCCTCCCCCCTTAGGAAGAAATGGTCTCCATTGCATTGAGTTCCCCCATCAGGTGAGGAAACTTCTGCTGAATTTGTCCCTGAGTGAGCCACTTTCCTTGGTGGAGGAGCTGCCCTGCCTTGAAAATTCGATAAAGTTGGATCCTCTACTGACGAGTGCCCTTGACCTGTGTGTCCACTATATGATTAGTGGATGCATGTTCCATGCAGTCATGGTTGAGATTTGTTGGTGTCAATTGTTCTGCAATCTCTGAGGTGTCCAATAATGTTGGAAAATATGGCCGAAGGAGGTCCACATTGAACACTGGGTGTAAGCCTAGGAAGTGTGAAGTGTTGAGCTCAAAAGAATTTCTACCCACAGCCTTGGTGATGGTGTAAGGCCCATAGATAAGTGGGTAGAGATTCCAATGGGGCCCTGTAAGGCGCTTCTTCTACAAATGTAACTAGACCTTGTATACAAACTAAAACCGGTGTGGTACCTTGTGTTGATCATGGCGTTGCTTGTACTTAGCATTGGCTTTATGCAAAATCTCATGGACCCGTTGGCAGATGTGATGAATATGCTCAATGAATATGGTGGAATTTTTGGTCTCATAATGAACATGGGAAGAGTCTGTCTATGTGGTTGCAAGAGGTAGTGAAACATCAATGGGACCCAAGGGTTGGAATCCCAGTCCCACCTAAAATGGGCTATGGCCGGTGGAGCTCTGGAGAGCCATGTTGTAACTATGATGAACATAGAGGAGACTCTCATCCCATGTACGTGGATGCTTAGAGTTTTACATGCATAGGATGTGCACAATCATATGATTGACGTCCTCTGTTTGGCCATCTGTTTGGGGGTGGAAAGAAATGGATTTAATGAGCTTGGTGTCCAATAGTGACCAAAGACTCGACCAAAATGTGAAGAGGAACCTACTGTCCTAGTCGGAGATGATGGTCTGTGGTATCCCAAAGTGGACCCACACTCGTTCGAAGAAGATCTTGGTAGTATATGTCGTTGTGATGTTCTTCTTGTGAGTTGTGAGGATGGTCATCTTCGAAAACTGATCAACGACCACAAATACACAATCGTTGCCTTTCTTGGTGGACATAAGGACATACGTGTAATCCATCGAGATGGATTCCCAAGGCTTCTTGGGGTTAGGAAGAGGGGTGTTTAAGCCTTGCTTCTTGATGGATGGCTTGGAAATGGCACAAATAGTGCAAGATATGATATACTTGTTGAAATCCTATTGAAGTTTTTTCCAATAAAAATGTTTCTGGAGAATGACCACAATTTTCTCCACGCCAAAATTTCCTTCCATCTGAATGTAGTGGGCTTCCCAAATCATATTTGTACGCTCGCTTGCAGATACATAGAGATGGACCCGATGACATAACAAGCCGTCCTGAATTTGAAAATCGGTGACATTCATGCATGTACCCAAGACCTGATAGGTGGTGGTGAAGTCCGGATCTTGATGATAAAGTTGGGGCCACTCAGATGCCTCATGTACACAGGAATGGAGAACAATGGTGAGTGCAACCATGGGAGGTCGACTGAGGCAGTCAACGACATGATTTTGTGTCCTTGTCTTATAGTTAATGTTGATATGGAACTGTTGCAGGTAGGTGGACCACTTCTTATGGTGATCGTTCTGCAACTTCCCCTATGTCGGTATGAACTGCAGAGGCTTGTGATCCGTGTGATTGATTTTCTCCTTTCCTAGAATGTAATGTTTCCATTGACGAAAATATTTTACAATGGAATACATTTCCTTGTCATAGGTGGGGTATTTCCGGACAATATCTGATATTTTCTCACTATGGTATGCCACTGGATGACCATGTTGAGTGAGAACTATGCCTACAACATAGTCAGATGCATCAGTCTCAATCTCGAACGATTGTTGTAGATCGGGCAAGGAGAGTACTGGAGATGAGCACAAGCGATGCTTCAGATCATCAAATGCTTGTTGTTTTTCCTTCCCCCACTCGAATTTTTCCCCACCACTGCCCTTGGTCACGTGGCTGAGGGCCCATGCAATATGGGAGAATCCAAACACGAACCATCGGTAGAATTTGGTGAGTCCCAAGAAGCTCTGAAGATCGATTAGTGTGGTCAGGGTTGGCCAACCACGAATGACTTGGATCTTAGAGGGATCAACATGTACCCCATGATCATCAACAATGTAGCCCAAGTATTGGACCCTGTTCAAGCCAAAGGAACATTTTTCCAAGTTGGCATATAGCTTGTGTTGTCGCAGAGTGCTCAAAACCTGTTGAATATGCCACATGCACTCCTCCCAAGTTCTGTTGAAGATGATAATGTCATCCAAATATACCACCACAAAATAGTTGGTGAAGGGTCTCAATACATCATCCATCAACCTCATGAAAGTGGCTGGTGAATTTGTTAATCCAAAGGGCATGACCAACCATTCGAAGAGACCTTATTTAGATTTGAAAGTTGTCTTCCATACATCAATTGGTTCGATGGGAACCTGGTGGTAGCCAAAATTTAGGTCAATATTGCTCAAGAAATTTTCCCCCTTGAGTTGGTCAAGAAGTTCATCAATACTGGGAATTGGGTACTGGTTTCTGACAGTGATTTTGTTTAATTCTCTATAATGAATGCAGATTCGCCAGGTCTCGTCCCTCTTTTTCACTATTACAATCGAGCTTCTGCAAGGGGAGGAGCTCGGTTTGATGTGCCCCTTTTGAAGAAGCTCTTCGATATGACGCTTGATTTCATCATTTTCCATCAGCAAGCGACGATAGACTGGTCCATTAGGCAGAGGTGCACCGAGGGTTAGATCGATTGGATGCTTGAATTGGCAGTGTGTCGGTACCCTGATGGGTGAGGAGAATATGTCTCTGTACTCTTCCATGATCCCGTCCACTTGCTTCTACTTCAAAGAGAGGCTTTGTGTAGAGGTCACAGATGTGGCAACGACCTTCTGCTTACTGTGAGCATGGATCACAAAGTAGACGAACTTCCCGGTCTGTGAAATGACCTTACTGCATTGCTTAGCAAAGATTAAAGAAATAGCGGTAGGCGGTGCTACCTCTGGTATCCTGTACAATTGTCTACCCAAAGTAATAATAAGACTATGAGGTCTAGACTCATACACAACATGACACTTCCACAAATATGGTTTTACTAAAATAACATCACAAAATTCAAGGGGGGAAATATCACACAATACCTCATCTTTGAAAGGCTTGATGTTGTAGGGAAGACGACACTGTTTCCTGACACGAAGATCTATTACTTGGCTAAGCCAGCCGATGGTGTAGGGATGCGAGTGCGGTGTCGTCGGCAGGTCCAACCGTTTGATGACCTCTGCTGAGATCAAGTTCTTATGACTGTCACTATCGACAATGAAATGAAGAAGAGCCACCTTTACCCACATCTGTGAGTGAAAGAGTCATTTTCCTTCCTCTGGTTCTTTTGGTTCGCTTGGCTATAATTTGGTGGTAGCGATAGTGGCACTAGGTTCAACATCGATAATCCGCTTCCTTCCTTCTAGATTTGATTTAGAATCATAATCGACCTCTGAATCAAAATCCTTCAACTCGACCACGAGTGACTGCTTGGAGAGGCATTCTTCAGTGTTGTGCCAAGCTGGGATTTTATGGTATTCACACCATTTTCCTGTGTCCTTCTTTGTCTTATCATTGCACTTCTTGTGTTGTGGCTTGGATTGGTTGGACTAAGAGTGGGAATCTTTGCTTTTCCCATTTCTATGTGGGTTGGAGCCTCCTTTTCCCTAATTCAATTTTGAGGAGTTTGCAGATCCAAACTCTCGCCTCTTCTGCTTAAATTTCTGCTCAATCTTAACAACATATCTATAAGTTTTACCCAATGATATGATGTCCATAAACTCCATTTTTTTTTAATGTATCTATGTAAACAACCACAGTTTTTGAGCACCAGATGTCGCTTAGAGTCTTTGATACTCAATTTGGTGTGCAGGGTATGGAAAATATTTGTGAAATCTGGTACTGTCTGGTCCCTTTCTTGACGCAGGGTGGTCCATCTGGTGTACTGGTCCTCGTAGCTTCCAACATGGTAGTATTGTTCTTTAATGGCATCCTGGAAGGAATCCCATGCAGGGGAAACCACAAATATTGCATATTCCTCTATGTCCCTTTGCTTAGAGTAAGTGTCCCACCAGTCCTTAACATGGGGAACGACCTTGAGGAGTGAAAAAGTAATCTTTTCCCTATCATAAATTTGTGGACCGAAAAATACCCTTCGAGCAGATTCAACCATTTATCTACAACATTCACATCTATCAGTCCTTCAAATAATGTAATATAAAAATTTACCTGTACCTTGAAGGGGGTTGCATGGCCACTTAATGAATATGCTTCCCCTGTGGACAACCACCGAAGGATCTGTGCAAAGTTATGCATCATTTCATTCCTTTTTCGCATAGGGGATTCCTCGAGAATTTTTTTAAAAAGATCTCCTGCTCCATCATCTTTAATTTTGTCTCCCATGGGTTGTTTCCAGTCTCGATGTGACCAATCTTGCAATGAATCGATTGGTTCGAGTCCCAACTTCTTGTACCTAGATCTTGTCGGGGACATGCACAAAGAAAAATGAATGAAGAGAAAACCACTCTAATACCACTGATTTGGATTTAGGAGTGAAACAAATTGATTAACAGACTAAATACAATAAACACAGAGATATGAAGAACAACACATATATTCAGTGAACAATATCTTCTATTGAATAAATGAAAGAGATTGAAACTATAAAACTGTAGAACTGAAACACTTGCTCGAATGGTGGTAGCTATCTCTGAGAGGAGATGTTGCTCCTACATGAATCTATCTGAGAAGAATGATTACAATGAGGCTCCAAAGGAATTTTTAACATTACTCATGAATTCCAAAACCCTAGACATCCAAAAACCTAACCCTAGGAGATGAAACGCCAAAAGTTATGTGGGCCCCTATGGGTAAGTTGGTATATCAACTTCCCAGGGTCGTAACTTTTTCAAACGACCTCCATTTTAGGCATGTGATAGCTCGTTGGAAAGGTATTTTCATTAAATACACATTACACCATTGAATTCTCACTCTGTCTACAATTTGACCGTGGAGAGCCAAAAAAAACATTGTTTAGGGCCCCAAAATGGCCCTGGAAGTACAACAAGATGCACTGACATGAAAACATATAGAATATGCCAGTTGGATTAAGTAGGAGGCCACCATTATCCACTTGGAATATGTGTAGGGCTTAAGACATCCCCAAAAGTGTAGAACTCAGAATTATAAAGAAGTATAAAATAATGTGTTGAACTAAAAACTGTCAAGAGGATCCAGTTGGAATAGGTGGGTGGCCACCAATATCCACCTGGATCACATAGTATCTTTGATTCCCAGACCCCCGTGGGATTTAGTTCAACACAATTTATCCCAGGCTACCATAGCCCACTTCTTTTATTTTTCCACCCCTCCCCGGAAGAAATCTCTTTGGAGATTTATTATTTTTTTAAGAATTCCTTTGGGCACTGCTAGGATCGAAAATAAATATAACAACATAGAGCTCAAAAAATATTTTATTAGTAAGATTTTTTTTGGGAGAGTGAGAAAGCGATGCATCCAACTTGAAATATTAACTTCTAATTTCTCTAGCTTCTCCTGACAGGAAGTGTTCCACAGATCCTTGTCTAACAAAGGAGCTCCTAGGTATTTTGATGGGAGACAATCTCTTTGGAAGCCAAGAATTATGGCTATATTTATTTGAAATAAAACAAGGGTATTAAATAATTTTTTTTTATTTAGAAAAAATTATGATAGTCCCTGATGCTTCTTTGAAAGTGTCCAGAATGTCTTTGATTTCTTTAGCCTCTTTAATAGTAGGAGCTCCCATGAGGAGGTTGTCATCCACAAATTGAAGGTGGTATATCAGGTCCAAGTTAACCTACAACTTCAGTCCTTGATGTTTTTTGTCTGCCAGAGCCTTGTTGATTAGTGTACCAAGGCCTTCTGCCAAAATGATATAAAGGTATGGGGAGAGGGGATCTCCCTGCCTTAGACCTCATGAAGGTTTGAAAGTTCTGGAAGGATAATCATTGACCATGATTGAGAAGAAGTTTGATGAGACAAGGCTCATAATACACTTGACCCAATCATCTGCAAGTCCAAAAGCCTCCAAGATATTCTGAATAAACATCTAACTGATTCTATCATAGGATTTAGACATATCTAATTTTATGAGCATCCCTGTTTTCTTGGAAATTTGTAACAAGTGCACTGCTTCATGCGACATGATTATTCCATCCAGGATTTGACGCCCTTCCACAAAGCCCCCCTGCTTTGGGGAAATGATGTGCTGGAGAAAAGGATTAAGTCTATTGGCTATCAGTTTCGATATTATCTTATAGATTACATTAGATAGGCAATGAAGGTGGAATTTAAGGTGATAAACATGGTTCTAGCGGATTTGGACTCTTCCACTACCTCCCATATATCTTTGCCTAGGATCTTCCAACATTTGTGGAAAAAGTCTGTAGTGAAGCCGTCCAGGCCTGGAGATTTTCCCAGGGCCATATCTTCCAGTGTTATTTCCACTTCCTCTATGGTTGTAGGGAACATTAGGAAGCTATTATGTTATGGAGTTATTAGATTCAGGATACTTCCCCTAACCTTTTCAATGGATTCGTCTCTATTTCCTTCTGGTTCTGTTAAGAGTTGTTGAAAATGAGATACCAACTCATTACTCATTTTCAATGTCTTAATAGGTATCCAATCTTTCTCCTGAGGTTTTGGACAACAAGGTTATTTTGTTTTGGCTTCTCCATTGCAACATAGGGCTGTGTAATAATTTCGAGTTTTTTTTGGACCTTCTTTCAACCAACAAACTCTCAATTTTTGTTGCCATAATACTTCTTCCTGTTTATCTATTTTGTCCAATTATATCTTGAGTTTCTCTTCCCTATTCTTTGTCCCGTCATTTTCCCCTCCTGTAGTAGCTTTTAGTTGAATTGCTGCCATCTCTGACTCTAGGATTTTTTTTTCTTCAAATATGTTTCCAAAAAGTTCTTTGTTTTATTTCTTTAACTTAGCCTTTAAGTTCTTTGACCTTTGTTGAAATTGGAACATCTTGGGGCCATATAGATTGGGGAGTTTTGACCACCAGGTCTCTATATTTTGCATAAATTCCACATGGTCCATCCAAATTTTTTCGAATAAAAATTGTTTTGGTCTAGGGATCACATTTGCTTCCCATGAGAGGCTGATGAGCCAATGGTACGACCCATAAAAATGGATAACCTCAACCGATATCACTTGTTGTTTCTAGAATAGAACTTTCGAGACCAATAATCTATCTATTCTTACATAAATCCTATTGTATGTTCTTCTCTTGTTGCACCATGTGAATGGGCCATTGTTTGATTGAATGTCTATTAGTCTAAAGTTCTCAATCCAGTCCCTATAAGTTTCACTTTCAACATCTATCCTTCTAGTTCCACCGTTATTCTCCATAGTAGACTTAATCAAGTTGAATTCTTCCCCGATGACCCAACGAAGACCTCGCAACATTGTTCTGAGGTTGGTCAGGGTTTCTAAGAAATCTCTTTTGAGATGAGGATTTAGCGGGCCATAAGAATTTGAAATAAAGTCCCGAGATTGGGAGCCAATCTCTTTAAAACTCATCGTTAGAATTCTAGCGATCTTGGATACAGTTTCTAGATTCCATTTTGAAGGATCCCATAAGATTGCAAGACCTCCTGAAGCACCATCTGACTCAAAAACCTCCACCTGACAACTTTTCCAAATTTTCTGAGCTAATTTGGTCATTGTTATTTTATCACACTTGGTTTCTTGAATAAGAACCACTTCTTCTTTTTATTGGGTAATTATCTTCTCATAATTCTATGTTTGGAGAGGGAATTCAGATCATGTACATTCCATGACATAATCTTCATTAAATCACTTGGGTTGGGAGTGAAAATATCTTTCTAGGAGTCGTAACACTTGTCCCGAGTCTACCAAATGGACCCTTGTTTCCTCTATGATTTTTCGGTAGGGTTTCCTTCCTCTTTTATTTTCTTCATTGGGAGTTTTCTTTAGGATCTTGAGGGGGTTAGTATTTACCCCCATAATCCTTGAAGCTCTTGTTAAAGGACCTGAGACTATTTCATTATTGTACCAGTCATGCATTTCCTGGTTAGACTGCTTACTTGGATCTGAGGGTAATTACTTAACCTCTTGATCCACCTGTTCTTCACCTAAGGATCTTATCTATGTTTCCCCTTTTCCCAGATCCATTTTATGGGATCCTTCCTCATGGTTTGTTTCTTCGTGTTATGGTACGTGGGGTTCTTGATCTTGCATTTCTATTTATGATTTAGTTTGATTTCACAGTTTTTTCTCTAGATCTGGTTTACCGGTTTTATCTCTTAGGTTTTCTATTTGTTTTTCCTTACTCTTATGATCATTATGGGTCAGATTTACCTCTTCACTGGTGGTTTCCTCAAGGGATTTATATCTATTCTTGGATTTCTCTTCTTCAACCACAAACAATTTTTCTGGGCAATGACCTACATTCCTTTTTCCTTGGATCTTGGTGAACCCTTCTGAGTCTATTCCTTCTTGGGGTTTGTGATTGTCTAGATTGAAATTTAGAGGGAAGTCCTTGAACAGTTGGCCATGAACATGGCATTTTCTGCACCTGAATGGGATGTGATCATAATCTAGAGTCTGACTGCACTCATTGTCTTGATATGAAATTGTGACTGCTTCTGGGAGGGCTCCTGCTACGTTCATGTAAACACAAATCCTCACGTACGAATTGTATCGAGCTATCTTTATTATCTCAGAGATTTTTATGAAGGACCCAATGGTGTAACCTATGCCTTCTAGGGTTTCCACCTCCTAGAACTCTTGGGGTATAAAATATAATCTTATCCATACCGACACTCTCGTGAAATCCTCTTTTTTTTTTCCGGTGAAAATATCTATGTCCAATAGTGGAGGTGAAGGCTTGCTCAGTTAAAGAAGTATGGGCCTTCTTCAAAGAATTGGTCCTGATCTGACGGGTTAGAAAATATTGTTGTAAATAACCCTTTAGAACCTAGCTTAAGATATATCTGTCCTTTAACTTTCCACTGGGACTTAACCCAACCTGATAGAGATTTCTCCATCGACCATATTCCCATAAATTTACCTATTAGAGCATGATATTTCATGTTTTGAATGTAATTTCCTATGCTCTGAGATGTGATATCATACCTGGGGTTGTCCTTCATGTGGGCATGATAACCATTTTCCTTTATCATGTCAGTTCCTGGTTTTTTCTGCCTTTTTGTACTGTCATGGTTATCCTTTCCCACACCCCCCATCTCTGTATCCTCATTCTGTTTTCTCATCTTTCCTAGAATCACAATTTTGAAAGATATATTTGCCCCCTGTCCTATGTCCCCCCGGGGGGCAGAAGGATTCTATAAGCCTGTACCCGCCATTCAGGCTTACTTTGAGAACTTGAAGTCTGAGCTGAATGTCTCTTCTTTCTTCTCGAATGCGAAACCCTAACGAAAATTACTTGAAACCCTATCCTGCTCCTCCAACCATCCTTTTTATTGGAGTGATGTATATTAATTAGACGTGCATGTGAGGAAATAATCATCAACATAAATATAATATATAAATAATCAATAATCAATAATTAATAATAAATTAATTAATGAAAAGACAATAATGGAAAATACATGTTCATTAAATGAAAAGGCACTCTGCCCAAGTATATATATATATTTTTGTTTGTTAGCTAGTTTGTTCGTGACCTGCGGGACTAGCCTGTGGCTTGAGAAACTGCGACTCATGGGCATATAAGCCATCAAAATCACCTGAGGATCACACTCGGCCTGAGCCACACCAACCCTTAGCATGGCTGGATTTTTTGTCCCCGTAGGTTTCGAACCGGTGACTTTGACATCACAGAGTGCCTTAATAACACACTCCATCACCGATTGCCCTGCACCTCGGGGACCTCTGTCGAAGTATATATATCGGGGCCCTCAATTGTAATATACAATCTCATATAATATTTACTTACAATAACCTCTCATTAAGTTCGCTAAGTCTTGTTGATATTTTCAGTGTGTAATTATTCTATGTTAACAACAACATTTAAATCATAAGGCAATAATTATTATATCTAAAAATAAAAAAATTGAAGATGGTATCAAAGCTAGTTAAAATATTGTAGTGCTAGAGCTAGTATGAGTATTTTCCGAAGCTAGTTAAAATCTTTCAGTGCCAGCTCTGATAGATCGGCTTCAGATCCTTTATTTTTTTTGCAATTGTATGATCATGGTCATGAGTGGCTTGTGCACACATAGCGACCAAAATCATGGTTGTGAGAGGCCTATGCACACGGAGAGACCACAATCATGGTCATGAGTGGTTTGTGCACACAGAGTGACCACATTCCCTTTGGTCGCAATTTTCCTAATTACAGGGCGCAACCACCTTAAGGAATTCACTACAGCCTTCAAGAGGTCCAAAGAGTCTCACATAGGGATCGATAGTGAGGAACAGGAGGCTCCAAAGGATATGGGTTCAAGTCTCTCTATTCCAATTGATCATCCTTCAAACTATCAGGAGAAGTCAACAAAGCTAGCTGAACTAGTGGACCCGCCTAGATTTGTTGTTCCAGAGACCAAGAAGAGGTCATTTGTTAAGCCCTGATATTGGCTCATTAACCCTTAATTGGGGCATATTAGATTAGTAATTTTATTTTATTTATGTCGGCTTTAGGCCATTAGTTGTAATTATACCTCCTAGTCTCCTATATATACCAAGGAGACATTTTCATTTTGAATCATCTTGT
>ML780322.1:385857-410610 GCA_009831015.1 Picea engelmannii | reverse complement strand
CATTTTGAATCATCTTGTACTTGAACATTTAAGTGGGGTAAAAGGAGGTTGCCCCCTCGAAGAGGCTTATTATCTTAAATTATCTCTTTTTCAAGGCGTTGAGTACTTTTCCTGAGGTTTTTCTATGCTATATTGATGTTTGGCTTTGTGACACTTTGTAGGATGTAGAGAAGCATGCGGCTCCCAATGGTACTTTTAGAGGGAAAAAACAACCCCAAAGGTTATCGATTTATATGGCATTGATTCTGAACCTTCTAGTTATGAGGAGCCAATATGTTTGGAAGGAGGCCATGATGGAAGAGTGTCATTCCATTATGAAGAATGATGTGTGGGAGATAGTTCCGAGACCAGAGGAGAAGTCAATGGTGACTTCCAAGTGGATCTATAAGATCATGCATGCAACAAATGGAAACATAGAGAAGTACAAATTGAGGTTTGTGGTGAGAGGATTCTCTCAGAAAGAGGGAGTGTACTATGAGGATACTTTTTCTCCAGTCGCCAGGTACACTTCCATCAAGAGTATTATTTCTCTTTCTTCAGTCATGGGTTCGATATTACATCAAATGGATGTAAAGACCACATTCCTAAATGGTGGGATTGAGGAGTAAGTGTACATAAAGCAACTTCATGGATTTGAGGCACATGGGAGGGAGTTTCATGTTTGCATATTAAAGAAGGCTTTATATGGACTCAAGCAGGCACCTAGGCCATGGTACTCCAGGATTGATGGATAATTGATGAGTTTGGACTTCACCAAGAGTGATGCATATTCCAAATTTTACTACAAGGTTGTTGATGGTGATCCCTTGATCTTGGTGTTGTATGTTGATGATTTGTTCCTTACGGGGGCAAAGGGACTCATTGTCAGGTGCAAGAGGGAGTTAGCCTCAGAGTTCGAAATGAAGGATATTTTCTTGATGCATCATTTCTTGGGATTGGAGGTGTCACAAAGACTCAGTGATATCTTCCTCAGACAGGGGAAGTCCATAGTTGAGATCTTGAGCATATTCGGTATGATGGACTGCAAGTCCATGACTACACCTATGATGAATTTTTATAAGAAGCTGAGTGATTCCACTTCAGATTCAGATTTGGTGGATCCCACTATGTACAGACAAATGATTGGATCCTTGATGTACTTGGTTAACATCATGCAATACATTTTCTTTGAAGTGAGCACCCTGAGCGAGTTTATGGTTGAGCTGAGGCACTTCCATTGGGTTGCAACAAAGCATATGTTGAGGTACCTGCGTGGTACAATTGGATATGGTTTCAGATATGTCTCAGGTGGTGAAGTTTGGTTGTAGAGATATACATATTTTGACTAGGAAGTGAGTGCAGTAGACAAAAATGTCACCTTGGGGTTCTACTTTATCTTAGGATCAATTATGATATCCTAGATTAGTAGGAAACAGAATTTTGTAGCATTCGGTACGACAAAAGCATAGTATATCATAGCAGGTGTCGCAAGTCATGAAGAAGTATGGCTTCTAAATCTTCTTGCAGGACTATTTGATAAGGAGCTAGATACGAGATTGATACATTGTGATAATTAAATTTGTGTCAAGATTTCAGACAATCCAGTATTTCATGATAGGTCGAAGCACATTGAGATAAAATATCACTTCATTTGATACATGTAACAAAAGGGAGCAATAAAGCTCCAATACATATCTATGGATGAGAAGATTGCGGACATTCTCACCAAGCCTCTATCTAGGGAGAAGTTTGTATACTTCAGAGACAAGCTTGGCGTGATGCAGAATGTCTCCCTCCCTGAGAGGGAGTGTTGATGTTGCAATATCGGGCAAACATTCTCTCATATTGGTCATGCTGATTTGAACAAGGGAGGATGATACAGTCACTCATGGGGACATGCTGATTTGGCTTGTGGTGAATGTCCCAAGATGTTGATGTTTCTCTAGTTAGCAACATCGAGAAGACATTCTCCCAGATTGTTCATGCTGATTTGACCAAGGGAGAATGATAAATTCACTCACGGGGCCATGATGATTTGGATAGTGGTGAATGGCCTAGGTGCAGTGTTTCTCCTAGTAGTCATGTTGATTTGATGAGGAGTGATAAAGACTCGAGATGCTCTCACATTACCTGCTCCAGGATGGAGTGATATATATTAATTAGACGTGCATGTGAGGAAATAATCATCAACATAAATATAATATATAAATAATATATTTATAATATAATGTATAAATATATAAATAATCAATAATTAATAATAAATTAATTAATGAAAAGACAATAATGGAAAATGCATGTCCATTAAATGAAAAGGAACTCCGCCCAAGTATACAGCCTGAGTGGTCCTAATGGTTAAGACCRTGTGTTTCCTCTTAAGAGGACACAAGTTCAAATCCAAAGGGGGTTAGGGTATGTATATCTCCGTAGACTTTACCAGTCAAATTGCTAGGCGAAGGGGTCTCATACACCAATTTGGCGTTTGGCTTGGTTGTGACCTTAAAAATGGATTATTGTTATTATTATATATTGGGGCCCTCAATTTTAATATACAATCTCATATAGTATTTACTTACAATAACCTCTCATCAAGTTCGCTAAGTCTTGTTGAGATTTTCAGTGTGTAATTATTCTACGATAATTGTAGTATTTAAATCACAAGGAAATAATTATCAGATCTAAAAATCAGAAAATTAAATATCCAATAAATGATTGAATATTTTATTACCAAGGGTTGTAGGATAAACAAAGTCCTTGGCAGACCCAGACACACCAACAATCCTCCAAAATATTGGGGGAGCCAAGATGCACAATTATTCCTCTACAAAATGGGATAGGTACAATCACAATGCTACAAAAACATAATCCAACTATCATAGGTACTTGATGCTATCTCTCAATCACACTCTCTCAATAAAATAATAACAGAAGCAATGAAGGTACACATAAATAATCAATAAACTCTTGTTTTCAATCACTCAATCATAAAAAGTCACTTTCTCTCACATTGCTAGTACAATATATAAACGATGGAAAGATAGATATCACATGAATATAAGTGATAGAAAATAGGAAAAAAATAAGAATATCTAAGTATATTGCTCCTCTTTTGACATAAAATAACATGTGCATAAAAAAATCACCCCTCCATAAGTTATCCCTCCTTCCATAATAGTCCTCCATAAGTTAGCCCTCCTTCCATAATAGCCACTCACATGAGAAAATATACTTGTATATCATTGATTCCTTCTTTCAATGCAATTCATGCATGCCTAAAATAGGCACCACAAATTTTGTAAGGAGAGAATCCCCTAAAATTAAGTTCATCCATGAAAAAGGTATAAAGGCATTAAAGCACACGTAATATCATAATTATAAAGGTGGCCAAGGGATAAAAATAGGGAGAAGTATTAAATATAGAAATTGACTCCCTCTAAATGGATCACTCCCACTCTAGATCAATAATAGTAAATCTCTCCAACTCTCATGCATGGAGAGTCTCCTAAGTAAGGTGCAACCCTCCAAAGTCAATTGATGTTGAAAATAGTAACTGCATCTCAACTCACTCAAAAGACACCAAAATAGTGATGAAGGGTGTTGGGCTATGGGACCAGGGATAATAAAGATGGCTAAAAGGGCAGTCAAAGGAGCTCCATTAAGAGGGTGAACTAGGTATAGTACACAAGAGGGATACCAAGGCTAGTTCCCCTCTCAAAATATTAAATATTCCACATGGACCCATTAAGCACTCTTTAAAAGATGCTAAAACGTGTCTAGTCCCTAAAATTTCAAAATGCTCAAAATGATGTGAAATTAGACACTGCTATTATACGACATATTCAAACCATAGGCAAAAATCAATATTTGATCCTCAAATATGTAATCAACTTGTCCAAACTTAGAAATTGCTAAAAAAATCTTTCTAAAAATAAAGCTTACTAAAAATAGAAACTTCTTAGATTTGCTTAATATTTGAACCCCATTCACATCTCCTCAAAGGGTGTCCAAAACTATGAACATATTAGGAAAAACATGACTTCCAATAAATACAAATATTCAAGATCCTAAATCTTGAAATCAAGAAACTGCAAGAAACACCAATATAATTTTGTACCCTTTGGGGGTCTTCAACCTTCCATACTTACTTTGAATGTTGCAAGAAACTCGTAAGTGTGGGGCACTTGCTGCTACTGAAAACCTATCCATTAGATGTACTTGTGTGTGTGTGTGTGAATTCCTCAAGAAACTTGTCCTAACATCAACCCCTAAATAATAATAAAAAAAACATTTGATCATGTGCTAAATATAAAAGGAACTCCATGAACCGTTGACATCGAATCGATGGACTGAGTAATTGATATGTCCTATAATGTACCCACATCGAAAACACTAAGATAGGCATTCTGATTGGATTTTGAATAAATTAAATCTAGGTGTGCCAACATGCTTCTTATAAGTATGTTGGTTGTGTGATTTTTTGAAAGGATTGAAGACATAATTTTGAAATGAATTCATATGTTGTGATTTCATGAGATCCATCTAAGTCACATGTGTTTGTGTTAATGTTGTAGTGATTGAAGCATGTTATGATTTAAATTTACCAAAGCAATCACATAGTTTAATTGTTGATGTTAATCCACATTATATTAAATGTGTATAGTGGATACATGTGATATATGAAATCATAGTGGTTGGTTCTAATATTGTAGGGGTGTTGCCCTTTGCAACACACACAAACCTTTTTGGGATTAAAAGGTTATGGTTACGATATATTTATACTCATTTATTATTATTATTTCCATTTTTTAACATTACATATCTCAATTTTTATTTCATTTTAATTTAGTAATGTTACAAACATTACATTACATATCTTATCGATACTAGTTGTAGAGTACACATCTCATCGATACTAGGTTGTAGAGTGTACTTTGCTTCTCTCTGTGCAACAAGTGCAAGCATTATATACATGGTTTCTATATTCTAATTATTTAATTTTTTTTTTAAACCAAACAACATTACAATACTTTGTTTTAACCATTATTGTATATTCTAAATACCTATTTTTATCCTATTTTAACCACTATATTATGTATACAAAAATGTATATATATTTTCCATATAAAGGAAATACTACCGATGTTATTTCCCATATAGGGGAAATTTTAGTAAGATGTAGAGGTAAACTATGTATAGAAACATCCATGATGTAAATTTATGAATATGTTTGTAAGGGTTCTTCGTCGAAGGAATAGGTCATCTTATATAACACTATCACAACCACTCAAAAGCGTGGCTGATGAACGCCGAAAGGTGATGCCAAAGCTTTCTCTCACAGGTTAATGGCTGGAATCCTAAACACTTGATGATCTGCCCCGAGCCCGCAACAATGGCCTTCCCCCACCATACTGTTATAGTCTTCCACCTTTGGCGATCCAATATGAAATGCGTGGACAACCGAAAAATGAAACATGCCTATAGCCAGAAAATAAAACGCGCGAACAGTGGAACAAAGCCAAAAAATGAAACGCGTGGACAGTGGAAGAAAGCCAACAAATCTAAACATGGTAATCCCAAAGATTAATCATTTAAACGTGGCAATCATATACTGCTATAGTAATTTCTTAATATGATTAGGTAAATGTTAAAAAATAAACAGGTTAACGGATGCATTCAAAAATACAAGAAAGTTATGAAGAGTAAATCACATTCATTGATTTGGAAGGACGACTAAGAATATGCCAGCATCTTCAATTTTTAGCCATCAGATTATAATTTTAGATTAAAAGGTAATTAATTGTGCCCATTGCCAATAGGTGTACGCCTTTCGGCGTAATTAAATTTAAACATTTTGACATACCCTAAATTAGAAAATCAAGTAAGTTACTACGATGTATTCACATGAAGATACAAATATAAAGTGTAGGTAGAAAATGACTTGCCTAAGAACATGAGGGGGCTATGGTGCGGGGGAAAAGTTGTGGTGGATAAAAATGTCCATAGTTGACCTTGCCACATGTATGATGAATAACCCTCTTTGGAAAATGAAAAGGTGGATAAACCTCTCGAAATAAATGTCACCTTACTTTTGGGTTGCACATGTTAATACACAAGCCAAAATTATATTTGGTGGGTTGCACATGTTAATACACAAGCCAAAATTATATTTGGTCATTCTTTCATGCCTCTTCCTCCACAAGTCATCTTCTTGTTGTTTTTGTTTTTATGAAATAGTTGTTATGTGGTTGCATTGCTATGAATGCCAAGTTGTTTATGAGCCAGTAAGTGACAAGTTGTTTATATGTAGTGAGCATATGAACTTGGAAGGGTAGTTCATAATGACTTCAAAGTTGGTATTTTCCTATTTAGATATTTAGAGTTGGCATTTGTGACGAGGAACATTATTTCATTGAATTTTTTATTAGATTTGTAATTTTTTTGAGATTTCTTTATCAGAATTGTAGCATGACTATGAAAGGTTATCTATGTAGTTAGAGATATGATAATGGGATCATTAAGCTAGTGCAAATGCTGACATGTAAAGAACCTTGTACATCAAGTGATCGCTGTTGCTATGTGAATTTGTATTAGTTTGCTTAAGAATGAAATTCATGATAGTTCATATTTCGTTACTCAAATCATGTGGCACTGTTTTATTGGTAGGTAAACTTTTTACCTTGGCATTTACAATGGAGTGGATACCTACTACAGAAAGGGAAATAACTTTTACACAAACAATTCCACACGCATACACTTTGCTAAAAAAATTAGTATTTTTCACTATTATGTACATTTTTCTCTCTCTCTCTCTCTCTCTCTCTCTCTCTCTCTCTCTCTCTATATATATATATATATATATATATATGGTGAGTTTACCTTCCATGGTTGTCCTCTTAATTGTAATGGGAATCAAATGGATTATATTATGTATGTTAAAGTGTAAGCAATGAATGTATTGTGTACATAAATAATATTTCTGTGTATAGAATTGCATATGAATATGGTGTAAGAGTTTTAAAGTAGTAATATTTCTACGTTTAAAATTGCATATAAACATGGTGTAAGAGTTTTGAAAGAATTATCAATTAGAAGAAGATTTGAAGAAAGGAGAAGAAAGAAAATAATAAAGAAAAATCGAAAAAGAATGAAATAGAAAAAATAACAATAAAAACACATAATTTTTGTTTTGAGATACATCTACATATCACACTGTAGATTGACTTGTAGTTTCAGATGAAGAACCATAGCATAATTCCCTAACAAGAATTCAGGTGAAGAACCATAACATAATTCCCTAACAAAAGTCCTATGAACATACTTGTAAATTTCCCTTAGAATTGAAGATAAAATAAGAATTTAGATTTTGTAAATCATGATCATGAACTTTGTCATTGACTTTTATTTGTGAAATCAAACCACATATAGCAGGATCATAACGGGCTTAAACTCTTTAAACATAGCTCATAAAATTAATAGAGACCTAAAACCAATTGAAGGAATAATAAAATCACTACTATTAGATTTGCTATATTTGAAATTGTAATATTTGGCTGAAATTCCACCCAATAATGCAAATGAATGAAGGAAAGAAAATCTAGAAATCAGAAATGAGAAAGAATAAACTATATTCTACTCAAGATAATGCAAAGCATACAACACAAATGAGATGCTCATATGAGAGTGATGGGTGAGTATATATAGGATTTACTGCACATGATACTAAAAACACAACCAATATGGGATAAAGTGAAAAAGTCCCTAAGTAAACTTAACCTAGTGTGAAGAGATCTAAATCGAAGAACTAGCTAAGAAATAACTATATATCTAAACAAACCTATTCACATTAACACCCCCCCTTAATATTCACACTAATATCCCCCCTTAAGTGCAACTTAGGGGGAAATGTAGACAAAGATGCAAAGATGGGTCGTGACTACAAGGCCTAATGAGGTACCCATGTACAAAAGATCCCCTCAAATAGAAAATGAAGGAGAAAACCCAGTGGGAAAAAGCTCCCCCCCATGAGAGGATGAAGCAAGAAGGTCTAAGTGACCCTCCGAGAAGAAATGTCTTGCACCCCCAAGAGAGAACGAAGATGGACATACTTGCTCTCATTGAAGGGTGTAGTGAAGATGTTTGCAACTTGCTCTATTGTAGGACAATAACACAAATCAATGACCTACTCCTGAATCAATTCCCTGATAAAATTCATGTGGATCTCGATGTGGTTAGTCCGTTGATGATGAACCAGGTTCTTCAAGATCTGGATGGTGCTCTGGTTGTGATAGTAGATGATTGATGGCTTATGAAAAGTGATGCCAAGTTCAATGAGGATATTTTGAAGCCAAATAGCCTCAGTGGAAACATTAACAACCCCTAAATACTCAGCCTCAGTCGAAGAAAGAGCAATGGCATTCTCCTTCTTTCTTTTCTAAAAAATAGGACCGGAACCAAGGTGAAAACTGTAGCCAAATGTAGACTTGCAATCATCAAGATTACTATCCCAATAAGAATATGTGTATCCAATCCAATCTAAACTTGTGTCTGTTGCATAGTGAATCTCATACATGTGAGTTCCTTGTATGTAGTGCATAATGTGTTTGTAAGCCTTCCAATGAAGCTCATGTGGATCCATCATGAATCCCTAAACAATGCCAACTGCAAATGGAATGTTGAGGCGAGTATGAGTCAAGGAGATGAGGCTTCAACCAAGTTGACGATACAAAGTGGAATCAATTAGTAGTGTGGAACAATGAACCTCAAGATTGAATCCAAACAAAAAGGGAGTGTGTGCAGGCTTATAATCAACCATGTGAAAATGAGATAGAATATCAAGAGCATACTTGGGTTGTGTAAGAGAGATCCCATAAGAGGATTGAGTGATCTCAATCCTGAGAAAATAATGCAAGAGACCCAAGTCAGTCATGGAAAATATGTCATGCAAAATAATTTTGATCCTTGCAATGATGGGTGAGGTGCCCTGAGTGACAATGAAGTCATCAACATAGAGAGCCAATAATAGAAGAGCATCCTTCTGTCTCAAGATGTAGACATTCAAATCTAAGTGGCATCTAGAGAACCCAACTGAGAGAAGAAAGGAGTCAAACTTGGCATACCAATTCCGTGGGGATTTTTTGAGACCATATAGAGACTTCCACAATCTGTAAGCCAATGAAGAATCCTAAACAAATCCCCGTGGATTCTCCATGTAAATATTCTCATGTAGATCCCCATGAAGAAATGCACTCTACACATCCATCTAATGTATAACCCAACCTTGAGCTGCAACGATATCAAGTATCAGGCGAATGGAGTTCATTTTGGTAATGAGGGTGAAGGTCTAAGTGTATTCAACACCAGGAACATGAATTTTTTTTTATCCATGAGTTGTGCTTTGAACTTGTCAATCGATCATCCACTGCAAATTCGGTCTAATAGATCCACTTACATTGAACCAATTTTATTCCCTTAGGAGGTGGAACAAGCTCCCAAGTTTTGTTTTGAATCAACGAGTTGTACTCTTCCTCCTTTGTTGAATCCCACTCAAAAATACCTTATGCTTCATGAAAGGATTGTGTATTGGAATATCCTGATGCTATGACCAAGTCCTCCAAATATTAGAAGGATCCCCAACAAGAGTGCCCATAAACTCAAGTGTCTCACGATCCCAACGAGGCATGGTAGGGGATGGAGGAGGAGAATCCTCATCCTCAGAATATAAACTCTGTGAAGAGGACGATGAAACCTCATGATCAACTCTGCTAGTAGAGGAAGTTGGAGGAAAATCCTTTGAGTCACTATTTGAATCTGTTGTGGAGGAAGGAAGATGAGAGGATGAGCTAGGAGAGCTTTCTTCAAATTGTATAGTACACTCAATGAAGAGCTCATGTGTCTCCGAATCCAAGAGACAATATCCTTTGACACCATCGAGGTAACCAAAAAATATGCAGGGTCAACTATTAGGCTATAAGCCTTGTGCTTCTCTAAATGAATATGTGCCCAAGCTAGGGAGCCAAAAAATTTGAAGTGTCACACAACACGTTTCATGCAACACCAATATTCAAAGGGAATGATACCCTTCAATGCCTTATGCATAAATTTGTTCTAAGTGTGAGAAACATAGTTGATAACTTCTACTCAATACTCAGGTGCAAGGGAGCGTGCGTGGATCATGCAACCAACCATCTCTTTCTGGGACCTATTTTCCCTCTTTGCCACACTGTTCTGCTGAGGTGTATAGGAGACAATATGTTGAAGATGTATCCCTTCAAGCGTGCAAAATTGTTCAAAGCGATGGTTCACATATTCTCTACCCGTGTCTGTGTGGAGAATTTTGATGTACTTCCTAGATTGTTTCTTGGCGTGAGCCTTGAACTCCCATATTTTATCAAAATATTATCCTTTCTGCCAAATAAAGTAGACCTAGGTGTATCTAAAAAAGTCATCAATAAAAGTGAGCAAGTAGCGATCCTTGATGAAAGACAAGGATGGAAATCGACCCACCAGGTCATTGTGAACCGATTCAAGGACTTTTGAAGCCCTCCAATCCTTCCCTTTTTCAAACTTGTCCTCGATATTCTTTCCCAAGGCACAACCCAAACAAAATTGATTTGAGAAAGTAATTCGAGGAAGAGCCGTGACCATATCCTATGTGTTGAGCTGTTGAAGATAGGAGAAGTTGAGATGGACACACCACTCATGCCATAGCTTTCTCATAGAATCTGAATAGGTGAGAAAAGCAGTAGAATGAGAATCAAGTACAAAATGAAATAAATAATACAGGCGAGACTCATGATTAGCCTTACCAACTGCAATAAGTGCATTGTCTTCAAGATCCTTGAGGGTGATGGAATCTAGAGTGAACTCAATTTTTCTTCCATTCTGGGAAATATGATAGATGGAGAGAAGGTTGGTTAACATATTAGGCACACAAAGGATATTCTAAAAAGTACCAGTGCCAACATTAACAAAAATTTTCCTGATGAAATCTACAGGAGAATCGTCCCCAATGAGAATGTGGGGCACTGAACAAGGCTCCAAAAATTAAATTGTTCTAGGAAAAAATCTATGTGATGTGATGCAATCGAGTCAAGAATATACTATTGAGAATAATCAACAGTGGGAACAAGTGTAATTGATTTCCCTTTGATTGATTTGGAAAAAGGAGTAGAGGATTGTTGTGAAGAAGGCATATTAATGTTGTTCTTTTTCATAATATGCTTCATCTCATTGATTTGCTTCTTATGACAAGAATGTTCATCATGACCAACCTTCTTGCAGTAACTGCAAGTTTTCCTATCGTTCTTCTGAAAATTCCCCTTTGAAGAAGAGGAGTCAGAGTCTACTTGTGGGCAGATGATGATTGTGCATGATCTTTCTATGACTTCTTTTGTTTCTTGTCAGGTTTTACTGACTCTTTTTGTCCCTTTGGCTAACCATCCAACAAAGCCTGAGATTGAGATGGCTTAAGGAGACCCTTGGAAAGAAGCTTCCCCTATTTATGTATTAACATTTCTGAAAAGGAAGCAAAATAAGGCATTGCATATGCATATCCCATAGTCAACTTATGAGTGTGAAAGCTAGAAACAAATGCAACATATTCATGTCCAAGTTTAGAGAGAGTAGTTAAGACAACTTGTATGTTCTTTTTCTCCATGCCACATGATTTACATTGGGCTCTTAGGTCATTAACCTTTGTTACATAATCTTGAATGTTGTCAAAATACTTAGGATCAAGACTCATTAGTTCATTGTCAAGTTGATATCCCGTAACTTCATTATTTTTTCCATAGAGAGTTTTTAATTTTTCATGTGCATCATGTGAATTTGTACATCCATCAAGTTGAACCATTATATGAAGGGAAACTAGACTTCTAAGACAACCAAGAGATTTTTTTTTTCTATCATCCAGAGTACCTTTTTCCTTATCATATGTGGGTTCAATTACCTTTTGTTCAACATAAGGTGTATATTCTTGTTGCATCAATGTATTCCATGAATTTTGATTCCATGTGTTGTAATTGTATAGTGTTATGAATGGGAATTTAAAGTTATCCAACTGTGAAGGAAAAGAGAGCACAAGTAGAAAGAGATGCACAAACACAATCACAATCACACCAAGAGACCCTCCCCAAATCACTCAATCAAATATCCCCCCCCTAAGAAAAATAATTTGGCACTTTATATTTAGTGTTGTTACAATTTCCACTAGAAAGAGAACATTGGGTGGACTTGACTTCAATGCCTTTACAAATCCTAAAAAAAAGAGTATGTGATGAAAGTACAATTTTGGCACAATACCAAGTGAAATAAATAGCACCAATGTGAAGTACAAAAAAACACATGCACTTTCAAAAAAAGTCACCTTGATCTGAGGTTGTATGCAAAAGATATGAGCCTTTGGAGTTATCAAAATGATAATTGCGGAATGTCACCTATGAGAATCTACAAATTCTGGAGACTCTATGCACCAAAATTAGAAACCTTTTGCACCAGTGCAAAGAGAACGAAAAATTGTCCCAAATAAATAAAATTTCTCGAGAAAAGGATGTTGGAAGCTCGAGATATGAGCCTGCAAAGTTTGTCTTCAAAACCCAACCTAACAATGAAGAGGGGGTAGGAAATTCAAAATTCACCTTCCACCAAATTTAGAGGAACTATTGCGAAACTTAGAGAAATCACCAATTGTAGAAACCTCCAGATAAATTAGCGAACATGCCAAATTTTAGTGGAACTACTACCAAAATTAGCGAAACCGCCAAAATTCACATTCCGCCAAATTCAGTGGAACTGTCGCCAAAACAGTGTGTGTGTTGGGGGGTTGTATGACTCCCTAGAATTTTTTTTTCCTCCTCGGACAAATTTACCCAAAATATGTTAGTTTTTGTAGCTCAGAGGTACTTCTGCATTGGCAGTGCCCAACATGTGTAAGTGATTGAGCAAATGTCTCTCTCTAGTTACTTTATAAAGTGATTTTATAAAGTTAGGGTCTTTTATTATTTAATGAGTAAAAGTGACTTTATAAATTTTGGGTCACTTAAGTGATTTAAGTGAACTCAATGTGAGATTAAGTCATGTCTGTTGATCTTGAGATGGCAAGATTTAATCTTGGCCATTGAGATCTAGGGTTAGGGTAGCTATTCATTAATGAGTTATGAAAGTAGCATTTGAGAGAGATGGAGCACACATTCCAAGAAGAGAAAGGAAAGAAGAGGAGTAGCAGTAAGGGCGGAAATCCGAAGAAGAACAGGGGGCACACATCCCAAGAAAGCTACAACATTAAATAGACAATCTGCACAACACATTTATGAGGTTCGTATTGCATATTTGACGACTGTGCAACAATGTTTTAGTGCACATAAATCAAGATAGTGAGTGGCACAATTTTCTAGAGTGTGCATTTATTGTTGCAGGGTCATACTATACATTCATGTATCGTACAACAATCTAGCACTATTTTCAAGGCATAGTTTGGAGTAAGACATGCCATACAAGAGACCGTACAACCATACTCTTTACTGGAATAGAAATCAAGGTTCAAGCACATAAATAGATATAAGTACAATGTTGTAATTAATGCTGGTTGTTCTACTGTAAACTCATAAATTTATTTCCTGTGTGCTCATTAATAAAATATCTCTCTTGTATTGGTTTTCCCCTTGTGGGTTTTTCTAGGGGATTTTCCCAAATATCTAGTGTCAAATGTGGTGATATTATGTTTGTTGTTCATTATTATTTATGCTACTAATTTTCAGTTTTCTTAGTCAATGTATTTCTACTCATAAAATACAATAGAATGTTTTTAAGTTTATTACATTACTATTGAAGTTATTGGAGGTTGAAATATGAGTTTGACTAAGTGTGTGAAGTAAGTCACAATAGATTTTTTACATGGTATCAGAGCTTGGGCTCTGAGGTTCAGTGGGCAGATTTTAACACTTGGATAACAATGAGTTGTAGGGGATTTTGCTTGGAAAAAATAAGGGAAAGAGGGTCTTTGTCAGTTGGACAAGGATGAATTCCAGTATCAAGTATGAGGATAGGTTGGAGGGGATCTCCAACTACCTGCAATGGAAGGTCAGGATTGCAGTTGTTCTTAGGGATAGCATGATGTGGGTGTTTGTGAATACCATAATTACAATACCTTCATTAGATCCCATTTCCCTAGATATTCATGAGGTGAAGGAAGCAAGGGCCCAAAGGATACTCTTGGATGGGGTAAGCGACCACATGATTCCATGTTTTGCAGAGAATCATACAACCAAGGATATGTCGGATGCATTAAAAGGATTGTATAAAACAAGAATGAGAACATGAAGATGGCCCTTAGGGACAAGATCCACAACACTAGGATTGCCAAGGGAGAGAATGCGACCTCATATCTCACCCGGATCAAGAAGGTGAGGGATGAGTTGGTTGTTGTTGATGAGACTGTTATAGACTCGAAGTTGGTGTGCATAGCCCTGAAGGGATTCACCAAAGAGTGGGATGTGTTCATGAAGTGCATGGTGGGTAAAGAGAACTTTCCCTCTTCGGAGAGACTGTGGGATGTTTTTACTCAGGAGGAGATCTGGGAGGGATCTCAAAGTAGATATCAGGAAAAGGCAAAGGATGGTGATGATGAGGAGAATGTTTCTCTTGTGGGAAAGAACAAAGGTAAGAAGAAGGAAATGAGCAAAGTGAGATACGTTTCATGTCACAAAACTGGCCATTATGTGGGTCATTGTCCAAACAAAAATAAATTCAAGAAGGAAGCATAGGTTGTTGCATTAGCTGCAACAAATGAGTTTGCTGAGAAATTTGAGAAGGAGTTTTCTCTGATGGAATGTCTTGCAGGCAGTGGTTTCCTAGTATGTGCAGACATTGATGCATGGTTTGTAGAAAGTGGGGCATCTCAACATATGACTGGGATGAGGTCAATATTCCTGATTTTTTTAGAAATCAATTCAAATTGCTATGTAGGGTGTGGGGCTAGCACCAAACATGTCCTAGTGGTGAGAGGGGTTGGATGTGTTAGATTCCGACTAGAATCAGGAGGATTTCTAGAATTGGCCGAGGTATTATTTGTTACAGAGTTGCCGATAAACTTACTCTCAGTTTCAACTTTGGATGTTGATGGATGTGGAGTTGTATTCTTCCGTGGACTAGTGCTTTTATATCCATAGGGAGCTACTCCAGACATAGTTGTATTGCTTGGTGTCCAATATGAGAGGTTGTACAGGTTTCTTAGACAACATGTGGTCGGAGCCAGTGGGTACTTGGATTATGAGACAATGCCATTACTAGAGACTGGGAGTTGTGAGGCTTCTTCCAATATAGTCAGGAGATTGAGTTGGTACGAGATGACACAGATGGATGCTCATGAGAGTGAGGAGACTCCTAGGAGCATTTATTCAAATAACAGATCAGTGGAGGTATTAGCAAAGGCTTCCTGTTAAGAGGGAACAACTACATCAATAGATGGGATGATGGGGTTGGAGATAGATTTTGGTGGAGGTAACATAAGTACCTCCCTCGCTAAGAGGGAGTGTTAGTTTTTGTAGCTCGAAGGTACTTCTGCATTGGTGGTGCCCAACATGCGGAAGTGACTGAGAAAATGTCTCTCTCTAGTGACTTTATAAGGTGATTTTATAAAGTTAGGGTCTTTTATTATTTAATGGGTAAAAGTGACTTTATAAAGTTTGGTTCACTTAAGTGATTTAAGTGAAATCAAGGTGAGATCAAGTCACGTCCTTTGATCTTGAGATGGAAAGATATAATCTTGGCCATTAAGATCTAGGGTTAGGGTAGTTATTCATTAATGTGTTACAAAAGGAGCATTTGAGAGAGATGGGGCACACATTCCAAGAAGAGACTTTTGGGATAAGGGTTGAAATGAAAGAAGAAAAGGAGCAACAGTAAGGGTGCAAATCCCGAGAAGAAAAATGGGCACACATCCCAAGAAAGTTACAACATTTAATAGAAAATCCCTACAACATATTTATGAGGGTTGTATAGTAGATTTGAGGGTTGTGTAACAATGTTTTAGTGCACATAAATAGAGACAATGAGTGGCATGATTTTCTAGAGGGTGTATTCATTGTTACATGGTTGTATTGTACATTCCTGTACCATACAACACTCCGGCACTGTTTTCAAGGCACAATTTAGAGTGAGATAAGCCATACAAGAGACCGCACAAACATACTCTTTGTTGGCACATAAATTGAGGTCCAGGCACATAAATAGAGATAAGTACAATGTTGTAATTAATGTTGTTTGTACTGTTGTAAACTTAGAAATTTATTTCCTCTGAGCTCATTAATAAAATATCTCTCTTGGACTGGCTTGCCCCTTGTGGGTTTTTCTCGGGGATTTTTTTCTGAATATCTAGTGTCAAATGTGGTGATATTTTTTCTGTTGTTCGTTGTTATTTCGATTGTTAATTTTTAGTTTTCTTAGTCAATGTCTTTCTACTCATAAAATACAATAGAATGTTGTTAAGTTTACTACATCACTGTTGAAATTATTGGAGGTTGAAATCTGAGTTTGACTAAGTGTGTGAAGTAAGTCATAGTAAATTTTTTACAAAATCGACGAATGGACAATTTATATTAGGGTTTTCAGACCTTCTGAGGATGATGGTGGGGTCATATTTGACCCAAAATGCTCTAAAACGGTTGCTCCCTGCTGGATTTGGCAACAAACCTCTTGCTTCAAACCCTCATAGTTTTGGCCTCCGATGTCCAGCTGGGATGAAACAAAAGGAAAATATTGCTATCTTAGCTACTTTGGACTCAATGGTGAGCTTGGAATGTCCCTAGGAAGCTTTGAAAAAACTTGCATCTGGCAAGTAAAAAAAATAACCCCCCCAAAAACTAGTGTTTTCTCCACACTTTTATGATTCTCTAGATCATCCAAGTATGCAAGAGAAGATCATAATCATGTGCTTCAAAGAAAATAGATTTACACTCAAATTTCTAAAAACATTTCCAACCCACAACTCACAACCACTGTGACATGTAAGATTTGGCTGAAATGCCACCCAAGAATGCAAATGAATGAAGAAAATCTAGAAATCAGAAATGAGCAAGAATAAACGGTATTATACTCAAGAGAATGCAAAACATACAATGAAAATGTGATGCTCATAAGCGAGTGATGGGATAAAGAGACTAAAAACGCAACCAATATGGGATAAAGTGAAAAATCCCTTAAGTAAACTTAACATAGTGTGAAGAGAGCTAAAGTGTGTTGAAATATTGTAACTGCAAAGAGTATTCTATTTATTATTGATGTATTATTCATTAGATCAATCCTTTTTGTGGATTGATCATGTCGGGCATTGTAAATGACCAAAATTTACAATGCCCCTAATTGTAATAAGCAAAATGAGAAGTCGCCCCCCAGGATTAATTAAGGTGGTTCTAAACACCCAGAAAGAGAAGTCGGTCCTTCCATTGAAAATACACCTCCTTTCAACACCTGCCAGATTGTATAAATAAAGGAGGCCAACGCCTCATTTTCTCACTCACTCACTTGATTATCCAGAGTGCAAGTTTGGAGTTGCAGTTGGAGAAGAAGGAAGAGAGAGAGGCACATTACTTGGGAGAGGAATTTTTGTAGTGTTTGGTTTATTCTCTTGTCATTGTATTGGCTATCTATATTAAGGAAGCTTTAGCTGGGTTTTCTCCCCCATGAGAGTTTCCCAAGATAAATGATGTGTCTATTGTGATTGTGTATTTCTCAATGATCCTATCTATGCTATGGTTTTCTAGTGAATTAAAAAGAAACCTAATAAAATCTTAAACTCTAACATGGTATCAGAGCTAAGATTAAGAGAGCATCTTTCACAAGAAGCAGAAAAACATCACTGTTTTCATACATGGAAATTAGGGCTTTTTATTGAAGAGGAATTTCAACCCAAAATCCATCTAGAGAAATGCGCCCTAGCCCAAGGAGCTCTTTGTCACCTTCAATACACCTTTTCAGCGGATAAAACTCTCGAAAAGTGAAACCCTAGTTTTCATCGATACCAGAAGTACCACAAAACCATAAGCACCAGAAAACTAGAAGTACTAGAAAACCAGAAGCACCAGAAAACCAGAAGTACCAGAAAACCAATAGTACCAGAAAACCAGAAGCACTAGACCAGAAATCCGCTGGTCAAGTTTGAGGGGGGGGGGGGGGGGGGGATTTGGATTTTCAAAAATCCAACCATACCATCTTACTTGCCTCAACTCAACGCATCTAGCCCCTGGATCAGAATCTCAAAATTTGAAGTTTGAAAAATTAGGGTTTCCTCATAAAACCCTAAGTTGCAGTTTCATAATCAGTTGCAGTATCCGTTGAAGTATCAGTTGTAGTACCAGTTGCAGTCACCCTTGAATTTCTTAAGAGTTGGTAATTAGTACCGCTGCTACCAGATGGTGCCACTACTTGCAAATGCTATCAGAGGTATGTACTCACATATGTTTAAATTGTTAAGATTTAAAGGGTATTTGCAGGAGAAGGGGTCTCTTTCCATAGATCCAGAAGGATCTCAAGATCCAACACATTCAGAGGAATTATGAAACCCAGGTGTGATTGTTCAGATATGCATCTATTTTTTATGACATTATTTTGATCAGTGTCGCATGTTGTAGCTATGACCATCATACTAACCTTTGATCAAAATTAAAGTCAAGGTATTAGATGGATTAAATTTGAGATCATAGAGTTTATTCTCTAACCCATCCTTCTGTCAAGATAGCATATTGTCTTAGTACAATAAGACAGGTTGAAGAAAGCACTCGTCATCTTGAGTGAAGAAGACTTAGAAGAAAAACAACACACTCATTCTTGAGGACAAGGCTCCAGGTTTCAGGTTTGATTAATTAAGTTGATAAGATTCAAAGTTGCACATGACAAGTTGATAACTAGTCTTTGAAAAGTACTATACCTGGTAGCATGTGAGCATATTGAGATAAATGCTTAATGTAATCATTTGCCTGATACAAACCGACATCTCCTCTAGGAGAAATATCTTGTGTTAGTTCCAGGTTTCCATGGAGGAATGTTTGACCACAACACTATAAGAGTGTTGACCTCATTTTGTATTTTATTTCTTACTTTTGATCTTTACTTCAGACATGTCACAAGTGATAGCTCTAAAGGAGCTAATGTGATGATTATTCGTGCTATTGTTTTATCTACTATTATCAAAAGAGTATTATTCTTTCTTGTTGACCTTGTTTCAGGTCACAGGTGATAACCTTGAGGAAGCTATAGTGAAGGTTGTTGAAGGCAACATATTATATGAGACATGACGCATACTATGTACATGACCATATGCACTCATGTACCAAAGAAGATGAAGAAGAAGCTATCTCTTGAGATTCAGAGTATCTCATATGAAGATTGATTGAAAGGAGCAGAAGGCTCCAAAGATGGTCGAACATTAGAATGGGAAGCAAATCTCATTTGAATCCTGCCTCTGTATTTCATATTTAGACTTGGTATTCAACACCAAGTATACCCTGTAAGAGATAATGAAGTCCTTGTAGAATCAGAAGAAATCGTGAGTAAGACTGATCTCAGAAAGGATCAGATGAAGAGACAACTTACAGGACTGGGAGACAGATGTCATGAGAAGACTAGATCGTAGATTTAGAAGCTTCTAGGAGATATGAAATATCCTAGGAAGATTCCCTTGTTTCAGTAACAGAGAAGGAAGCTAGTAAGAAAGACTAGGATATGGATTCTTCCGTAAGACTAGAAGAGAAGTCAATATTGACTTCCAAGATTGATCTATACAGATCAAGCATGTTGTAGATGTTCAAATCTTGATGTGTGTCCATAGAATTCTCCCAAAAAGAGGGAGAAGACTATACCGATACACTTATTGAAGAAATAGTTCCAGTATTTATGAAGACAACCAGAACAACCATGATTCATATATAGTATGAGATGCAGGGGGAGAAATCCACATATTTAAAAATTGAGTGGCAGTTGGTGGAGTACATTAGTTGGGTCATGGAGACATGACTACAATGAAAGCTAGAGTTACCTCCATGAAAGAAGAAGAGTTATCTTCAGTATCAGTTATTGAGCCACTCTCAATTTTAGATGAAGTTGTTGCCATGATGGAGTAGAGAAATTACTCCTAGATTTCAGTAGTCACAGTGAGAATGGAGCAACCATTCTTAGCTTTAGAGCAGGTGTAGGTGCAGAGTCCCAGTTCCAGAAGGAACAGTTGCAGAAAGAGGATAGGACATACTCTCAGTCAATGAAACAGATAGTGTTGTGCAGAAAGCACATAGAGCTAGCACATGATTGTGCAATTTGAGTTGCAGCTGAGCAAGTGTACCATATTGGTACAATGTAATGAGAAAAAATGATTTGAAGATTGAAGATAGAAAGACTCATGTCTGCTAGTTGAAGAAGGATTTGTACGTATTAAAGAAAGCTCCTAGAGCTTGATATGGCAGAATTTACAGTTTCATGAATAACTTGGGATTTGCCAAGAGTAAAGTTGATTCTAACCTTTATCTCAAGGTTATGAATGATGAGCCAATGATGTTACTACTACATGTAGATGATGTATTCTTGACAAGATGAAGAAAAGCTCATCACATATTGCAGGAGAAGCTCGCCACAGAGTTTGATGGAAGACCTAAATGCATTATTTATTAGGTATTGAAGCTTGGAAGAGCACATAGAAGATCTTCCTTAAGCAAGGGAAGTATGTAGTTAAAATGAAGAGGTTTGACATGTTGAAATGTAAATCCATGTACACACCCATGGAAATTAAGTTGAAGCTCTTGGTTGACACTTCATCAAAATTGATTGATGCTACGCTGTATAGACAGATCATTGGATCGTTGATGTATCTGACGAACACCATGCCATATGTTTGTTTTGCTATGAACACCTTGAGTCAGTTTCTGGTAGAGCCCAGACGTGTTCACCTAGTTGCTGAAAAACATATGATGAGATACCTTAACGGTACGTTGGATTTTGGTCTCTATTATACTAGAGATCATGACTTCAGACTGAGTGGTTACACTGATTCAGATTGAGCTGGAAGTGTTTATGATAGAAAGAGTACTTCGGGATGTTGTTTCAGTCTGAGGTCATCCATGACTTCATGGCAGAGTAGGAAGCAATAAAGTATTGCTCTCAGCACGACATAAGCGGAATACATTGTTGCATGTTCTACTAGTTGTGAAGCTATATGGCTTCAGATGTTGTTGACTGATCTATTTGATCTAGAAATGGAAGCCACCATGATTCTAGGTGATAACCAAGTTGTATAAAAATGATGGAGAACCATGTGTTCCATGATGAGTCAAAGCACATATCGAGATCCAATATCTCTTCACCCATGATATGATGCAGAGAGGAGCTATAAAACTCCAATATGTTGGCTTAGATGAGCAGGTTGTAGACCAAGCCTCTGTCTCGTGTAAAGTTTAAATACTTTCGAGACAAGCTTGGTATAGTCTGAAAGGACCTTCCTCAAAAAGGGGAGTAGTTCTGATGATAGTATGGTATCCTGATCAGTAGTGGTAGCTTCGTTAGGATTTTAATAATCATATGGAATCTTATGATTCCTGGGCAGATCTCGAAGGTCCGGTAAGGACGGTTTGTCAGAGTACCACATGGTAGCTCCATTAGGATTTTATATCCTAGGGAATCTTATGATTCCTAGGCAACTCCTTAGGGTCTATCAGAGTACCACAAAATGATGATGTACTAGCTTAATTGTTGTGATGATGTACCAGCTTAATTGTTGTGATGATGTGCCATCTTAATTGTTGTGATGATGTGCCAGCTTAATTGTTGTGATGATGTGCCATCTTAATTGTTGTGATGCCAGCCTCGTGCTGTGATGATGTGCCAACCTCGTGCTGTGATGCCAACTCATGCTGATGATATTGTGTAGCCAACTTTGTGATGTGATGCTAGCCTCATGCTGAAGACTCTTAGCCTAGTGTTGATGTTGATGATGCTCCAACCTTCGTGCTGTGATGTTGTTGTTATTGATGATGATGATGTATTAGTGTTATACTAATCCATGTTGATGTTGTTGATGATGATGCCACTTTAGCTTCTTGCTGAAGTTGATGATGATGACACCACTTCAGCTTCTTGCTGAAGTTGATGATGATGATGCCACTTCAGCTTCTTGCTGAAGATGATGATGATGATGCCACTTCAGCTTCTTCCTGAAGATGATGATGATGATGCCACTTCAGCTCCTTGCTGAAGATGATTATGATGATGTTATTTCATCTTTCATGCCGAAGATGATGACCTTACTTGAGCCTCACACTGAAGATGATGCTGATGTTACCTTAGCCTCATGCTGATGAAGATGATGATGCCATTCCAACTCTCTGTTGTGAATGATGATATTGATGACGAGAAAAACTTTCAATGATTTATAGATATGCCAGTCAGTGTTCCAAGATGTTGTTGATGATGATGCCCTCTCTCTCGCCTGATGTTGTTGTAGAATACCCTTCTTGTTAAGGGGGAGTGTTAAAATATTGTAACTGCAAAGAGTATTCTATTTATTATTCATTTATTATTCATTATCCCCTTTTGTGGATTGATCATGTTGGGCATTGTAAATGACCAAATCCCCTTTTGCGGATTGGTCAAACCCTAATTGTAATAAGCAAATCGAGAAGTCAGCCCCCGTAATTAATTAAGGTGGTTCTAACCACCCAAAAAGAGAAGTTAGCCCTGCCAGTGAAAATACACCTCCTTTCAGCACCTGCCAGGTTGTATAAATAAAGGAGGCCAATGCCTCATTTGTTCACTCACTCACTTGATTATCCAAAGCACACGTTTGGAGCTGCAGTTGGAGAAGAAGGAAGAGAGAGAGGCACATTACTTGGGAGAGGACTTTCTGTAGTGTTTGGTTTATTCTCTTGGCATTCTCTTGGCTATCTATATTAAGGAATTTTTTGCTCGGTTTTCTCCCCCATGAGGGTTTCCCAGGATAAATGATGTGTCTCTTGTGATCGTGTATTTCTCAATGATCCTATCTATGCTATGGTTATCTAGTGAATTGAAAAGAAACCTAATAATAGCTTAAACTCTAACAAAGTGGAGAACTAACTAAGAAAGAACTAGATAGCTAAAAAAACCTTATTCAAACTAACATAAATACAAAGGGAGACCCTCTATTTATAGCAATTTGGAAGGAGTCCAACATTTAAGGAAGGTAGTTTGTAGGTATACCAACTAAGCATTTAATGATTTACCTAAGTTAGCTTAAAATTGTGTATGTACACTGACACCCCCCTTAAGTGAATTAATTCTCAGGGAAGTATAAAAAAGAAGGCTAAATCTCAAAATGGGTCCCAGATACAAGGCCATGATAGCTACCCATGTACAAAATGCTTAGAACAATAGACCAAAAAAGGAAGAAGGATTGAGACTACTCCCCCCTCCCCCTAAAGGACAACTTCCTTCACCCCAAGCAAGGTACGAAGTCGAACATATCAATTCTTTGTCAAGATTTTAGTGAAGATGTTAGCAATTTGCAACTCAAAGCGACAATACTGCAAATTGATAATCTTATCATGAATCAATTGTTGGATGTAATGCATGTGGACTTATATATACTTGGTGCGTTGATGCTTTATTGGTTCCATGCAAATGTGGATAGTTCTTTGATTATCATACCAAATTAGAGTAGGATGCATCTGTTAAAAACTAAACTCTAGACCAAAGCCAAGATGGAAGACACAACAAGAGGTGGACTTGAAGTCACAGGGATCACTAGCCCAATCAGAGTTAGTATAACCCATTAAATTTGCATTACCATCATAAGGATATTGAATGCCATATGTGTGTGTCCTTCTAATGCAGTGAATAATTCTCTTTGTGGATTTCCAATGAAGGTCATGTGGTTCTTGCATGAACCGAGAAACCAACGCAAGTGCATAGGAGATATTGGGACCACTGTGAGTCAAGTACAAGACATTGCCAACAAGTTTATGATTCAACGCAGCATCAATCAAACGAGTAGAACACTTGGTTGACAAATTGACCCCTGAAAAAAAATGGCATGTGTGCAAATTTGCAATCCAACATGTGAAATTTTCCTTAAGAGATCCAAGGCCTACTTGAGTTGAGAGAGACCTATCCTATATGCAAACTAGGTGATTTGGAATCCAAGAAAGTAGTGAAGGAGCCCCAAGTATGTTAAGTCGAATTGTTGATGAAGAGTGAACTTCACATGATCAATCAAGGTAGGTGAACTCCCCGTGAGAATGGGATCAACCACATACAAAGTAAGGAGGATAATTTCATCATGGTGCTGCAAATTATAGACATTTGAATTAATGTGTCAGTGAGAAAATCCTAAATAGAGAAGAAAAGAGTCCATCTTATGATACGAAGCCTTAGGAGCTTGTCTGAGACCATACAAGATTTTTTAAGCTTTCACAAGGGAAGAATCCTGGATAAAAACATGAGGTTGCTCCATGTATATCTCTTCTTGTAAATCTACATGAAGAAAGGAACCTTTGTCATCCATTTGGTGTACTATCCACTTACACGATGCAACTATAGAGAATAAGACAAATATAACTCATTTTAGCCATGGGTGCAAAGGTTTTAGAATAGTCAATGCCATCAACTTGAGAAAAACCTTTAGCAAACAATCGATCCTTATAGTTGTTTACGGTACCATCTGCTACATACTTGGTTCAATATACCCACTTACACCGAACCAATTTTCTACCTTTTGGAAGAGGGACCAAGTCCCAAGTGCTATTTTTCAACAAGGAATGATAC
>ML780322.1:359546-372871 GCA_009831015.1 Picea engelmannii | reverse complement strand
CCCTATAGGTAAGTTGGTGTAATTTGGTACATCAACTTCCTAGGGCCGTAACTTTTGCATACAAACTTTGTTTTAGGCATGTGATAGCCCATTGGAAAGGTCTTTAATAGAAATACGCATTATGCCGTCAAACTCTAACTCCGTCTATAGTTTGACTATGGTGAGCCAAAAAAACAACATTTAGGGCCCCAAAACGACCCCAGAAGTACAACAAGATTTGCTAACATGAAAACATACAAAATAAGCCAGTTGGATTAGGCGAGAGGCCACCTGTATCCATGTGGAGGATGTGTGGGGATTCAAACAACCCCAAAAGTGTAGAACCCACAATTACAAAGTAGTACAAAAGAACGTGCTGAACAAAAATGGACACGAGGAGCCAGTTGGAATAGGTGGGTGACCACCAATATCCACCTAGATCAATCCTCTACCCTTAGGAAGCAATGGTCTCCATTGCGTTGAGTTACCCCATCAGGTGAGGAAACTTCTGCTGGATTCAACCCCGGGTGAGCCACTTGCCTTGGTGTAGGAGTTTCCCTGCCTTGACAACCCAATAAATCCAGATCCGCTGCTGGCGAGTATCCTTGATCTGTGTGTCCACGATATTATCAATGGATGCTTGTTCCATGCATTCGGGTTTGAGCTATGTTGGTGTCAGTTGTTCTACAATCTCAGAAGTGTACAATAGTGGTGGAAAATATGGTCGAAGGAGGTCCACATTGAATATTGGATGCAAACCAAGGAAGGGTGGAGTGTTGAGCTCAATATCATTTCTACCCACAGCTTTGGTGATAGTGTAAGGCCCATAATGAAGTGGACGAAGCTTCCGATGGGGCTCGGTGAGATGCTCCTTCTGCAAATGTAACCAGACTTTGTCGCCAACCTGAAACTAGTGTGGTACCCTGTGTTGATCATGGCGTTACTTGTACTTAGCATTGGATTTCTACAAAATCTCCTGGACATGTTGGCGGATGTGTTGAATCCTCTCAATGAATCTAGTGGCTTTGTCGATTGCAGATTGATCGGGGGAAGAGTTTGTCTATGCGGTGGAAAGAGGGAGTGAAAAATCAATGGCTCCCAAGGGTTGGAGTCCCATACCCACCTGAAATGGGATATGCCTGGTGGAACTATGGAGAGCCATGTTTTCACTATGTTGGACATAGGGGAGACTCTCGTCCCATGTACGTGGATGATTAGAATTGTACATGCGCAGGATGTGCACAATCATCTGATTGACGACCTCTGTTTTGCCATTGGTTTGGGGGTGGAAAGCAGTGGATTTTGTGAGCTTGGTGTCCAACAAAGACCGGAGACTCGACCAAAAGGTGTTGAGGAACATGTTGTCTCAGTCGGAGATGATGGTTTGTGGTATCCCAAAGTGGACCCACAATCGTTCGAAGAAGAGATTGGCAATATCTGTTACTGTGACATTCTTCTTACAGGCTATGAGGATGGCCATCTTTGAAAACCAATTAACGACCACAAACACACAGTCATTTCCTTGCTTGGTGGGCGGAAAGACAGACATGTAATCCATTGAGATGGATTCCCAAGGCTTCTCGGGAATAGGAAGAGGGGTATATAAGCCTTGCTTCTTGATGGTTGGCTTGGAAATGGAACATGAAGTGCAAGATCTGATATACTTTTTGACGTCCTGTAGAAGTTTTGGCCAATAAAAATGTTTTTGAAGAAGGACCACAATTTTCTCTACGCCAAAATGTCCTATCACCCGACTGTAGTGAGCTTACCAAATCATCTTTGCACGCTCACATGTAGGAACACAGAGATGGCCCAGGTGGCATAAGAGTCTTTCCTAAATGTGAAAATTAGTGACAATTGTGCATGTACCCAAGAGCTTATATGTGGTGGCAAAGTCCAGATCTTACTAATAAAGTTGGGGCCACTTAGAGGTTTCATGTCCACAGGAATGGAGCATAGTGGTGAGTGTAGCCACAGGGGGAAAACTTAGGCGGTCGGCGACACAATTGGAGATATATGTCTTATACTTGATGTTGAGATGAAATTGCTACAAGTAGGTGGACCACATATGATGGCAGTCGTTTTGCAATTACCCCTGTGTCTGTATGAACTGCGGAGGATTGTGATAGTGTGTATGATCGTCTCTTTCCCCAGAATGTAATGTTTCCATTGATGGAAGGCTTGTACAATATAGGTGGGGTATTTTCAGACAATATCAGAGAGTGTCTCACTATGGTATGCCACCAGATGCCCATGATGAGTGAGAACTGCACCCACAATATAGTGAAATGCATCAATCTCAATCTCAAATGGTTGTTGCAGATCGGGCAAGGAGAGTACCAGAGATGAGAACAAGTGATGCTTCAGATCATCGAATTCTCATTGTTGCTCCTTCCCCCACACGAACTTGGCCTTACCACCGCCCTTGGTCACTTGGCTAAGGGCCCATGCAATATGGGATAATCCCAACACCAACCGTCGATAGAAGTTGGCTAGACCGAGAAAGATCTGAAGCTCGGTAAGTGTGGTCAGGGCTGGCCAGTCACAGATGACTTGTATCTTAGCTGGATCAACATGTACCCCATGCCCATCAACAATGTATCCCAAGCATTGGACCTTGTTCATGCCAAAAGAGAATTTTTCCAAGTTGGCATATAGCTTGTGCTTCCGTAGAGTGCTCAAAAGCTATTGAATATGCCACATGTGCTCTTCCCACGTTCTGATGAAGATGAGGATGTCATCCAAATATACCACCACAAAGGAGTTGGTGAAGGGTCTCAATACATCATCCATAAACCTAATGAAAGTGGTTGGTGCATTTGTTAAGCCAAAGGGCATGACTAGCCATTCGTAGAGACCTTCTTTAGAATTGAAGGTTGTCTTCCATACATCAGTTGGTTCGATGGGAACCTGGTGGTAGCCAGACTTTAGGTCAATATTTCTGAAGAACATTTCCCCCTTGAATTGGTCAAGAAGGTCATCAATCCTAGGAATGGGGTAGCGGTTCCTGACTGTGATTTTGTTTAAGGTTCTGTAATCAATGCCGAGTCACTAAGTCTCGTACTTCTCTACACCAGTATAATCAGGCTTCTGAAAGGGGAGACGTTGGGTCTGATGTGCCCATTTTGAAGAAGCTCTCAGATCCAACACCTGATTTCATCATTCTCCATCAAGGAGCATCGATAGACTGGTCCATTAGGTAGAGGTGCATCGAGGGTAAAATCAATTGGATGCTTGACTTGGCAGTGTGTCGATACCCCTGTAGGTGAGGAGAAGATGTCTCTGTATTCTTCCACGATCTCATCCACTTGCTTCTGTTGTAAAGAGAGGCGTTGTGTAGAGGCCACATATGCGGCGACGACCTTCTACTTACTGTGAGCACAGATCACAAAGAAGACAAACTTATCGGTCTATGAAATGACCTTACTACATTTATTAGTAGAGATTAAAGAAATAGCAGTAGGCAACACTACCTATGGGATCCTGTACAATTGTCTACCCAAAGTAATAATAACACTATGGGGTCTAGACTCATACAAAACATGACGCTTCCACAAATATGGTTGTCCTAAAAGAACATCACAAACTTCAAGGGGAGAAATATCACACAATACCTCATCTTTGAAAGGCTTGATTCCGTAGGCTAGACGACATTGTTGGTTGACACAGATATCTCTTCCTTAGCGAAGCCAAACGATGGTGTAGGGATGTAGGTGCACTGTCATTGGTAGGTCCAACCGCTTGACGACCTCTGCTGAAATCAAGTTCTTTTGACTAGCGTTGTCGACAAGGAAATGAATCGGATCCCCCTTGACCCACATCTGTGAGTGAAAGAGGTGTTCCCTTTCCTCTGGTTCTTCTAGTTCGCTCAACCAAACTTTGGTGGTAGCGACAATGGCACTGGGTTCAACATCGATAATCTGCTTCCCTCCTTCAGAATTTGATTCAGAATCAGAATCAACCTCTGACTCAAAATCCTTCAGCTCGACCACGAGGGATTACTTGGAGCGACATTCTTCGGTGTTGTGCCAAGAAATTTTATGGTACTCACACCATTTTCCCGTGTCCTTCTTCATCTTCTCATTTCCCTTCTTGTGTTGCAACTTGGATTAGTTGTCCTGACTATGGCCATATTGACTTGGTCCATATCGACTTGGTCCCTTACTGTGTGGTTTGGGGTTGCCTTTGACCTGCTTCAACTGTGAGGGGTTTGCATATCCAAACTCTCACCGTTTCTGCTTAAATTTATGCTCGATCTTGATAGCGTATCTATAAGTCGTGCCCAAAGAGGTGATGTCTAGGAAGTCCAATTATATTTGAATGTATCTATGAAAACAACCGCGATATTTAAGCACCATATGATGCTCAAAGTCTTTGATACCCAATTTGGTGCGTAGGGTATGGAAAATATTAGTGAAATATGGTACTGTCTGGTCCCTTTCTTAACGTAGGGTGGTCCATCTGGTGTATTGGTAGCTTCCAACATGGTAGTATTTTTATTTAATGGCATCCTGGAAGGAATCCCATGTAGGGGCCACCACAAACATTGTATATTCCTCCATGTCCCTTTGCTCAGAGTAAGTATCCCACCGATATTTAACATGGGGAACAAACTTGAGGAGTGAAAAGGTGATATTTTCCCTCTCGGAAAAATTGTGGACCAAAAAATATCCTTCTATTAGATTCAACCATTTATCTACAACATCCACATCTATTAGTCCTTCAAATAATGTAATATCAAAATTTACCTGTACCTTGAAGGGGGTTGCATGGACGCTTGATCAAGATGCTTCTCCTGTGGGCAGTCATCGAAGGATATGCACGAATTTGTCTATCATTTTGTTCCTTTGTCACGCGAGGGCTTCCTCGAGAAACATTTTAATAAGATCTCCTGCTCCATCATCTTTCGTTTCATCCCCCATGGGTTTTTATTGGGCTCGATGCGACCGATATGGTAATGGATCGAATGGTTTGAGTCCCAACTTCTTGTACCCGGATCTTGTCGAGGACATGCACAAAGAAAAATAAATGAAGAGCAAGAAGCTATGATACCACTGATCCATATTTAGGAGCAAAACGAACTGATTAACAGACTGAATACAATAAACATAGAGATATGGAGAATAACACAAATATCCAGTGAACGATATCTTCTATTAAATAATGAAATAGGTTGAAACTGTAAAACTGCATAACTAAAATCTTGCTCGAATGGTGGTAGCTATCTTTGAGAAGAGATGTGGCTGCTATGCACATACATCTGAGCATAATGGATTACAAAGAGGCTCCATAGGCTTTTTTGATATTACTCATGAATTCCAAAACCCTAGACATCCAAAAACCTAACCCTAGAAGGTGAAATGCCAAAATTCATGTGGGCCCTATAGGTAAGTTGGTGTAATTTGGTACCTCAACTTCCTAGGGTTGTAGCTTTTGCATACGACCTTTGTTTTAGGTGCTTGATAGCCCATTGGAAAGGTCTTTCGGAGAACTACACATTCTACCATCAAACTCTGACTTGGTCTATAGTTTGACTATGACGAGCAAAAACAACAACTTTTAGGGCCCCAAAATGACCTCAAAAGTACAACAAGATGTGCTAACATGAAAACATACAAAATAAGCTAGTTGGATTAGGCGAGAGGCCACCCGCATCCACCTGGATGATGTTTGGGGCTTCAGACATCCCTAAAAGTGTAGAACCCACAGTTAAAAAGTAGTACAGAAGAACGTGCTGAACAAAAATGGACATGAGGAGCCAGTTGGAATAGGTGGGTGTCCACCAATATCTACCTGCACATTGGTACCAAAGTTGGAGTTGCATTCTTCCTTGGAGATGATGTAGTTGGGTTCAAAATTCTTCACTATAATCACACCCATAGAGTTTGAAGCCCTCTCTAATTTGAGGTACATGGATCTTAGAGGCAAACGTCTCTCTCGAAGCATACCAACACAACTAGATGACCTCATAAAACTCATAGTTCTTTCTTTGGGAAACAATTCTATTACATGTGGTTTTGCACTCAAGTTTTGGAAGATAAGAACGTGGTGTTAGAAAAATATGCGTTATTGTTTCACCATAGAAAACATAGCAATATTGTTGTTAGACAGTTGGCTTAGGTTGATGGATAGTTGGTATGGATTGTTGGTTGTCATTGATGTCAACTATTGGAGAGTGATATTGTAGATTGATGTCAACCCTTAGTGATTGATGTCAACCCTTGGAGAAAGTCTGATAGCGAATTCCAGTAGCACAAAGATTTGGGTAATGGACTCAATTTTTTTTTATGTAAAGATGGCTCATTATTGTCTTGTCATGGTTGATAATAAGTACAAATGAATGAACTCCAAAGTGGTCCCCTTATGGTGAAATCCCTCACGGGAAGATGCTTTGCGGATTAAGCTATCCTATAAGTATAATTAGAGAACCCATGCTTATTTATGGAATAATGAGATGAAGATCAGTGAATTTTTCAGTGAAACTATTCTATATGGATAGTGTTTGTCATGCCATTTCCGGTGGTATGTGGAGAGTCACATAACTCCTTACGGTCAGAGAGTTATGGCCATGAGAAGTTGGAGAACCCAGGTTTGGGTAATGGACCCAAGTTTGTTTTATGGATAACGGTATGAGTTTAGATATATTTTTAGGTAATACTATTCTATATGGATAGTACATGTCATTCCATTTCTGGTGTTATGTGGAATGTCACATAACTCCTCAAGGTTTGAGAGTTATGGCCTTACAAAGTTGGAGGACCCTCATATGTCATCTAGAAGCCCCAAAAGGTTAGAGTAGTCAAAGTGGTTTAAGAGATTTTAGAAGGTAAATAATAAAGTGAAGTGATGAGTGTACTATAATTCAAAGTGAATACAAAATAAATTATTTAAATAATAAATTTAATGGATAAATTAGAAGTGGGTTAACCCTAAAATAAGGAAAGTGGGCAAAGTGACCTAGAAAATGTTTTTAAGGAAGCTACTTGGAGAGTATAAATAAGAGGCAAGGATCTCTCATTTCACATCATAGTTGAGAATATTGAATATCTATAGGTGTCAGAGGTAACCAAAGGATATATAAGCCTAATTTCATAGGGAAGGTGAAGAAAACAAGGCTAGAATTCAAGGGAGGATAAATTCTTTTGATGATGCTTTCTAAGGTATGTTATTTACAGGTCAACTCACCATTTTCGTAATACCTTTTTTTCTAGAATGATTTAGACTGTGAAATTGATATTCCATTGAGGAAACATATCCAAGTATATTTGGTAAAAAATCCATCTCGTGGGTCGTTGTATTTTTGGATTTACACTTCGTGGAAAATAGAGTTTGTAGCTAGTCCCGAAACTAGTCTAAAACATGTGTTTTAGGTAAAAACGTCATAACTTCTTCATAACAGACCCAAATTCAGTAAGACCAAATGTGTTGGTTATATTTTAGTCTTTAGTATTTTTTTAATAGTTTCAGATCGATTCAACAAATATTCCATGTGGGGCACACTCTACAAGGTCGCTCTCTAGAATAAGCCAAAATTCAACAAGATATGCCATTTTTGCTATAACTCCTTTTCTGAGAGGTTAAAAGTAGTGAAACCTAGAGGAATTGCATAAAAAACACTGAAAAATATTGTATATCAGTTTCAGATATTTATTCATTATAGGTACAAAGTTTTAATTATTTCAAGTTAGGGTTTAGACGAAGAACATAGGGAGTTGTAGCCTCCTTCTAGTTGTAGCCAGAGAATTGGGGGGTTGGATTTTCCCTTAGGTTGTAGCTTGAGAAACTAGGTGGTTGGAGCCTCCTTCTAGTTGCAACTGGAAAACAAAGGAAGTTGGTGTTTCCAATGAATGTAATTCTTCAAGACATATAGGAAAAAAAATTGTGTGGTTTTCTCTCGCTTTGGGTTTCCACGTAAAACACTGATGTAATGTGTATGCGTACGATTGTTCATTTGTTCATTGCTTATTTACTCTACAGTTATTGGATGATAACGATACATTGATATAACACTTGGATTATATGGTTAAAAAAGATTAAATTTCTCTATTACTGATTCACCCCCCCCTCTCATTAATCTAACAATTGGTATCAGAGCAGGTTCCTTAAGGAAATAGTTTAACCACTGGAAGGAGATCATGAATTATTATGAGAATGGAGTACCAATGTTTAATGTTCAGAATGGTTTTAAGTATGAGATGTGGAGCATAAGGACGAAAGTATTTTTACAGGCACATGGACATTATATTTGGCTATCAGTTATCATTGGATATGATAGTTCAAAAAGGGCAAAGACTGCAGCCAAGAAGGAATTGAGGAAGAATAACAAAATAGAAATGGATTTCATCTGGGAAGGATTACCTAATCCGATATGAGAAAAGGTTGGTAAATGTTCATCAACAAAAGATCTGTGGGATAAGTTACATGACATATATTCTTCACCCATCATAGATTCAGAAAATGTCAAAGAAGATGCAGATACAAATCAAGAAGAATTATGTTCACCATGTCAAGCAGATTCATAAGATGAAGAGTACATAATCACCAGAGGTATGTTGTTTTGTTTTAATTGTGAAAAACGTGGACATCTTGAAATATAATTCCATGAAGGAAATGAGACAGAAAAAATAATTGAAAAGGAAGACAATTATGAAGAAGAATTGATTAGTGCTTTAGATGAACTAAGAGAAGAAAACAATTCACTCAAGAAAGAATTGATGAAACAAAAGGAAAGTGTTCACATTTTTGAAGAATCCCAACAGGTCATCGAGAACTTAAGAACTCAGCTAGAATAAGCCAGAAAGATTGAAGAAAATCTTGAATATCAAAAGCAGTGTTTGGAAACCAACATAGTAGAACAAAAGGAAGAAGCAAAAATGAGAGAGAAGATATTGACAGATCATCTTAAGGAAAGAACTAATGATCTAAACCAGATTGAGGCAGAGTTCGGTCAAGAAGAGAAAGGAATTGAAGAAGAAATAATCACATTAAAAATGCATCTTGAAGAAGCGAAAAGAACATAAGAAGTCATGAAGTCTCAAATAATGAAGAAAGAAGAAGAGGTTGAGAAGCTTGAAGAAGAAGTTGTCACATTGAGAAGTAAAATCGTCAAGGTCAACAAGAACGTTGAAGAGACAGAAAAATCCACATTAGTTATAGAGAATGAAGAGAAGCACTCTAGGTTGCTAGAAAAGAAGAATGAAGAAAATATAAAGAGTTATGCAGAAGTACTCAAAGGAAGGAATCATGGTCAACCAGAATCTAAGAAAACTATTGAAGATACATATTCAAGAAGACCATCCATGTTCAAGCCACAAAGAAGCTTCAATCATGATCATGATCATTCAAGGAAAAAATTTAGAAGGACTACGCCACAAAGAAGATCATTCACTCCTAGGTATGAAAATTTATTTTATGGTAATTTTTTTTAATTGTACTAACTTTGGACATAAGGTTGCAGATTGCAGGGATTATAAAATAAATGTTCAAGCAAGAAGTGCCTATGTTGTTGCACGTAACATTGAGTGTTACAAATGTCATAACTATGGACACATAGCCAGTGATTGTAGAAGCATGATCGATACTTACATGAAAGAGAATATTGATATCAGATATAAGAAAGTATGGATAAGAAAATAGGAAGAACAGGTGAACAAAGACCAGGTATCGAAGATCACAAGATCGACAATAAAATGAGATGAAGAAAATTCTACAGAGAAAAGGAAAGATGTCAAATACATAAAGGTTTGGAAAATAACTTAAAGAAAGGAAGGACAGGTAAATAAGGAATAGGTTCAAGAGATTGTACTTTCAGGAATTGTAGTAAAATATGAATCCACAGACAGAAAGAAAGAAGTCAGAGCTCAGAGAGATAATGAATCTACCAATGAATATGATGATGAATCTACCAATGAAGATGATGATGAATACACATCAGAGAAGGAATTGTTCTGAGCCATCTGACTTAGAGACTCCCAAGTAATATGAATATTATACGTGGGGAGTCTATGCGATAGTTGTGACAGACCAAAGAACCATCGTTCGAGCAACTTGCAGAGTTTGAGAAGACAGATTAAGAGCAATCAATTAGCAGAAGTACAGTTTGATAGATTAATCAAGACTTCATGATAATATAGTGATAAATGGGTCAACATTATGGACAGTTGCGCAAGTAGAGTCTTGGACAGTATGGATAGATATGGATTCATAAGAACACTTAGCAGGTTTGGACAGATATATGATAGTGGACGAGAGCATGGATTCATAGATTGGTTCAAAGAGTGGTTCAAAGAAAAAGGAACATTATCATAATGGATGATAATTACACAGGAAATGGCTCGAACAATGATAATGGATTCCAAATTGATAGATATTTTTTGGACACATGCAGTGAATACATCAGTTCAAATTCAAAATAGAGTAATGCTCAGAAACAACAATGAGAAAACTCCTTACGAACTATGGAAAGGAAGCGCAAACAACAACCTCTACATCAAGGTAACTCAAGGTAATATTTTATTCATTGAAATTTATGTTGATGATATTGTTTTGGAAGTAATAGTGACAGGTTAAGCCAAAAATTTGCAAAGGATATGCAGAATGAATTTGAAATGTCATTACTTGGAGGACTATCCTTCTTTTTGGGTCTTCGTATATGTCAAAGAAGCCAAGGAGTTTTTATTTCTCAAACTAAGTAGATCAGAGAAATGTTAAAGAGGTTCAGAATGGAAGATTACAAACCAGTTACCACTCCTATGCAAACCAATTGCAAGTTGAACAAATATGATGATTCAAAGTCTACAGACCAGAGGAAATACAGGTCAATGATTGGTAGCTTACTATATGTGACAACATCCAGACTAGATGTAATGCAGGCAGTTGGACATGTGTCACGATTTCAAGCAGCACCAAAGGAATCACATGTATTAGCAGTGAAGAGGATTTTCAGATATCTCAAAGGAACATAAGAGTTTGGATTATGGTATTCAAAAGGAAAGGATCTATCACTCATTGCCTGCACAGATGCAGATTGGGCAAGTTGCATTGATGACCGATGAAGCACCAGCGAAGCAACGTTCTACTTGGGTGAGTGTTTAGTATCATGGCTAAGCAAGAAACAATCATCAATATCTCTATCTATAGCCGAGGCATAGTATATTGCAGCAACAACATGTTATACACAGGTTCTTTGGATGAAACAAACTTTGAAAGATATACAAGTTGAGTATGATGAGCTCATCTATTGTGATAATACAAGCGCCATCAATATCTCAAAAAACCCATTGATGCACTCCAAGACGAAGCACATTCCAATCAAGTATCACTTTCTACAGGAATAGGTTGTAGAGAAGAACATCAGAGTTGAATATGTGGGAACAAAAGAACAAGTGGCATACATATTTACAAAACCGCTTCCATGGGAAGCCCTTGAGTATCTTCGCTAGAGACTAGGAGTAATTTCTACTCCAAAATGAATACTTTTGAATGCTTATCTTATATCTCTTAGATGTACATGAGGAAGCACCATAAATAGAACAAATGGGGAGAGATTTATCATATGCAAAGGTAAATTCTTGGAGAGAGAGCATAGAGTCATGTTTCCAAGGGGAGTGATTGTCACAAAGGAAGAATGAGCGATATGACTTCAGAGTGATACCCTTTGTCAAAGGGGGAGATATTATTCATATGAAGGGAAAGAGAGTAATTAGAGGATTATATACACAAATAAAAATCACAGGCACGTAGACAGGGGGATCAACCCCAAGGAGAGTTCAGTTAGAAGGAGCATCCCCAAAGGGAGATACTCTTTTCCATTGATGTCAAAGGGGGAGAGATAGAAACATTGATAACAGGTATAAGCATGAATGTTATCATGACTAAGTGTTGCCATCAATGCCAACGGGGGAGATTTTTAGACAATTGGATTAGGTTGATGGATAGTTGGTTTTCATTGATGTCAACTATTGAAGAGTGATATTGTAGATTGATGTCAACCCCTAGTGATTGATGTCAACCCTTGGAGAAAGTTTGATAGCGAATTTTGGTAGCACAAAGAATTGGGTAATGAACCCAGGTTTGTTTGATGTAGAGATGACTCATTATTTTCTTGTCATGGTTGATAATAAGTACAAATGGATGAACTCCAAAGTGGTCTGCTTATGGTGAAATCCCTCACAGGAAGATTCTTTGCGGATTGAGTTATCCTATAAGTATGGTTAGAGAACCCATGATTATTTGTGGAATAATGAGATGAAGGTCAATGAATTTGTCAGTGAAACTATCCTAGATGGATATTTCTTGTCATGCAATTTCCGGTGGTATGTGGAACGTCACATAACTCCTCACGGTTAGAGAGTTATGGCCATGAGAAGTTTGAGAACCCAGGTTTGGGTAACGGACCCAAGTTTGTTTGATGGATAACGATATGAGTCTTGATATATTTTTAGGTAATACTATTATATATTGATATTACATTTCATGTCATTTTTGGTGGTATGTGGAATGTCACATAACTCCTCACGGATTGAGAGTTATGGCCTTACGAAGTTGGAGGACCCTCATATGTCATCTAGAAGCCCCAAAAGGTCAAAGTAGTCAAAGTGGTTTAAGAGATTTTAGAAGGTAAATAATAAAGTGAACTGATGAGTGTACTATAATTCAAAGTGAATACAAAATAAATTATTTAAATAATAAATTTAATGGAGAAATTAGAAGTGGGTTAACCCTAAAATAAGGAAAGTGGGCAAAGTGACCTAGAAGATGTTTTTAAGGAAGCTACTTGGAGAGTATAAATAAGAGGCAAGGCTTTCTCATTTCAAATCAAACTTGAGCATATTGAATATCTATAGGTGTCTGAGGTAACCAAAGGATATATAAGATGAATTTCAGAGGGAAGGTGAAGAAAAGAAGGTCGGAATTCAAGGGAGGATAAATTCTTTTGATGATGCTTTCTAAGGTATGTTATTTACAAGTCATCTCACCATTTTCGCAATAACTTTTTTTCTAGAATGATTCAGACCATGAAATTTCTATTCCATTTAGGAAACATATCCAAGTATCTTTGGTAAAAAAATCATTTGTGGGTCGTTGTATTTTTGGCGTTACACTCTGTGGAAAATAGGGTTTGTGGCTAGTTCTGAAACTAGTATAAAACAGGTATTTTTGGTAAAAACGTCATAACTTCTTCATAACAGATCCAAATTCAGTAAGACAAAATGTGTTGGTTAGAGTACGGTCTGTAGTATTATTTTTAATAGTTTCATATCGATTCAACAAATATTCTGTGTGGGGCACGCTCTACAAGGTCACTCTCTAGAATAAGCCAGAATTCAGCAAGGTATGTCATTTTT
>ML780322.1:340190-359496 GCA_009831015.1 Picea engelmannii | reverse complement strand
ATGAGTTGGCACATACATGAGGTGTATAGTTGATGATGTTGGTACATATTGACGAGTCATAGTTGATGAGTAGTTGATACATGATTGGTACATACTTGGTACATGGTTGGAGGCACTTGTTAGTAGTATTGTTGACACATGGTCTATGGATGATGTAACATACTTGTATTATTATGAGTTGTTGGTGATGATTATGAGTTGTTGTGTTATGCTTGGTTGATGCACATCTTTGAGATTTGTCTTGGTGATTAGATCTGACTTGGTTGATAATATTTATGAGACAGGTTGTTTGAACAAGTTGTTGTGACAGGTTATTTGTACAGGTTTGGTGCATGGTTGATGCACTTGTTCATGGTACATGTTGAGGTACAGGTTGGTGAATGGTTGATGCACTTGTTTATGGTACAGGTTGATTATAGGTTGTTTGGTATAGGTTGGTGCATGGTTAATGCACTTTTTTATGGTATGGGTTGATTACAGGTTGAGGTACAGGTTGATGCATGGTTCAGGTTATGGGTACAGGTTATTTGGTGCAGGTTGATTGGTATAGGTTTACAACAGTATATCTCATAGTGATAGTGCTACAATGGTTCCATCATTCTACTTATACTTCAGGGTGGTTGGACGGGGAAAAGACAATTGGTTTTAGCCACCTTCTGATTGTAGACATAGAACATAGGGGGTTGTAGCCTCCTTCTAGCTGTAGCCAAAGAATTGGGGTGTTGGAGCTTCCCTCGGGTTGTAGCCTAAGAAACTAGGGGGTTGGAGCCTCCTTCCAGTTGCAACTGGAAAAAAAAAAGGAAGTTGGTGCTTCCAATGAATGTAATTCTTCAAGACATATAAGAAAAATCATTCTGTGGTTTTCTCCTGCTTTGGGTTTCCACGTAAAACACTATTGTACTATGTATGTGTATGATTGTTCATTTGTTCATTGCTTATTTACTTTGCAGTTATTGGATGATAATGATACATTGATATAACACTTGGATTATATGGTTAAAAAGGAGTAAATTTCTCTATTATTGATTCAACCCCCATCTCAGTAATCCAACAATTGTCACCTAACCATAGGCACAAAGGTCACCCCCGAGCACCTTAAACTTGACAGACAAAATAATTATGGAAGTAGACTAATAGCCAACCAAGATGGTGTTCCTTTCTCCAAGGCTAACACACCAAGAAAGAATAACCAAAGACTTGTTGATGATTACAACTGCATGAGACATCCTCCAGGACACAGATCTGAGAGAGAGCCCCTCATATGGGTGTGTGGTTCTTATCTGAGACAGAGCAGGAACGTAGTGATAGCCTCCTCCTTACAGAGAGTTGAGAATAACTCCAGATGATTCTCATGTGTAACACAGTGAGAAAGGAGATATGTTGAGTTGGACGTGCATGTGGCCGAGCATAAGGTGAACATGTGAATTCTCGTAGATCTGGGTGCATTGTCATGAGACAAAGATGAAGACGATGTATTAGCCTCCTCTGAGCAGAGAGTTGAGATGATGAACTCCATATGACTCACCTTTGTAATGCAGTGGGAAAGAAGATCTTTTGAGTGGATGTGCCTGTGGATGAGCACAAGTGAACGTGATCCTAGTGGTTGAGCACTAGTGAGTGTGGTTCTCCTATGAAACACAGTGAGATAGAGATATGGACATCCCTATGGATGTGCCCCTAGTGGTTGAGCACTAGCGGGTGTATGAGATCCCTTGATATATTGTTCAAAGAGTCAGACTTACCTGTAACCATATTTGTAATGTAAAGGGTACAGGTCGGCCCCACCTTAATGTAAAAGATAATTAATATGGTAATTATTAATTATATTTTGAGTTATTGAGGTCTTCCCTATTGTGCCAAAAGACACATCATTTGATGTGACAAGTCTTATATAAATAAAGGTGAATCCCCATTGAGGAAGCACACTTATCATTGTGTCATCTCATGATTTCAGAAGTTGTGGTTTGAAATTATGAGAATTACAAATTAAGCCACAGGCTCCACTCCTACTTCCATGGACTAAACGACCATAGTCCCTCTAAGAAGTTGGCTACGAAGGGGAACCTCTGCATATCCAGTTAGTAGGTTGAGGTCTCGTTCGTTATCAGAATTAACCAGACAAATCGCTCCACCAACTAAGAACGACCATGCACCACCACCCATAGAATCAAGAAAGAGCTCTCAATCTTTCAATCCTTACTATGTCTGGACTTGGTAAGTTTTCCATGCACAACACCCTCTTGTGTGCCAGGTTTGGTGATGGTGTGGGAGGTCTTTCCCTTGAGGAATATAGAAAGGATTGGCTGGGTTTTCTTCCCTTGTTGATAAGGGTGTCCCAGGATACTTCTTGTGTTCTTGTGCAAGGTTATTCTTCTTGTGATCTTGGTTTGCTACAGTAGTTATGGTTCAAGTAATAGTTAAACATAAAATTTAAAGATGATACAAGAGCCATAGCTCATTGAAAATCCAACAAGACCAAGCATAAAGTCCAAACCATAACCAAGGGACCAAGTAACCACTATTGCAGCCGCAACTTTCCTCCAGTCATGTACACTTATTTTCCTTATGTAGTTGTGAGTGAGTGAGTGACAAATGAGCTCTAGCACCCTCTATTTATACTGCTCTATCTCACTTAACTGGGCCGAATTCTCTTTCTGGAGGCCAATAAATCAATATTAAATATTCTCTTGAGTTGACTTGTCTTCTAGGGTTATTATCCAACATTTTAGGGTTTCTCTTGCTTCCCGAAATATTCTAGTCTTGTCAAAGGTTACACGTGGAGGTTAATACTTCCCATAGCTACCATAATATCAACACTCCCTCCTAGCTAGGGTGGTATTAAAGGAAATTGTCTTGAGCACAAACAAACCATTCAACCGGTAGCATCATCATAGCCACACAGGATATCTCATGATCAAATCATGAGCACCATCATCACTATCCAACTAGATAGTCTCCATGGCAATCAGAACAATGCCATACAATAGAACACAATTGTGTATATTCATAGTAGTATATAAATATTATCCAGTGGTACACAACCACTCTCAATAGCATACTTCTACTAACCAGTGACATACAATCACTACCAGTGGATCACATCCACCATGGTAGCATACAACTACTGTCTAGAGCCATATAGTTTCTACAACAATCATATCATTTGATATCAACCTGCATAAACAATATCATGATACAAATTGAGTCATATGGGCCATTAATCCACTCACATATGTGAGATCTCAAGGAGAATCTACCCTTGGAAGGTGAAGCATCAGTTATGGGCTATCTGGACTATTCTTCTCAAGCATAGAAGAATAATTGTCCCTGATTTATGAACCTGGACCATTCACCCAACTCGACCATTCCTCCAGCACTAATCATAGTGCAACCTGGAGAGAATGAGTCTTCCCTAGGGAATGACTATCCCTGATTGTTGAACATGGACCATTCACCTAATTCTGACATTCCTCTAGCACTAATCATATTGCAACCTGGAGAGAATGAGTCTTCCCTAGGGAATGACTATCCAGACCATTTCCTAAGGAAATGACTGTCCTGTACCAACCTCCAAAATGGACCATTCTTCGAAACTTCTCACAACTGTGAACTTTGAAAGAATGACTTCCCAACAAGGCATACCATTCTACTTGACCAATACTCAGAGTGAATGCCAAGAAGAATGATTGTCCTATACCATTCCCCCACACTTTCCATAAGGGGAATCACTGTCTATGGTACATAAACAATCTATCGAACCATTTTCATTACAAAAATGATTATCCAATCTGGACCATTTTCTGAACTTTAAAATGACCATCTGTCAGAAATCTCGAACCACTTTCCAGACTGGAAAGGAACTACCCAACCTGGACCATTTTCTGAACTGGAAAATGAATTTCCATAAATAAATAACATATCAATGCTCCCTCCGAACCTAGGAGTAATCACTTCCTTTTTCAATAAGGAAGTCATCTCCACGAGCCCTAACTTGTCCGTTAAGTACACAAACTTTTCATCTTGGACAAAGGCTTTACCAAAATATCTGTTATTTTCTCATATGTGGAGATATATTAGAGAACCACTTCTCCCCTCTAGACTTTATCATGAAGAAAATATCTCAATGCGCTTTGACCTGTCATGGAACATCAGGTTCTCTGAAAGCTTCACAGAGCTCTGATCATCACAATATATCACGGTTGAATCCAACACCTAATCAGACAGTCCATAAAACAACTTATGGAGCCACACTGCTTCCATACAAGTATCAAAAGATGCAATATATTATGCTTATGTAGTGTTGAGTGCAACAAACTTATGTTTCTTGCTAGCCCATGATATCGTGGAAAAGCTCAAACTGAAACATATGTAAGAAGCACTTATTCTGCTATCTACACTCCCTGCCTAATCTGAATTGATAAATCCATGCACCTGTATATCATAACTCAAACTTGCCACAAAAAAATTTCAAGGCATGCTTTGCAATTATTCAATTCTCATGTGTAGGTTCCACCTAGAACTATTTTCACAACAAAGCAAATATCCGGCTAGGTATTCTCCAAATACATTAACGAGCCATTCAATTGTCGATACAAGGATGGGTATACTGGATCAGAGTCTCTCAACTTCTTCAGATCTGTCATCATGGGAGTTTTCCATGGATATGAAATACATCATCCCAGACTACTGAGGAACCACTCTGATACACTTTCTTTGTCATAGGAATTTTTCACCATGCTTATGTTGTACATGAGATGATATGCATCAAGTTACTTGAATCAATACAAGGTATTTTTCCATCTGCATACATGGGTCTCTTTCTGGTATACCTCAAAACCCTTGAGGTTGCTCTACATAAGCTTCTTCCTTAATTGTTCTATTGGGAAGAACAATATTTTACATCCAAGTGATGTAAACTCCAATCCTTGGATACTGCAAGGGATATAATGGCTCAAATAGAGATGTATCTGGTTTACTGGAACAAGTTGTCATCATAGTCTTCTCGCTTCCTCTGGGAGAACCCTCTAGTTATGAATCTCGCCTTGTATCTATCAATACTTCCATTCATAATTTCTTACACACATTGTTCTTCATCACAACTTTCTTTCATTTTTTTTTCTTGACTGCTTCTAGTGGGTTCAAATCATGATGGTAGTCTTATGATTCTCGGTATAATAACTGGTTGTTCTGGATTTTATTTCTTTCTTGGAATATTTATGTTCTTCCTCATGTTCCTCTTTAACTTTGGGTTCCATGGAGTCTTCTATAGATTCCATTCCCTTCCTTCCTGAAGATTTCAACTTCTTCCTTTCATCATAGAAATGTAGATGGACAACCAAGGATACTCAAGGCTTGTTTTCAAAGAAAAGCTTCTTCTAGAATCAAAATGAACACGTGTTGCTTATCATGGCTGCTACATGGACATATATTACATAGTATTTTAGAATTACTCTTCACTAGATCATATCATTTAGGATTATCTCCCTCCTAATCATGGCTTCATGCCTGAATGCATGCTCTTCTTTTGAAATTCTCCAATCAACTCCCTCCATTTGAGAGAGTCCATGCTTTTGTATGCATCCTTATTGTTTTCTGCAAAGTGTCACAAGTCTTATTTTAGTTTCCTCTTAATTACTAAATTCTTTATGGTCTGACTCCTTCTGGGTCTCTTCAAGTTTGATTTTGATTGTGTCCCATCTGGAAGTTTTTACTTATATAGTAGCTTCCACAGAAATTGTCACCAAATATTGTCAACATACTTCATCCCTTTTCAGATACATTACTTGACTAGTAATCGTTTTAATAGTAATCCTTATATTGTTATTCTTTCATAGGTGTTGTTTCACTGACCATCTTATCTTCTAAGAAATATATATGCACGATATGTGTAATAACTATGTAAACATGGTATGTACAAGGACTATGTTACAAAACAATACCGTTACCTTGACCAGAAGAAGAAATTTGCTTCATCTTGCTTGACTTTCTTTGAGGGTTCTTTTTCTTCGACAATTGTTGCTTCGTGTGTTTCCTTCCTTTTATTTAAATCATGACAGTGGTTCCTGTAGTGACCATATTTTTGATAGTTGAAACATTGTATATTTGACATATCCTTTTCTTGATTTGGTTTCTTCCTTGAATCAAACTTCTTCTTATTCCTTAATGTCTTGAACTTTGTTTTGTAGGATTGATCATCATATTTCATTTAGGATTTCTCTTTTGTGCTAATCCTTGATTCTTCTTGTGCACATCAAGTCCAAAGTTATTCAAATGTGGGATACTATGTTCTTGTGTTCATGCTTACGACAAATGCATCCAGTGTTTTGGGAAGGCCATTGAGTACTATATTTACTAGTTCCTTTTCTGAAATGATTTCTTCAATAGCTTGTAGTTGATCTCTTAACTGAGAGATTCTTACAAAGTATGATGTTATGTTATCATCATCATTCATTTTCATGTCACATAGTTCATTCTTCATACTCATCACTTGTCCAATATTTCTGACTAAGAAGAGGTTAGTTAGGGCATTGTACATATTCTTAGATGAGTCAAGGTGAGAAATGTAGGGTATCAAATGGTCCTTTACAGAGTCCACTATGATTCTCATAGCATTGATGTCATTTTCCTTGAGCTTCTCCATAACTTCAACGTTATGAGGTTCCTTCTCTTTTCCTGCTTCAAACTGTGGTTCCATAATCTTCCCTTTTATGATATCCAACACTTTATTCTTGGCAAGGATGAGTTCAATCCTTGTCTCCCATGCTCTGAAGTTAGAATCCCCTTCTAACTTTTTTTCTGACTTCATAGAGTAAGTCATGACTATTTTGACTTGGTCAACCTTTGACTTTGACCAAAAAATTAAAGTTGATGCCTTGGATTGTTGAGAGTACCAAGAGTTGCGCTAGGCTAGGGTGCACTAGGATATCTAGGAATTAGGTCAAGCTCTTCACTTAAGGTGACTCAATAAGAGGGTTAGGGTTTTGTTGTTGCAACATAACTCTGACTGCAACTGTAACTGTAAATGAGCAAATCCTCTGAATCTATCTTCCAGTGGTTAGACTGTCCGAAGATAGTGTGGGCCCATAACCTGTTAGAAAAATAGGTGTGCTTGTTTCACCATAAACAACATAGCAATATCGTCACCCAACCATAGGCACAAAGGCCACCCCCGAGCACCTTAACCTTGACAAACAAAATAATTCTAGAAGCAAACTAATATCCAACCAAGGTGGCATGCCTTTCTCCAAGGCTAGCTCACCAAGCAAGAATAACCAAATACCAAGCATAAATTCCAAACCATAACCAAGAGACCAAGTCACCATTGTTGTAGCTGCAACTTTCCTCCAGTCATGCACACTACTTGTCCTTATGCAGTTGTGAGTGAGTGAGTAACAAATGAGCTCTAGCACCCTCTATTTGTACTGCTCTATCTCACTTGAATGGGCCAAATTCTCTTTTTGGAGGCTAATAACTCAATATTAAATATTCTCTTGATCTGACTTGTCTTCTAGGGTTATTATCCAACGTTTTAGGGTTTCTCTTGCTTCCCAAAATATTCTAGTCTTGTCAAAGGTTACACGTGGAGGTTAGTACCTCCTGTAGATTCCATAATATCAACAAGTGGGTGTCTTTGGATGAATCTCTTTATGGAATTATCCCCCATAGATTGGAAACATGATGATTTTCACTAATATGTAATCTTGGAGTCAACAAGTTTTAGGCCTTTTTCCTATATAAATTGGTAATCTGGTAAATGTGGAGAATTTGTAAATTTTTCCTTCTTGCTCCCTTAGAGGGATAATTCGTGATAAGATATATAATATGAAGTTCCTTGGTAAGCTAGACATTTCCAACAATCCATGGTCGTCTCCTATTCCTAAATCCATGGGAAAGTTGAGCAATCTCATCATTTTAAATATGGTGAATACAAAACTCAATGAAACAATCCCTTATGAACTGGGAAAATGAACAAAGCTTAGAACTTTGATTCTATTGTTCAATTTATTGATCGGTTATCTTTTGGATACTCAGTAGGCCTCCCTATGTTGTTTTTATTTACAAAGACAACCCAATTTAGTGGGCCTCTCCCTCCATGGTTGGGAGAATGGGAGGAAGCAAGTCCTCTATTTTGCTAGCTACAAACCATTTTAGCGGGTGAATTCATCCAGAGCTTGTATATTTCTCTTATATAAATCATATAACCATGAGTAACAATCAACTAACATGATACATTGCTCTAGATATTTTTAATGCCAAATCTCTTAGTAATATTGATTTGGAAAATGATTTTCTTGTAAGGGAGCATTGGAAACATCTTCAACAATAACAAAAATATCACCCTGTTGAGGTTGAAAAACAATATGGTAAGTGGTAGAATACATAGGTGTTTAGGGGATCTTTGATCAATGGTTCTATATTTGGATGTGAACAACTTCACAATTCCAAGCCCGAAAAGAATATGGAATTTAAGCACCCTCATAAAGTTTAGTGCAACAAGTAGTTTTCTTCATGCAAGTCTCTCTGACCATATACATAATGCATGTTCATTCAAATAGTTTATTCTTAGTTGCAACAATAAGGAGGGGAAATCCCTAAGAAAATTGGTAGACTATCTAGTCTCTCAATGGGACTTGTTTTTTTATGAGAAATTGATTTGTAAATGGTAGTTTTGTGGTTTGTCCATTTTACCAACATCGATACTCACAAATACTCCACTGAAAAATAATTCAATGTCTTCATTTAAAAAATCGATTATCAATTTGAACTTTAAATTGATCGCAAAGCTTCTTGTTCTTTGCAATTTCTTTGGCAATTGGAATCCAACTTCTCTCGCTATGTTAATGTTGTATTAATATTGCTCCAACTGACCAAAAAGAAATGTCTAAAGCAACAAATCTATGGATGCAATATTCAAATGCATTCATAGTTTAATACATGCTCTGTTTTTAATGGCCAACTCCAGTGGAAAATTCAATGAGAAAAAACTTTGTTGTCCTTTCAAATTCTTACAAGATTAGGATCAAATGATTTATTGTCATTGAGTATATTGTGTACAATCTGTGCACAAAATTCCTTCAAATAAAAACCAATAAGAGTGCCTGCAAACACAAGTGTTCAACGAGCCCAACGAGACATGGTAGAGAATGGAGGAGGAGAATCCTTATCCTTAGAATCTAAAACCTATGAAGAGGAGGATGAAACATCGTGATCAACTCTACCAGTAGAGGCAGTTGGAGGAAAATCCTCTAAGTCACTATCTGAATCCGTTGTGGAGGAAGAAAGATGAGAGGGTGAACTAAGAGAGCTTTCTTCAAATTGCACAGTACACTGAATGAAGAGGTCATTTGTCCCAGTATCGAACAACCAATATCCTTTTATACCATCAGGGTAACCAACAAAGATGCAAGGTCAACTCTGAGGTTTTAAGGCATTGCGCTTCTATAAATGAATGTGTTCCAAATCTAGGGAGCCAAAAACTTTGAAGTGGCCCACAATAGGTTTCCTGCCACACCAAGTTTCAAAGGGACTGATACCCTTCAATACCTTATGTGAAACTATGTTCTAAATGTAAACAACACAATCAATAGCTTCTACCCAATACTCAAGTGCAAGGGAGTGTGTGTGGATCATGCAACCAACTATCTCTTTCATGGACCTATTTTTCGTCTCCGACACACCATTTTGATAAGATGTATAGGAGATAGTATTTTGAATATATATCCCTTCAAGAGTGCAAAATTGTTCAAAGTGATGGTTCACATATTATTTTCCATTGTATGTGCAGAGAATTTTGATGCACTTTCGAGATTGTTCCTCGCCGCAAGCCTTGAAATCTTGGAATTTGTCAAAATCTTCTCCTTTCTGTTGAAGAAAGTAGACCTAGGTGTCAATCTTCATATCAAATCCCCAAATATTTTCTTGGTGCACCCCCCCCCCATTGATCCCCATCATAGGTTGAGGTCATCTCCAAGCAAGGGTTTTGGTTCATGACCTATCTTAACTGCTTCGCAGCAAGAACCATCCTTTAGATTATCAAAAAATATCTCAACCTCCCTCATCACATCATTTGAATAGTCAAGCTCCTCCTCATACCTATCTATCCTCTATAAAAGCTACCATATGTTCTCTATCATTGAGGCATATCTCTACAAAATAAGGGAATAATTCACACACATGCACACACACACACACACATTTGCATGTGTGTATGCAGATCTACAACTTGCACACCTTTCTCATGATTCATGCACATCAACTCATACTTAATACCATTCTACTCAATGGAAGTTCATAGTCATTCACATAATCATAAGTAGATTGATCTCTTTCATATGGAAACCAACAACAAGAAAACACTCTTGCACACTTGTTATTTGAGAATTTCATGCGACATGAAATCAATTAGGTTGTAATACCCCTATTTCCCCCAGCTTGTAAATATAACTATAACCTGCTAAAAGACTATGGGCATACTGAATACGTGTGGATGTTGGAATTGATGAACCTTTTTGTTATAAAAGGTAATGTGTATATTTCTGTTACTAAATAAAATGGAAAGTGTTGCATAACTGCTGAAGGGGTTTTCCAAGGTAGATCATGATGCATGAGAGATATGGTGAGGGGAACCAACAATGGTTGAGATGACCCCTACCAAACCAATACTCTATTGGATCTAAATTTTTCAAACCCAGAACATTCCTTTGACCTAGAAAAATAAATTACCAGTCAGGCTAGTAGTTGGGAAGTCCTCCTCAAGAGTCAATGAGGAGATGGGCAGAGTACCCATCTGAAAACTTCTTGACTTGACCCACGAAATTGGGAATTGGACCCACGAAATCTTGCCGAGGAAAGAAAGAAAAGAGAAGAAATTTGTGGGCATAATGGAAGAGGAAAGAAGATGATTCTGGTGACCATTTTCTAAAGAGGGAGAGCATGTGCATCTCTCTAGTTCAGAAGAGAACTGAGACACAAAGTGTTTCTGGGTACATGAATTTGTTGGGAAACGTTTTCAGTCCAAGCTGATAAATGGGGTGATAGAGAAGATGAGTGATTGGAGAAGCACTCATTGCATACCCCCTTGCTTGGTGTAGAGAAAACCGATCTGCCAAGTTCATGTGGGATGAGGAGAGTTGCCTTTGTCCTTGGTTGTTGTTGAACAAAAGGAAGAGTCTCTCTCAGAGCATCATGATCTAGCTAGGGGGTGGCCAACGGTAAATCCGTCCAGGATTTGTTGTGCCTATGGTTGGGTGGAAAAAGGGCACCCCTTTTAGCAGTTGCATCACTATCTGGTTTCTATATAAGTATATTTGGTTAAATCTCTTTAGCGTTTAGATCAGATAAAATTTTATGCTATTTTTTAGAACTGTGTAAGTTTAATTTCTGACAAAAGTGACTTGATAAATTTAAGAAAAATAAAGTGAATGTCTTAGTTGAAGCTCTTTTGATTTAATTTCTTATCTCTTGACTATATGTGTGCTAAAATAAGATTTATGGGAGTGTATGTTGTGGTTCAATGTGATGTACATTTTAATGCATGCTTAGGAATTGATGTCTGAACAATTAAAAATATATGTAACACCTCTGAAAGAAGAGAGTGATTTTTTTGTGTAATAGTGCTCCATTTTAGTATGTCCTCAAATCCCATGCCAGAAAAGTTAGAGGATATCATATATGTGTGGACTTTAGGAAATAATCCCAAATATGGAAAAACATTAAAAGTCCTTACAAATAATTATTGAGGAAAAATAATTAGGACATAAACATGAAATTGGTCTAAATGAATTAAAATACAAAAGTTCTCAAAATTCTATTTGGGGCATAAATAAACATTTATGTTTAAATTATGTTAAATCTCCTAAATTTGAGAAGAATCCCCTTAAATTTTAGTGGGCAGTAAATCCTGGTAGAAACACCAAATTTACTATGGAGGTAAATCTTTGTATTAGGATCATTTCCTTAAATTTAGTAAGAGTAGTAAAGCACACTAATATGAAAATAAAATTCTACTCATGTACCCACCAGAAGTAGAGATTATAATTATATTTTAATTTCTAGGATGGAGAAATTTCTTTGGAACATAGACTTTTCCTTTCCTTATTTTTTTCTATAAGAGAAAATAATTTCCTTTAAATATTCCAGTAACAAAACTAAGATTATGGAAATATATGTATATATGTCTATATACATATGATTATTATTATTATTATCAATAATATTTTATTATTCTGAAAATGGAGGTTAAATCCCCTTGAACGTAAAATACTTGAGACCGAAGGGAATATATTTATTATTTTTAATGTCAAACACACCAGGGAATAAACGGTGACCAAATGTTTTAACCATCTCGTGGTCTTCATAACTCTAGGAGTTCGGAGCTTCGGGGCTCCGAGATGTTTGGGTGATGGGATTTCCACGAGCCAAAGTAAGAAACACAATTAATTAAATTATTGTATTCAATGTGATCAATTAACATAATTCAATATAATATACCTTTAATGCAATATATATTATATTATAATACAAATTATTTCATTGTATTTAAACCACAGTGTAATTACAAGTGGGTACCCTTCGGGACTCCGGAACTCTGGAACTCCGGGTTAATTGAGAATGAAGAGTTGCATGGAAGAGCCAAAGGAGATTGGCACAGAGAACTCTCTCTCTCTCTCTCTCTCTCTCTCTCTCTCTCTCTCTCTCTCTCATTTTTTTAAATATTAATAAAATATTGTAGACCTTGTAAACCTAGGCGTAGTCTCCAAAAAAATGTAATATAATATGATATATTTTAAATAATTTTATTATGATATTGGTACGTAATAAAGTACCAACCCGTTTTCCTTGTTTAATTTAATATTTAATACAAGATCACGTGAAGTGTGGACAATTCAAGAGTTCGGGACTCCAGAGCTCCGGGAGTTCGGGGCTTCGGTACTCTGGATGTTTGGGGATGATAGAAGGAACAAGAAAAAAGGGTCGAAGGCTCAAACCTACCTCTCCGCATTCCAAAGTTTGCAAGAATATTAAACACATTTAAATTAAACGAGGTTATAATTGATGTAATTGATTATAATAAATGTTTGATGTAATTTATTTACATCATAATGTAATATAATTAATATCATATTGCATCATAATATGACCTAAGTGGGATCCCCTTTGGAATTTTGACGTTTAGGAGATTTGGGTATATTCATAGAATCTTGATGAGGTATCTTCGTCGAAGTCTGGAGGCTTAGGTTTTAATGGATATTAATAATCCTAAGTGCTCCTTTGATATGAGTTAATCATATTGTAATATAATTAAATAGAATTGTATTATAATATAATTAATAAAAGGACAATTTGTAATAATAAATATCAAGTTGAATACAGCTAATCATTTTCTCGGTAAATAAATAAATATGCATATATTTATATATGTTAAATTACGTGAAAATTTGGCATGGAGTTATGTGCCGGGGAAAATTAAATTATATACATTAATTGAGGTTAATCAACTTAAGTATATTATGAATAAATTAACCTCATTGTGATATAATATAATTACTCATAATTATCATATGAGTAATTTATTAAGTTAGTGCTAAACTACTTCTAAAGGGGAAAGAGAAAGTAAAACCTTGGTAATTATTGGGCCATGAGTATTTAGGCTAAGCAAAAATTAATTACTAGATAAATAGTTTGTGGAGAATAATTATCCTTAGTGAGGTTTAAGTGATTAATTACCAAAGAATGGTATTCTACGAAACATTAATTAAGTATTTTAATTGGACTATAGGAGAGGGACAAATGTCATCCTCTAGTCGAGCAAGCCTAAGCGCCCTACGGTGACATAGCGAATTGATGTTGACTAAGAACATCAATGGGATGGCACATGTTAATCTTCAATGGGTTGATGAGTCAAGTGGGGTCCAACAGGATTGGTGAACCTTGGGTGTCGAATGAATCCTAACCGCAGTTCGGGAGATCTGGCATGCATCAAGAGAAAGAGAATATTCCTCGATACCTTATTCGTTGGAGGTAAGTGAAAGAATTACACCCCATCCATTAAAAAGGTACTGAGGGGTTGGGTGTGTGACAGAGTGGTATCAGAGCAGCCAACAACACTTGGCCTACTTGGGCTCATGAACAAGTCGCATAAAATTTTATTAGAGAAATTTTAAGGGGTAACTCCTTATCTTACCCCATTCATAAGAAGCTTATTTAAACCACTACTGAAGAGAGGAACAAAACTTTATGTTGTTGTTATATGTTTTAAAAATCTGAACTGTGTGTTGCTAGTGTTCCAAATAATGAAGTTGACTTCACCTTATAAATTGTATGTCTTGTTCATAAACTAGTAGATAATTAACTAATAGAAAATGTTTTATCAACACTCAAACAATCAGTGGACAGTAGGAAAAATACAACGTAAAGAATGGTGACACACCATGAGTTGGGGGAAATATCCCATAATAGAGAATAAGAATCTGATGAGAGGAGGGAAGTGGAAACCCCTCCGGATTTGGATGAAACTGTAAGAAGCCTCATAGAAAAATTATAGAGTTGTAAGGCTGACAATGAAAGGTTGATAAAAGAACAAGAAAAACAAACTGAAATTAATGCAATCCTATTTCAAATCCTATCAGATATATAAAGGCAGCTGCAACAGGGACCAACAATCAGTAATGTGGATAGACATCATACTAAGAAAACCCAATGTCCACCTGAGATACAAAAGCATGGTACTGAAAGTGGCCACACAAGGAGGAGCACCTCAAAGAAAGCCCAACATGGAGCCAAGAGACATTCAACGAAAGAATCCTCTAGTGAGGAAACTGACAACTCCAAAGAATTTTCTAGTAGTGAGACTAGTTCACATTCCCACACAAGAAGAAAGAAGATGAAACATTCCAAGAGTCATGACCTTGAAGAGTTTAAGAAAGGAAAACCACCCACTTTTGATGGAGAAATTTAACAGGGGGAAGAAGCAAAAGTTTAGAAACTTGGCTTGAAGAAGTACTTCAGAGTCCATGACTACTCTGAAAACTTAAAGGTCCGAATATCCATTTTCAATTTGAATGGAAAGGCCTCCATTTGGTGGGAGTACCTTAGGAATGTGAAAGGAATCCATGAGAAAGACTTGTCATGGAAACAATTTGAGAAATACTTCAAGAAGAAGTATATGTCTGGAAAATACTATGATGGGAAGACCAAGGAGTTCTATGAACTCAAGCTAGGACAACTCAGAATAGATGAATATATCAACAAATTTCTTGAGTTGATGAGGTATGTGCCCTACATAAAGAATGAAAAGGTAAATATGCAACGATTTATTAGTGGAGTGCCTCAGTCCTTCTGGGACAAAATTGAGTTTGATGAACCAAAGACTTTGGAAGATACTATTTGGAAGGAAAGGTATTGTTATGAGCAATTCAAAAATAAGGTAGAACACCATAAGGATTGGAAGAAGAAAAGTAAATTGGGATTCAAAAAGAAGGGGTTTAAATCCTCAAGATTTAAGAATCACGGGAAAAGTTCTAAAATGAGCATTCCTACTAAAAGTGTGTATCAACATAATTTTTCATCTCAGAGTGGTAATAAACCTTTTGGATCAGCCCAAGGTAATATTGATAATACAAAGAGAGAACCCTTGAAATTTTGGGGTTGTGGAGAAGAGAATTTGTTGAGGGACTTCCCACATAGGAAATAGGACAATAGGAGGGTCTGCAACATCCAAGAGGCTACCAAAGTCAATGATGTGGCTAGGAGCATGCCACAAATTTATGCAGTCTTGGTTAATAGACAAGCTGACCACCAAACTTTAGTGGTGGAGATGGAAGGTATGATTATCAACCATCTAGTTTCCATCTTAATTAACCCTGGTTCTAATCTGATTTATGTTTCCCCTCAAACTATTGAGGAATGTAAATTGTAGCAAGTAAAACATGCTAAATCACGGCTGGTACAACTAGCCACTGGAACCAAAATAAAGGTAACATAGGTCATACCAGGATGTCAATTCATTATGAATGGATTACCCACCCAAGCAACCCTAAACATGCTCCCTTTAGGATCTTATGACATGTTGATTAACATGGACTGGTTGGCTACCCATAAAACCAAGTTGGATTGTTACAATAAAACTTTGGAGTGTGACGATGAAGAAGGGAGAAAAATAACCATACAAGGAATTCAAAATATTGTCTTAGTGAGACAAATACTAGCCCTTCAAGTGAAGAAGTATTTCAGAAAAGGATGTCCTTTGTATGCAATACAAGTGTTGAACTATGTTAAGAACAATAAACGAAGCCTAGAAGACCATCCCATATTAAGAGAGTATAAAGATGTGTTTTTAGAAGAGGTACCAGGTCTACCTCCAAAAAGAGATATTGACTTTTCAATAGAACTTGTACTAGGAGCGGTGTCAATGTCTAGAGCACCCTATAGAAAGAGTACACCAGAGCTAGTTGAGCTCAAACTATAGCTAAAGGAGATGTTGGACAAAGGTTACATTCAGCCTAGCGTGTCTCCTTGGGGAGAACCAACTTTGTTTGTAAAGAAGAAGGATGGAACACTCAGGTTGTGCATAGAATATAAACAACTCAATAAGATGACCATTAAGAATAAGTATCCCTTGGAAATGATTGATGACTTATTTGGCCAATTAAGGGGTGCTACAATTTTCTCCAAGATTGACTCGAGGTCTGGATACCATCAAGTCCGAATTAAGGATGAAGACATCCACAAAACAACCTTTAGGACAAGATACGAGCACTATGAATTTGTGGTGGTGTCATTTGGGCTTACCAATGCACCAACCACTTTTATGTGCTTAATGAATAGTATACTCAGTAAGTTCTTGGACAAATTTGTGTCGGTTTTCAATGATGATATCCTAATCTATTCTAAGAGTAGGGAAGATCATGAAGAACATCTCAAGTTAGTGCTTCAAGTGCTAATATAACATCAACTGTATTCTAAGTTTAGTAAGTGTGACCTTTTCCAAAAACAAATCCATTACTTAGGCCATGTTATTTATGAAGGAGTGGCAGCTAATCCCGACAAGATCAAATCCATTATGGATTGGCCTACCCCAAAAGATGTATCTGATATCAGATCCTTTATGGGCCTAGAAGGTTCATAAAAGGATTTTCCAAGATTGGTTTCCCAATCACCTCCCTTCAGAAAAAAAAAAGGGAGTTAAATTCATTTGGACATCAGCATGTGAAGAGAGATTCCAAAAACTGAAATACCTTCTAACCAATGCACCTGTGTTGAATATTTCATACCCAAACAAGGACTTTATTGTGTGTACATATGCCTGGAAGGAAGGGCTCAGAGGAGTCCTTATGCAAGAAGGACATGTGATTTGCTACAAATCTAGAAAATTGAATGAACATGAAATCAATTATGTGACCCACGATTTGGAATTGGCTGCCATAGTACATGCTTTAAAAATGTGGAGGCATTAACTCCTAGGTAGAATATTTGTGCTTATGACGGACCATAGTGGGTTGAGATATTTGTTTGATCAATCAAAACTCAATGCTAGACAAGCTAGGTGGATGGCTCTCCTCAGTGAGTTTGATTTTGAAATCAAACATATTAAAGGAAAAGAAAATAGGGTGGCTTCTACCCTTAGTAGGAGTATGAAAGTAATTCACTTGGAAGTTGTAAGCACCTATGAATCAGACATCAAGGAGAGAGTCAAAAGTGCACAAGAAACAAATGTATTTTTCAAGACTGTGAAATCATACCTAGAGGAAGATCCCACACAGCTGAAGTATGAGGGCTATCAAATGTTGAATGATGGCATGCTAACTTACAAAGGTAGGTTGCATATTCCAAATTGTGACTACTTGAAGAGGTTCATAATGGATGAACTACATAAAAGACCATATACTGGTCATCCTAGTTATCAAAAAATGATCACAACCACTAATAAACTATTGATTGGCCCGGACTAAAAAAAGGACATAGTTAATTACTTAACTAAATGTCTAGAATGTCAGCAGGTTAAGGAAGAGCACTGGCATCCAACATGGTTGTTTCATCCCCTACCAATTCTTGAATGGAAATGGGAAACAATCTCTATGGATTTCATCACATGATTTCCTAAATCAACCAAGCAGAATGACACCATTATGGTTGTTGTGGACAAACTGAGCAAGGTTGCTCACTTTATTCCTATCAAGTAAAATTGCAAGGCAATATATATTTCCAGTATTTTCATGAAAGAGATATTTAGGCTACATGGCATGCCTAAGGAAATGATATCAGACAGAGATACAAAATTTACTTCAAATTTTTGGAAATCTTTGTTTGTTGGTCTTGAAACTAAATTGTTATTTAGTACAACCTATCACCCTCAAACTGATGGGAAGACATAGAGGGTAAACCAAGTGTTAGAGGAAATGTTAAGGATTCATGTGATGCATAAACCCAAGAAGTGGGAAGACTACCTACCACTGGTAGAGTTTGCTTATAACAATGGCTATCAAGAGTCATTGAAGATGAGCCCTTTTGAGGCCCTCTATGGTAGACAATGCAATATTCCAATTAGATGGAATAACACAGTAGATAGACTTACACTCGGGCCAAATATGCTAAAAGAAATGGAACAACAAGTAGTTCAAATAAAAAAGAATGTGAAAATAACTCAGGATAGACAAAAAATCTATGCAAATAGAAAAATGACTCCTAGAGAGTTCAAAGTAGGGGATCATGTGTATCTCTAAGTTAGGCCCAGAAAAAGTTCCTTGAGAATGGGAGCGTGTGCCAAGATAACACCTCGGTATTGTGGACCCTTTTAAATTTTGGATAGAATGGGACCTGTAGCATATAGATTAGCACTTCCTCCCATAGTGAAGGAACATAATGTTTTCCATGCTTCGTTACTGAAGAAATGTGTACATGATTATAATCATATAATTGATTGGTCTGTGATTCAGGTGGAACTAGAGGGAGAATTCATGCTAGAGATACAATGCATAATAGACAGGAAATAAATTCCACTCAGGAATAAAACCATTGCACAGGTCAAGGTGTAGTGGAAACACTTTGGTCTAAATGAAGGTACATGGGAAATGGAGGATTCCATGAAACATGCATACCCATTTTTATTTTTATTTTTGTACATACATAACACATCGATAGGTAGACCACTGAGGACGATGTTCCTTTAAGGGGGAGGGGATTGGTATACCCCTGTTTCCCCCAGCTTGTAAATATAACTATAAACTGCTAAAATACTATGGGCAGACTAAATATGTGTGGATGTTGAAATTGATGAGCCTTTTTGTTATAAAAGGTAATATATATATAT
>ML780322.1:321843-334517 GCA_009831015.1 Picea engelmannii | reverse complement strand
GTGAATATAAATAGACAACATTTGAATCTCAAGAGAACATTAAATAGAAGCCGCTACAATAAAATGTAAGACGAGAATAGAAATAGACAACAGTTGAATCTCAAGAGGACATGAAGTAGAAGTTGTTGCAATAAAAAGTAAGACTGAAATAGAAATAGATAGCAGTTGAATCTGAAGAGGATGTGAACTAGAAGCCGCTACAATAAAAAGTAAGACGGGAATAGAAATAGACTACAGTTGGATGTCAAGAGGACATGAACTAGAAGTCATTGCAATAAAAATTAAGACGAAAATAGAAATAGACAACAATTGAATCTCAAGAGGACATGAACTAGAATTTTTTGAAATAAAAAGTAAGACAAGAATAGAAATAGACAACACTTGAATCTGAAGAGGACATGAACTAGAAGCCGTTGCAATAAAAAGTAAGACAAGAATAGAAAATGACATCAGTTGAAATTCAAGAGGATATGTACTAGAAGCAACTGCACCAAAAAGTAAGATGGGAATATAAATAGACAACAGTTGAATCTGAAGAGGACATGAACTAGAAGCTGTTGCAATAAAAAGTAAGACATGAATAGAAATAGACATCAGTTGAATCTCAAGAGGACATGAACTAGAAGTTGTTGCAATAAAAAGTAAGGTGGGAATAGAAATAGACAACAGTTGAATCTCAAGAGGAAAATAACTAGAAGTTGTTGCAATAAAAATTAAGATGGGAATAGAAATAGACATCAGTTGAATCTCAAGAGGAGATGAACTAGAAGTCGCTGCAATAAAAAGCAAGACGAGAATAGAAACACAAAATAGTTGAATCTGAAGAAGACATGAACTAGAAGTTGATGCAATAAAAAGTAAGACAGGAATATAAATAGACAACAGTTGAATCTTTAGAGAACATGAAATAGAAGCCGTTGCAATGAAAATTAAGACGGTAATAGAAATAGACAATAGTTGAATCTCAAGAGGACATGAACTAGAAGCCGCTGCAATAAAAAGTAAGACGGGAATAGAAATAGACAGTAGTTGAATATCAAGAGGACATGAACTAGAATCCGTTGGAATAAAAAGTAAGATGTGAATAGAAATAGACAACAGTTGAATTTGAAGAGGACATGAACTAGAAGCCACTACAATAAAAAGAAAGACGGGAATAGAAATAGACAACACTTGAATCTTAAGAGGAGATGAACTAGAAGTTGTTGCAGTAAAAAGTAAGGAGGGAATATAAATAGACAACAATTGAATCTCAAGAGGACATGAATTAGAAGACGTTGCAATAAAAAGTAAGATGGAAATAGAAATAGACTACAATTGAATCTTAAGAGGACATGAACTAGAAGCCGTTGCAATAAAAAGTAAGACGAGAATAGAAATAAAAACATAAAAGAGAGAAAATGTCAACCAAAACTATATTATTTCCAATAAAATGCATCATTATTTCTTCTGATTTTAAACTTTAAACTAAGTGATTTGGATAGCTCAGATCTGAAAATAAGAGAGAAATCATAATCATGCTCGCATCTAAAAACATGAGATGATATAGAAAATTAGAAATATTAATTAAAACTAAAATAAGGAAAAATGAGAAGTGTTTTCGAGTTTACTTACCACTCCAAATAGATTTCTCTTTCGTAGTAATTCTGACATCAATTCCAAGATCTACTGGAATTCTCTCATTCACTTCTTCTTCATTGGAATCTCTTGTCCCACATGAAAAGATTTCATCATTGATCTTCTTGAATAGGTTTTTGTGAACCTCTTTTGTGATCATGTTATTGAGATCTATCTGAGTCTTAAATACTCCCTGTTAATATCCTTTCGTGTTACAATTCGTGTCCCAAATGGAAATCTAGTAGTCTCACATGAAATACAATATAGTAAGTATGTCCGATATAGATCAGTTTTGTCCTTGAGTGAAAGATCATATTTTAAGGTGATCTCAAATTGTGCTTCTGCCCCTAACTTGTCCTCAAGCTCCATGTTAGGTTTTGTTTTTCTCCATGTATGAAGTGACTCCCACTCATCCTCCTCCTCCTCTTCTTTTGTTTAGGTTCTTCCTTTGTTGGCTCAAGAGAGACAATGGGAGACTCCCCTTTTATATCAACAAGCAATTGTGTAACCACAAGATTATTGAAAATGATCATCTTCTTTAGCTCCTTTGCAGATTCTATTTGACTCGCAGTTGTCCTCACCCTTTTCACATAATTCACAAAAACTGACTGAACCTACATGAAAATAAAGTCAGGTGAACAAAAATATATTGCAAAATAGGATTGCTCAACTACCTTAGAATCCCTTTGCATGCACATCATAAGACTACAAAAGCTAATTCCCAAGGTAAACCTATCCAACAAAGGATGCACCCTATTTGAAAACAACATTTCTGGAAATCAAGAAAGGAGGAAAAGACAATAAATTTGCAAAAGTCAAAATAATGTGGGTCACTGACAAAAATTAGTCTTCTAGAACTAATATATGACAAGGGATCTATTGAGCTTACAAGTTAAAGAAAACTACAAGTTAGAAACAACATATCGCCTTCCTTGCAATGGCCATGGCTGCCTCCTTTGTAAGGCACAAACCTTGCGCAACCTTCTATACTTTAGCTTTCATTTTGTAATCATATCCATCTACACCAACAAAATTATCCTCATCAACAACTAACACAAAAAGAGAAATATGGCATCCTCTTCTACACATCATACTTTAGTAGGCAATGCAACAATATACAACTCGTATGCCCAAATATTTGAGGGCCCAATGACAAGGTCAAATTGGAGATGTTTTGTAGTATTGTGTGGTACAAATATCAAATGAGACTAAAGAATAATTCAAGAATGAACTTTGCCGTAGAACTTGGAAATTATGGTCCATTTCTAAAATATAAGCAGATAAACTAGACAAATTCATGTTTTCCTTTGAATATACTATTATAAACTTCTTACCTCACAAGCAATAGCAGTAATCCCTTAGTACCTCAAGTTCTCTCCAAGTAAACTTTATCCTAATAGTATAGCCTATAGGATATAGTATCAATGAGTAAGATAACAATACCAAGGCATTAAGAATCATAGAGTTTAGTGTAATAAACATAAATATACAAAAATAAATAATAAGTAATAATGAAAAGACATGTCTTAACAAAAGGACATGATTCTTAGTGAAAATGCACCCACCTAGGTATTTATAAGGGGCCGTCATTTTTCATCATCATCCTATTATCATTTCTCATACATTTATTCAATATATATTATTTTGATCCTAAATGGATTTCTTTACATTTTTCCAAATATTTTGGATAGTAGGATGATGATTATAAATGAGATTTCGTATAAATAGCTAGGGGGGGTGCCTTTTCACTAAGAATCATGTCCTTTTGTTAAAACATGTATTTTTATAAGGATGTATTTTCATTATTAATTATTATTTATTTATATTTATGTTTATTACAATCTGACCATGCTAAATTGATCCTTTGTGGAATATTAAGATTATAGAATTTCCAAGATGAATGGGTGTTATGAAATTTGTTAACCTCGTATTCCTAAAGTTCTAGAAGTCTAAATAAATTATTTTAGAAATTAGTTTATGCTAGCTTATTGGTCAATAGGATATTTAGCTTAATATGTAAAGGGCACTTATCATACTCATGTGATTGGTTTTGCTCCTAGAGTTTAGCAGAGTTGGGATATAAACTAGCTCTTTTTCATGTGACATATGTAGGCTTTATGTCCTCACTTCTCTTTGTAACTCAGTTTTCCTTATTTAATAAAATTATTTGTCTGAGTAGACTTCTTCAACCTAGTACCAAAGCTATGTTGAATGGTGTTGGAAGAAAATTGGTGATGGATTGAGGAAGCAAGAAAGTCTCCACAACATCAACCAGGAACTCTTCAAGTTCAAAAACAAAAATACTGAGGTAATTATGTTGACAATTCAATAAGGAAAAGTTTAGTTTATAATTGCACAAAATTTCAAAATTGATTGTTGATTTTTTTTAAATCTAATCTTCATTTTATTGTTGATTAGAATCATAGAGCTATTTCAGTTGTCAATAGTTCTAGATATGTAATTTGTTATATGTAAATCAACAGTGAAAGTTTGTAAATTTCAATATCATAGCGGATCTGTTATAAATCTGCACTCCTTTTAGAGCTTAAAATATATTGTTGTTTTTGTATTGTTTAAAAGGGCCCATATTGTAAAATAGCTTCAGATCAATGTAGATCTATCAATTAAGTTATGGAGTTGAAATTTTTTCTTAAAATTTACGAAGTCTAGATCATACCATTGAAAAAATTGTAAATCTAACATTGAATTACACGCTTGTAAAGTCATAATTTTGTGCACCAATTTCAAATTCTTGCTTGTGGAAGAATTTGAAATTGGTGCAGAAAAGAAAAGGCCATGCTCTACTACATCCCAGGCAATTAAATGCAAGGCTCCTGGTTTTAGTTTATTGTAATATTTTTTACTTGCAGTGTCCATAATCCAAGCTGCCTCGTCAAACCCTTCAACACTACTTATATTCATGCCCTATTTTCCCAGCAATCCACTCTCTACAGAACAACGGCCAGGCCATGCATTCCAATCAACATTGAAGACAAATCTGCTCAGCTATTCTGTCAAGAACACACCCTCAGATCTGCACTCATGCGTTTTTCTCTCACACACTCTCTGAAGATTGCACTGATCAAATTCTTAGTAATTTCTGTCCAAAAGCATCCAAAACGATTTGCTCAACGAACAACATTCATATCACAACGCCTCTGTACAATCTGCTCAACAAATTTCCCTCAAATTATGATTTTGGATCTAAAAATATCTTAAATTTTGTGGGAAATGTGGGCACCCATCTGATGTGCATGCTGTCTCCAACGCATCCATCAATTAATAAAAGACACGACAGATTGTCTTCCAAACATTATGTATCAGTTCTTAAAGGAGTAATCTAATTTGGGAGCAAACAGACCTGTTTTTTTTAGGAAAAAAATGGGCTTGAATTCGGCCAGATTTTCGGGTTAGTCTGAGTTTCGCATGAATCAAAGTTCCATGCATTTCATAATCCTACTCCAGGTGTTTTTCCCCATTTTAAACCAACTCAGATGCTCAGAAAATCGACCAGAGTTCTAGATTGACCGGAAATTTAAAACCACACCACCAGAAAAGTAACTCCGGAGGGAAGATTGCTCCCCACTCCTTTCTTAAATTCATATACATGCCATGCATATAAAAACCACACCACCAGAAAAGTAACTCCGGAGGGAAGATTGCTCCCGAGTTAGTCCACTCCTTTCTTAAATTCATATACATGCCATGCATATAAAAACAAATCTGTGCACAAGTTTTAAGAAATCATTTTTTAACTTTTTTGAGTGATATATAAAGCATTTCTCTAGTTCAAATAAAGCTAAAAGCTCTCCCAGGAAGAGGTAGAAGAAATTTTGGAGATTATCATAATCGATTTTCTAATCGAGGCCGTGGAAGAGGTTGTAGTCAAGGTAGAAGACGAAATAATTATAACCAACAAAATTTTCAAAGTAATTAGAATCCTCCCAACTATAATGCACAATCTAGAAGAGGTGGAAATTTAAGTCAAGTGAAGTGCAAAATATGTTCAAGAAAAGAGCATTATGCATCATATTGCTTAACAAGTAATGATCAATTGTCAAAGTTTAAGCAAACTTCATATTTTAGATCAAATTCGAAGTTTACTTCATCAACTCAACTCAATATGCACAGGATCAAGATTTTTAGGATGAAAAGCATGAGTATGTTTTTACTATAGTATAGGAGGTTGATTCAGCAATATCACTTGATACTCATAATCTTCTAAGAAATTCGTTTGTAGATGATTGGATATTGGACATAGGAGCAACTCAACATATGACTTTTCGAAGGGATTACTTTTGGGATTACTAGGATATTAAGCTAAATCCAAATTATTTAGTTGTTGACACAACTCATATTCCCAAAGGAAAAGGTTCAGTCAAAGTCTTTCTTATTGAAATTGGTGAAAAATGGATTTCCAATGTGTGGTTTGTACCTACATTTAAAAAGAAATTGTTATTCTTAGTCTCAATTCGACAAGTTGGACATCAAATCATCATGGAATATGGTTTGGTAAAGATCAATTTAATAAAGGACAATTTGAAAATAGTGATGACAGGTTATGAAGACGCAAAGCTTCTAAGAATGAAATGGAAAGTTATCCCTAAAAAGCATGATTTTGCGGGTGCAATCAATTTTGAAATTTCTTCATTCAGATTATGGCATTTTCAATTTGGACTCTTAAACTTTGAGAGCTTACTTTAGCTGAAGTCCCAAGATTTGGTAAAAGGTTTGCCAACTTTTAAGAGAGAAAATGTTAAATGTGAAGCTTGCATTTATGGCAAGCAAAAGCAAGAATCTTTTCCAACCAGCTCATGGCGAGCAACAAAGTATTTATCATTGATTCAGAGTGATATATGTGGTCCAATGGAAACTTCTTTAGGTGGATGTAGGTATTTCATTATTTTCATTGGTGACTATACTAAAATGACCTAGGTGTACTTTTTAAAAGAAAATTCTGAAGCTTTTGAGAAGTTTACAAATTTTCGACACATGGTTGAAAATGCAACTAAAGAAAAAGGCGCAACTTTGAGAACAAACAATGGAGGAGAATTCACTTCAAATGAATTCAATGGTTATTGTCGTGACAATGGAATTAAGAGGAAACTAACAAATTCGTATACTCCACAACATAATAGAATTACTGAAAGGATGAATAGAATTGTCATGGAGATGGCAAGATCTATGTTGCAATTCAAAGGGTTGAGCACAAAATATTAGGGTTGAAGCAGTCCATATTGCAGTTTATCTAAGAAATCGATCAGCTACATCAACTTTAGATGGACAAACACCTTATGAAGCTTGGTATGGTTTTAAACCTAAGGTAAATCATCTAAGCATTTTTGGCTCAACATGTTATGCCGTAGTCCCTAAAGAAAAAAAGGACTAAGTTAGAAAATCGAAGTATGAAGTGTACGTTCATTGGATACTTTGATGAAAAGAAATGAAGGTTTCTCTCAAATAGTAAATATGTTGTCCGTAGAGATGTAATTTTGACGAAACTGAAAGTAATTTAGTTCTAATGAGATTAATCATCTCCTTAGTCATTTAGAGTAGAAAAACACTAAAGGTAAAGGGAAGTTGAAAAAGGAACCAAGACAACCATTTTGGTTTGAAAAAGACTGTGTTTCTTCATAAATCAGTTCATCATCAAATGGCTCTTCTGATAATGAAATTTCTCCTATACAAGATTCTTCTCCAACTCAAGATACTTGTCTAGACATATCAGTTGAAGAAACTTCAACATGAGAATATCAACATCATATGCCAAAGTGGGCCATACAAATTTTTTGGACGTGCATCCCGATGAAAGGAACAAAGCAAGAACTAGGAGTTTCTTGAGATCAAAAGATAATATTGCAGTATTAGCTCATGCTTCCATTGAACCTGCTACTTTTGTTGAAGCAGTTGAACATAAAGAATGACAGGAAGCAATGATTGGTGAATATGACTCAATGCTTGCAAATGGGACCAAGAACTTAGTTGATTATCCACCCGACGTTAAATCTGTAGGTTGCAAATGGGTTTATCAAATAAAGTACAATCCCAAAGGTAAAATTGACAAGTACAAAGAAAGACTCGTGGTTAAGGGTTTTACTCAACAAGTAATAATTGATTATGATGAAAGTCTTGCTCCAACATGTAAATGGAACACAATCAGAACAATTATCAATTTGGGTGCTCAACATGGTTGGAAATTACATCGAATGGATGTCAAAAGTGCTTTGTTTAATGGTGATCTAAAATAAGAGATATTCATGACTCAACCACAAGGTTTTAAAGTTGAAGGACAAGAACATAAAATTTGCAAATTAGTGAAGGCCTTATATGGCTTGAAACAAGCTCCTCGAGCTAGGTATTCAAAAATAGATGGTTACCTACGAAAGGTGGGTTTTCAACGAAGTGAATCAAATGATACTTTGTATTTTCGAATGAAAAATAGGCACTTGGTGATACTTGTACTCTATGTTGATGACTTAATCATAATGGGAAATATTGAAGTTCACATCAAACAAATTAAGGAAGAACTTCAGGTAGGCTTCAAAATGAAATATTTGGGACAACTTCATTATTATCTTGGAACTGAAATAACTCAACATACTAATCAAATATCCCTTAGTCAAACTAAGTATGCCACTGAATTATTAAAGAAATTTGGCATGGAAAATTGTAAACCTTCTCTTACCCCCATGGAGCAAAATTATAAGAGGGAAATTGGTGGATGGTAAAGAACATGTGTTTCCTCCTTGGAAGTCATAGGTTCAAATCTAGAGGGGGGTAGGGTATGTATACCTCCATATAATTTAGCAATCAAATCGCTACACGGAGGGGGTCCATTGTCCCACAAACAAGGGGGTCTCATACACCAATTTGGTGTCTAGCTTGGTCATGACCTTAAAAATAGATTGTTATTATTATTAAAAGATATAGGAAATTGAATGAAAGCCTCATTTATTTGACAAATACTCTACCTAATTTGTGATATTAAATCAACATACTTTCAAGGTTTATGCATGAACCAAGGGAAAGTCACTAGAATTCAACAAAAAGGGTAATAAGGTATATTCAGGGTACAAAATATTTTAGTCTTCTCTACAAGAAGAACAAAATTTTTACACTTGTTGGATATTCAAACGTTTATTTTGCAGGTGACATTGTATAATGTCCCCTTATGTTTATCAGAGGCAAACCTGCTAGCCTATTTGATTCATGTCGATTAGGATGGGAATTTAAAAGGGAGAATTAATTAATGGCTTATGTCACTTGGGAAAAAAAACGCATTTAAGTGGTGATATTAAGTCATTCAATTATGAAGGTGGAATAAATTAATAAATTCAAATATTTAAATAAAGTGACTTTATTTATAAAACACTGGAAATTAATAAATTAATCAGCACGGGAGAAAAGATGAATTATCCTCATTATTGATGATTATTATCTCTTGGATTTGGAATTGAAAACTCTTGTGGATTTTATAGCGTTGAGGACGGAAACCCTCAACAAACATTGGATTTGATGGTGAAATTGATCTATCCTATCCAATCCTTGGAGTAGATCATCCCGATCTACTACTTGTGCTTCAATGTGGTAAATTTCATCTTCTTGTGGTGGTGATTTTTTGACAGTGGTTGAATCTTTTCATTGGAATCTGAGTTCTCATCCATTGTGGGTCGGATTATTTCAAGGGAGGACGATTTTCTATTGTGGGAATATGTGAAATAGTGAGGAGGTCAACCTCTAGATTTGGGGTCGAGTTAGATAGTTTGAGGCGTCTTCTGCTCCATAAGGGTCGAGTTCATACATTGTTGGTGAGATCATGGCTACAGGAATTATTGCTATTTGTGGGGGTGAATTACTCACATCTGGGCACACCCCATACTTGTTGGTTTATATTTCCATAAGAGTGGACGACTTAGGCCAAGGGAAAATGAAATATTGTTGAAGGGAGTCGGTCTTCTTACCAGATGTCGCATTATCTCTTTGGTGATCGGATTCAGATTCTGAGTTTGTCATTTGTGAGGAGTTTATCTCATAGCACACGATACGATTTGTTGCTATGGTGGGGTGATTTGTGTCATCTGGGAAGAAAGAAGAAGGCATTGTCGTCTACAACACATTCTTCATTTATTGGGGTTGTTGATCATATATTTTGGAACAGGAGATCTTCATCTACAGGTCTGCTTCCATGAAAAAGGAGGTCACTGCTCCATATATATTCTACAAGAATATATATCAGTTTGAAGGCAACCCGCGAATTAATCAGGTTTTACAGTCTTTATTGGAGTTTTATATATTTTTGTTGTTTGAGTACTTGAGACTCCCATGATAGTGTATGTTATTGTCATTTGCATCAGAGATCAAATATTTTGTAATAAACTGCATGTTGTGAATCATTTTCCTTGTATTGTGATACATATCTCAATTGCAGTAGAAGCAACTCTTGGAATATTTAATATTTTGTGCACCCCATGTTTATATTGCCTCAGGAAACCATAAACATAACACAGCAGTTTAAAGGGAATTGGCAAGAGAAATACACTTACTTCCCAAGTGTTTGACGAAAGTCAACACTCAGAAACACTTGCATGTTGTTACAACGGTGAGAGGAAAGTGTAAAATTAGTGCTTGGGACATTTAACATTGATGATCGAACATCAACTTCAGCTTACTTAATGACTATGGGTTCAATGTTAGTATCTTGGACTTGAAAAAAGAAAGCAACAGTTGTTAATTCTCCATCAAAAGAAAAGTACATATCAGCTTGGGAAGCAACGTGCGAGATTGTGTGGCTATGCAGGGTTTTGCAAGATTTTTGCTTAATTCAAAAGTCAGCAACTACTTTATTGATCGAAAGTCGATCAACAATAAAGATGGCAAAGAATTTGGTACTTCATTCAAAGACTAATCATGTTGACACCAAGTACCACTTCATCAAATCTCTCATTGTCAAAGACATCATCAAGCCTCAATTATGTCCATTTGAAGATCAAACTTCAAATATTTTTACCAAGCTTCTTGGTAGAATAAATTTTACTAAGTTTAGAAAAGAACTTAGTATTTTTTAAAATGAATTTTTGGATTGAAGGGGGGAATGTTAGCCTCATAATCCTAAAGTTCTAGAAGTCTAAATAAATTATTTTAGAAATTAATTTATGCTAGTTTATTTGTCAAGGGGATATTTAGCTTAATATGTAAAGGACACCTATCATACGCATGTGATTATGTAACTGGTTGTTATCCTAGAGTTTACAATAGAGTTGGGATATATAAACTAGTAATTTTCATGTGAGGTATGTAGACTTTATGCCCTTCTCTTTGTAGCTCAATTTTCCTTATTTATTAAAATCATGTGTCTGAGGACACTTCTTCAACAAAATTCAATTGCATTGACATCAATATTATTCGAAATATAGGTCAATTATTTTCGTTCTAAGTGATGTTGATAAACGAACATGTTAATGTATCTATTTTTTGTATTAGGATGTTAATGAGTCTTTGTAGCATGATTTTCCCTTATTGTGCTTGTAGCGTTTTCTTGGTTTACTTTTGATATTATATCTTCTTCATGTAGTGGTGTTGCTTTGTTATCATTGAATTTATATTAGTAAGTATATTTGGAATGTCCATTGTTTGTACTTCAACATATAAATACGTCTTTACTTCAAATGGATTGATATTTTCTTCAGTTGTGATGTCAATTGGGTATATATTTGTCCTTTTTTCATCCACTTGGATTTTTACATCTAAAAAAATTGATGCTTCTTTTTTGGTAAGTTGTTCTAACTTGTTTTCCAACGACCTCTTATCATTATTAAGATTCTTGATATGCGTAGGCAAGTTTTGATTATAATTCTTTAGGCATGAAAGTTCTCCATTTCTTGATTTGTCGACTTTATTTTTAATGCCTCGGTTCTCACGTTTCTCATCTTTTAACTTGTTGATTTGTTCCAGCAACCCTTGATTAAGGTTTCTTAGGTGATAATTTTCTTCATTTTTTTATGATAATTTTTTGTCGAGATCTTGATTCTCTTGTTCCAACTTCTAATTCATTTTTTGCTAATAATTCCCCATCTTTGTCTAATAATTCATCACCAAATATATTCTCTATATCTTTGTATTTTTCTTGTTGTTTCGTTAATTCTCCTTCTAAGTTTTTAATTCGTGATTGTATCCATGTGTCACTTTGAAATTCAATTAGAGTAAAATATATGTAACAATTTGAGCAAATAAAATTTTGATTTTTGAATGATTATGGTCATGAAACTCCTTTGCACAAAAATGACATTTTGCCAAAAAAGCATAAATATGTGTGGAATCCATAATTCCAAATTTTTTTATTAAATAATTAGATGATATACTAATGCAAAGGTCCCACAAAAATTGATGCACTTTAGCGACTCCTTTCAATAGTTTCCTTCAGAAATTTCCAAAAACACATTTTATTAAATCACTCTCCTTATTTAAAATTGGCCCCTTTTTATAACTTTATAAAAAAGTATCTTTAATACCAAATGGAGTATTCTTTTCTTAAACCTTTTATATGCAGGTGATATATTTTTTTTTTATGGAAGAAATTGTGGGAAACCCTCTGAGTACTTCCCCGCATTTTGTGGATGGTAAATGGGGTAAACTGTCGTCCTACTTATGGACCTAACCCAATGCGAACATTGAGCGAGGCCCAACAATCTCATCAAATATCAAGAATAGTTGGTTGGGGATTTGACCTTGAAGCCTCATTCATAATAACCACAACACTCATCCACCCGAGCTAACCAACTAGGCTTATGTGTAGGTGATATATATATATATATATATATATATCTGGATTTATAATTAAAGGGTCTCCTTGTAAATAAAAACTTATATCTGGATTTATCTTTTATAAAATCCTTTAATTAATCATGCCCTGTAATGTCCCTTTCCAAATAGGAGCTCCAGAAGAGGAGGCTTAATGGTCTAAACCACCCCGTTAGACTATAGCCAGGGCCAAAGAGGGGTAAACAGGGTTACTAGAGGTCACTCCAGTCACAGGTGTTATATTCGGAAAGTGACATTGA
>ML780322.1:259078-276414 GCA_009831015.1 Picea engelmannii | reverse complement strand
TACGGTTCCAGTGTTTCTTAAAATGTGACGACTTAGTTTCTTCAATTGGTGGCCATCAAATCTTCAAGTTATCGTCTAAAAGGCAACAATATACAACGATTGTGGTGTTTTCACTACACCGGTGCACCCTTTTGCACATACATAATCAGACAACAATAACCACAGTAGTGGATATTTTATTACCTTATAATGTTTCCTGTTTCCTGTAGATCAGGGAATACCTGTGATACCACATATCTATCTGTGCAGAGTCAGGGATATGCCGTACCGCATATTGGATACAAGAACATCCCTGATACACACTGGATGGGGCTGATACGTATCTGGATGCGGGTAAGGCAGATCCAGATCCGGATACCGCCAGGGCTTGGTCAAGGTACATGATGGATACGTCTAGCCTTTATCCAGAGCTGCTTCCTGAAAAAACACATAATACATTAAAAAGATAAAACCTTAAAATACCAAATTTACCTATAAAAAAGCGTGGGCCACCTCCTATGAGCACATATTTCTTCATCGAGGAGCGAATTTGAGGGTATTTTCTGCCGCAAAATAAATGTGTGCCTCCCATAGACGCATTAAATTATTGTATGGAATGTTTAGATATTATGTCCTAACGGCTATAATATTAATGGTATTCTGGAATTTATATCTTGTTGGGTTTTTTTTGGACACATTTTTATAAATATCCTTTTTATCCTCGTCATAACACATCCAGGCCATTCTAAAAATTTGTCATATCCTTATCGTGTAGCATAGGGGAATAAATGATCATTATCCAGGTTTCCAACACCAGTGCTTCCTATAACATAGTAGTTGCAGGGTTAGCCATAAAGAATTAAATCATGTGTGCGTACACAACCCAATCGCAACTGACACTGAAATCATACTGTAAAATTCCTTGATTCCACTTACAGATAAAATCCAGGGAGGCATTAGAGTTGGAGCTGGTAAAAGATTCCAGATTGATTTGAATAAAGTAACAGAAAAATAGTTTATATTTACCATGTAATTGGGAAATAGATAAGGCCCAGGTACATTGCCACTTCCAGGTTCTAAATCCAAACTACAATAACCTTAACCTGCAGTATGAATTCCTCAGCACTGTGCTGATTCACCCTCCTATTAGCAAAACAATGAAAAAAAATAACAAGGACGCCGAAACAGTAAGCTTATCTATTTATAACGAAAAGCCCGCTTACACTTTCTTTCTCTTCGGAAGAGAAGGAGAAAAACAAAAGAATCAAATCAAAGAAAAGCTGCCGCATGCCTCATTGGCTAGAATGGTTAAATATACCAAGACTGCTCAAAGTTGAAATGTAAAGCCTATATAATGTCTAACCAAGGAGAGAATAAAATAACATATAATTCTACAATAATGTTAAAATATAAACTCCTCTTCCTCTACTCCCAAGGTGAATGCGCCCGCCTTCACGGACTCTTTTAGTGATAAAGCTGTGGAATCATTAATGCCCAAAAGATACTGCAAGCGAGCAATCTTTTCTTCAGATGGATTGTTCTTAAGGTAGATAGAGAAAAGATCAGAAACTTCTTCTTGTACAGACCATGATAATGGTTCAGCAGGTACAGCCTTGTCGCATGCCAGCAAGTTATTAAGGGAGGAAACCTACAGAAACACACCACATCATAATGCTAGACAGCAGTTGAATCTCAAGAGGACATGAATTATAAGCTGCTGCAATAAAAGGTAAGACGGGAATAGAAATAAAAACATAAAAGAGAGAAAATGCCAACCAAAACTATATTTTTTCCAACAAAATGCAGCATTTTATTTCTTCTTATTTTCAACTTTAAACTAAGTGATTTGGACAGCTCAGATCTGAAAATAAGAGAGAAATCAGAATCATGCTCGCATCTGACAACATGAGATGATATAGAAAATTAGAAATATTAATTGAAACAAAAATAAGGAAAAATGAGAAGTGTTGTCTAGTTTACTTACCACTCCAGATAGATTTCTCTGTCGTAGTAATGCTACAGCTTGTACTAGAGAATTTGATAATCTTTCTTTAGCAAGATCTTGAACAATTTTCTTAGCTTTGCTGACATCAATTCCAAGATCTACTGGAATTCTCTCATTCACTTCTTCTTCATTGAAATCTCCTGTCCCAGAAGAAAATATTTCATCAATGATCTTCTTGAATAGGTTTTCGCGAACCTGTTTTGTGATCATGTTATCCAGATCCACGTTTGCTTCTCTCAATTCCCTAATTTGCCCGATTGTCATTTTCCCTTGGCTGACAGCTGCCTCTATTGCACCCGATATCCTTGTTGATGTTATACTTTTAATTACCTTCTGTGCTGATTCTGAAGGAAGCCCGACTTGTTTCTGAAGCTCGTTCAGTTGTTCTATCCTTGCCTTTGAAAGCTGTCCATCTGCAAGAATCACTTGAGCTTGCTGTCTGAAAGCTTGTTCAGCTAAGCTTCTATGTACATCAACAACTTCTTTAGGAGTCAAGCCCAAGATTCCTCCCAGCTGTCCCAGTCTTAAATACTCCCTGTTATCCTTCCGTGTTACAATTTGTGTCCCAAATGGCAATCCAGTAGTCTCACCTGAAATACAATATAGTAAGTATGTCCGGTATAGATCAGTTCTGTCCCTGAGTGAAAGATCATCTTTTAAGGTGATCTCAGATTGGGCTTCTGCCCCTAACTTGTCCTCAAGCTCCTTGTTAGGTTTTGTTTTCCTCCATGTCTGAAGTGACTCCCACTCATCCTCATCCTCATCCTCCTCTTGCTTAGGCTCTTCCTTTGCTGGCTCAGGAGAGACAATGGGAGACTCCCCCTTTATATCAGCAAGCAATTGTGTAACTACAAGATTATTAAAAATGATCATCTTCTTTAGCTCCCTTGCAGATTCTGTTCGACTCTCAGCTGTCCTCGCCCTCTTCACATAATTCACAAAAACTGACCGAACCTACATGAAAATAAAGTCAGGTGAACAGAAATATATTACAAAACAGGATTGCTCAACTACCTTAGAATCCCTTTCCATGCACACCATAAGACTACAAAAGCTAATTCCCAGGGTAAACCTATCCAACAAAGGATACACCCTATCTGAAAACAGCATTTCTGGAAATCAAGAAAGGAGGAAAAGGCAGTAAATTTGTAAACGTCAAAATAATGTGGGTCACTGACAATAATTATTCTTCTAGATCAGATATATGACAAGGGCTCTATTGAGCTTACAAGTTAAACAAAAATACAAGTTAGCAACAACATACCGCCTTGCTTGCAATGGCCATGGCTGCCTCCTTTGTAAGGCGCAAACCTTGCGCAGCCTTCTGTACTTTAGCTTTCATTTCAGAATCATATCCATCTACGCCAGCAGAAATAGCCTCATCAACAACCTGCACCAAAAGAGAAATATGGCATCCTCATCTGCACAGCATACTTTGGTAGGCAATGCAACAATATACAACTCGTATCTAGTAAACAAAATTTGACTGTCCATATGTCAGAGGCTACATATTAAGAACCCAGCTACTAAAACTATTGAAATTATTAAAAGACAGGCTATAGAATGCCCAAATATTTGAGGGCCCAATGACAAGGCCAGTCTGGAAATGTTTTGTAGTGGTACAAATATCAAATGAGACTAAAGAATAATTCAAGAACGAATTTGCAACAGAAGTTATAGAACAGAAATTCTACAGGCCAAGCAGTGAAGGCTCTAGGTGAGCTAGCCAACTAAAACATATAAGAAAACTATCAAATCACAAAAATAAACAATAATATTGATTCCTAAGATGATTATGATATTTGATTACAATCTTATAGCTCATAATACCCGTCTAACAATAGAAGCCCGTCTTATATCTTATCATAGTAATTTGCAGTTTTCAATGCGGGTGTCTATAGAATTCGTTGCTAGAGTTTGGTAAGGCAACACGACATAAAGTATCTCACTACCATTATCAAGAGAAGACTTGGAAATATCTCTTGTAATTAAAGTGACATGAGAGTGCTCATAAAACCTATTTTTAAAACAAACCTCATTGTACTTAACATGCATATGTCCAACCTGCAAAAGGCATGTTTGGAAGCAAAGCATGTCTAGATGGATTATATCAAGCTTCTTGTGGATAACATATTGGATAACCAACTACTATCTAAGCTCCAGATAATATATTCATCTGGTACATAAAATTCTATATCACACTTCCCAAAGTAATGAAATTGGATATCATGACAAAATACCAATGATTACCACCCATTATTGTTTCCAAGAAAAAGAAGCATATGTGATATAATAAACAAAACCAGTTTAAAACAAAATGACTTGTACAAAACCATGTTGCCAGGTAAAGCATGTCACCTTCTGAAATAAACGGCCACAGATATCTGCATGTGCAGTATCAACTGTTTGCTGTGGAATGCAGAGCAGCACTCTCAAGCGCAGTAATGCAGCTACATCTTCTTTACTTAAATTCCCATCAGCAACACATTGCTGGAGTTTTTGCCTGTATATATCTGACAAGGACAGCCATGCATATGAAGCTTACTAATAAACGGTACAGATTTCATTAAAACCAGGATTGATAAAACAAAAGCATACATACTAAGTATCCATAATTTCACTCTCCAATTATGAAAGCTAAGTAGCCAACATCATAAAACAGATTTCTTTAAAACCAGGATTGATAAAACAAAAGCATACATACTAAGTATCCATAATTCCACTCTCCAATTATGAAAGCTAAGTAGCCAACATCATACTAACAAGGTTCTCTCAACTCTTCCATGTCCACTACAAAATATAGTAATCACAATATAATGCATCGCATCACAATTATGAAGAAAACTAGCTTATCAAGTTATAACTGTTGGTAAAGTTCAAATGTGAGAGTTTATCATGTGCAGTAATAGATTGATAGTGCACTGGGAATGCTATAGGTTTCTGATGGAGTGTCATTTCAATTGTCGATCAATGTTGTAGTAGAGTAAGTCTATTGCCATAGGAAAACAGTGAACAGAATGCACATAAATAATGAACCAAAGAACAAAGCTGGTTCATTCCTTCTTGACAATTTAAAGCCTAAACAATCAAGCAAGCAATAAAATAATGTTACACCCAAGTCACCACACCTGATACATAAGCACGAAGAGGATAATTGTGATAGTTAGCATGCAATATATGCCTGATCAATCAATTATAGGAATGTCATTGAAGTTAGCTTTTATTTATCAATTAGCACCACTAATTCTGATTACAACAATATCTAGTAGCTGAGAACACATCTAATAGTAGGTGAAAATAGCTGATCATATACACCAAGGGGCGAAAATCTGAATGGTAGCTAGCCTGAATAATCATTACTGCCCAGCACCACTAATTCTGATTACAACAATATCTAGTAGCTGAGAACGCATCTAATAGTAGGGGAAAATAGCAGATCATATACACCAAGGGGCGAGAATCCCAATGGTAGCTAGCGTGAATAATCATTACTGCCCTCGAAGCACGCAATCCAAAGAGTAGTCGGCCCAGAGTTTTGTTGTCGCTAGCAAGGATGAAACTTGAGGACTGTCTCCAATGAATTCTCCATTTTCATATTAAACCACAAGATCTCCCATCAACTATAGGAATGTCATACTCAAATGACACATCATCCAATGAGCTCAAGCCAGCTAATATAAACCCCCTAATATCTTGTATCCGCTAGACACAAGATAGCTCATAAGTGAGTCTACCCCAACATATAGCTATAGACAAGTACAAACAATCCAATAATATTCAGAGTCAAAATTTAATAAAGTGGTGTTAGTGTGTTAGCAGTTAGGGAAAGCCTACTAGCCCAACTACCAGACCCATGGTAAAACTGATCTATTTCATTGTATCAAATGACTCCTTTGAATAAAAGGTATTTATTCTGCATCTCCCATCTATCTAAATGCTTATTTTTCTACATGGTATCATATCTATAATAGAGCCTGTCAGCCTGTGAAGACTGAAGTTGATACAAGAAGGTTGGAGATGCAAGTAAAAATCAGAAGACAAAAGGTTATTTTGAAAGCGTGTATGCAGAAAAAAATGTCTCAAAATGTCATGTCCCCGCCCTCTTGACCTCATTCAAGAGGGGCGTCTTAGTCTAAGGGGAGCCGTGGGTGCAAAAAGGGGCATTAGTTCTCCCTTAGAAGATGTGTTGAGCCGACTTACCCACATCTTCCATGAGAGCCGACCTGATCTAAAGAATAATCACCCACAAATAAGGAAAGCCGACCTTCCCTAAGAAGCAAATCATCCACAAAAAAGGGAGAGCCGACTTTACCTAAGGAACTAATCAACCCTAAGGAAAGAATATAAATAGGGGTGGAGGTCCATTCAAAAGGACATGATTTGGATTTGGAGGATTTTGGTCTTTGACTTGGGAGGCGGCTGCCTCAGGTCTCTTTAAGGGTTGTTTAACCCTTGTCTCTGGTTGGGTTTCGGTGGGCTAGTCTCACCCTAGCTCGACATCTGACCACACAATAATTCATTTGAAGATTGCTCTTTCCTGTCTTGGAGGCGGTTGCCTCAGTTTTCAAGAGGGTTGGTAAACCCTTGCTTCTATTGAGTTTTGGTGGAGCCTGTGCCACCCTAGCTCAATTCGGGATCTTCCTATGCTCCAGAAATCTATACGCTGGGAATTAAAACTTGTGGAGGGAGCACTGAGTTTGTATGCGGCCTGGTGGAGGACCAATCTCATCATCAAGGATGGTCCGAGCTGCTGTTTGGGACTGTGGAAGGCTGGCGAGGGAGTAGCAGTGGTGGCTGAGGGTATTTCAGATTACTGCAAGCTGTATCAGGTCGGGACCAGCCCTTGAAGGAAGGCCGATCCCTGCACCCTGTATCCTGGAGAAGGATCGAGATCCTTATTCCTACCATTGGCAGACAGTTCGGACAGAGGAACAACTGAACACCACCAGCAATGAGGATCCAGGTTTTAGATTAGTGATGTTTTCTGTTATAACAGCTATTACTGTATTTCTGTGTTTCTGGACGTGGGACAGCAGCCTTTAAAAGGGTTTTACTGCTGGATATTAATTCAAACCTGGTATTGGACAGAAATTAGTTAGAAATATTTTCGAAAAAGTAATTTTTGAAAAGAAATTTTATTTTCTAATTCATTTTAATTAAAAACGTGGAAGTCTTATTTTTAGCAGTTGAGTATAAAAAGTGTATTTCATACATGCATGACTTAGACTAGGAGTAATCTCAAAAATAGATTGGGGTTTTGGTCTCAGCTAAAATTATAAAGACAAGTCAAGATAGAGAGTTAATACACACAAGAACACTTGAGCAGTTGAGCAGATTGAGTGACACAGAGAGGGAGAGAGAGCAGGTAGCCAGGAAAGAAGCGTTTCCAGGAAGCACAGTCCCGTACAGGGATCTGCACAGTTCCATACAGTCGTGCGGCTAGTACAGTATGTATCTGTATGGTCATACAGATAGGTCCGTACATCTGTACAGATGGGATGTACAGCGGTTTTTTGCTGTTTTTGGTTTTTTCCAGCAGTTGTATCTTTCAGTCGGATGGTAAAAGCTCAAGTTGTGGCACAAGAGGATGGGGCACCTGCATCACAAGGTGTTTCCTATTCTAAGGGAGATAGTCATAGGTCTTCTAGAGTTCAGAATTGATCACCATGGTGTATGTAGAGAGTGCACGCTTGAAAAGCATGCCAAGGCTGATTTCCCAAGCAGCAAGCATAGGTCTAAGGTGTTTCTAGACCTAGTGACAGAGGATGAGGAACAGGAAGCTCCGAAGGTTGAGCTAGGATCACTAGTGATTTCCAGAGCAGTACCATAGTCTTCAGGTAGAGAAGGGGAGACAGTAGCCCCTTGCACTTCTATCAGGAGACCTTGATGGTTTAATTTGACATTGAGGGATGCTCAAAAGCATGTTGAGACTCCTAGAAGCACATTCAAAGAGAGCAAACCTCCGAAGAAGTTTCTAGATTATATGGCATTGAAGAGCAGCATTCTAGATTCCGAGTCTTCCACTTTTCAAGAGGCAGCAGACCAGCAGGTATGGTTGGATGCCATGGTGCAGGAGTACACCTCCATCATGAAGAATGATGTTTGGGACATAGTGCCAAGACTGGAGGGGAAGTCACTTGAGTTCCAAATGGCTCTACAAAATCAAGCATGTTGCAGATGGCAGCATTGAGAAGTTCAAAGAGACATTTGTGGCGAGAGGGTTCTCCCAGAGAGAAGGAGTGGACTACGAGGAGACTTTTTCTCTAGTCACTAGGTACACAAAACAACCTCGAGGCTCTAAAGTAAGTGGGAAGGAGTCCCATGTTTGTTTTGCAATGAATACCTCGAGTCAGTTCATAGTGGAGCCAAGGCAGGAGCATTGGGTAGCAGGAAAACATGTGCTTGAGTATTTGAGGAGCATAGTGGACTATGGTCTGAGATATCTTGGAGATGGTGAAGTGAAGTTGCAAGCATATATAGACTCAGATTGGGCAAACAGTGCAATAGACAGGAAGAGCACCTTAGGATGTTTGGGATCAACGACGATATCATGGTTCAACAAGAAGCAAACTTTCGTGGCACTTAGCAAAGCAAAGAACAGAGATCACTTCATACGGACATGATTCAGATGGGAGCAGTGAAGCTCCAGTATATTCCGACGGATCAACAGGTAGTTGATATTCTGACCAAACCCTTGGCAAAAGGCAAGTTTGAGGCATTCAAAGACAAACTTGGATTGGTGCAGAATCCATTCCTCACTAAGAGGGAGTGTTGAGAATTATAGCTCGGACAGAAATTAGATCGAAAAGTAATTCTATTTTTGAAAAAGTACTTCTATTTTGTAATACAAACTTGGATTGGTGCAGAATTCATTCCTCACTAAGAGGGAGTGTTGAGAATTATAGCTCAGACATAAATTAGTTCGAAAAGTAATTCTATTTTTGAAGAAGTACTATTTTGTAATTCACTTTAGTTAAAAAAGTGGAAGTCTTATTTTTACCAGCTGAGTTTTAAAAGTGCATTCCATGAATGCATGACTTAGACTAGGAGTAATATCAAAAATAGATTGGGATTTTGGTCTCAACTAAAACTATAAAGACAGGTCAAGATAGAGAGTTAATACACAAAAGAACACTTGAGCAGTTCAGCAGATTGAGTGACAGAGAAAGGGAGAGAGAGCAGGCAGCCAGGAAAGAGGCATTTCCAGGCAGCACATAGTCTCGTACAGGGATCCACATAGTTATGTATGACTGTACGGAGTTCCATGCAATCATATGGTCGTACGGATAGGTCCATACCACGGTATAGACATATAGCAGTTTTCTGTTGTTTCTGGTTTTTTCCAGCAGCTGTACCCTTCAGTTAGGCTGTAAAAGCTCAAGTTTGAGGTGTTTTTTGGTATCCGTGCAGCACTGTTTTTTGGGCATATTGTGGAGGTTTCCTTGTAAGTTTTTTGAAGGAATGAAAAGCAAATTTGAAAGAGTAATTACAAGTGTATGTGTGAAATTAATTTCTATGCTTTCGCTATTTGATTTCCAGCTATTGTTTGATTAAAGCTATGGTCCGAAATTTATTTCTGCAATAAGTAAATTCAGCAATCTGCTTGTTTGATTGAGATCATAAGGACTTTAGTCACCTAGTGATCCAGATGGATGTCGGTGGGCTTTCCACCTATTCCAACTGGTTTATTTTGGCAGTTTTCTAGTCTGACAGTTTTTTCCTAGTTTTCGGGTCCCTGACTTTCGGGGTCGTTTTGAGGCCCTAAACAACGTTTTTAGAGCTCGCCACAGTCAGATTGTAAACAAAGTCAGAGTCTGACGGTAACATGTGTAGTCTTCGGATAGACCTTTCCAATGGGCTATCGTGCACCTAAAACGGAGATCGTATGCAAAAGTTACGACCTCGGGAAGTTGATGTACTAACTTACCCAAACGAGGCCCACATGAACTTTGGCGCTTCATCTCCTACAATTAGGTTTTTGGATGTCTAGGGTTTTTGACATTCTTGTTTATTGTAAAAAGGCCTTCAGAGCCTCATTGTAATCATCTTCTTGCGAATGGGCGCAACCGTCACATCTCTTCTCAGAGATAAGCCGCCACCATTCTAGCAAGCTTGTTTTCCGCTGCATTTTACAGTTTCAGCTTATTTCCTTATTGAATAGAAACTAGTTTTACTGTATATCTCTTATTTTGTGTTAAGCATCTTTTGATAATAATCTGTATTCATTTCATTCTGCTCATAAAATATGGATCAGTGGTATTAGAGTGGTTTGCTCCTTGTTCTTAATGCATGTCCCCAACGAGGTCAGGGTACAAAGAATTGGGTCTCGAGCTTGTTTCTCTTGAGGACAAAAGCTCTCGCACGCCCAAACAACCTCTCATGGCGGGAGAAAAGAAAGACGATGAGACATGAGATCCCTTCAAAATGTTGCTCGAGGAAGCCCTCACGCAACAGAATTTTGCGCAAATCCTTCGGCGGCTACCAATAGGCAACACATCTTCCTTAAACGGATGCGCCGCCCCCTTCAAGGTACAAATCAACTTCGATATTCCTATATTTTAAGGTCAGATAGACGCAGATGTTGTAAACAAATGGTTGAATCTGCTAGATGGGTATTTCTCTGTCCATAACTTCTCGAATAGAGAAAAGATCACTTTTGCGCTCCTAAAAGTCGTTTCCCATGTCAAGGATTGGTGGGAAACTTTTTGTGAGCAAAAGGAAACAGAGGAACTCTCATTATTTACAGTCGCGGTCACCTGAGAGTTCTTCAGGGATGCTATTAAAGAACAATACTACCTTGTTGGAAGTTATGACGACCTGTACACAAAATGGACCACACTGCAGGAGGAAAGAGACCAAGCAGTGCCCGAGTTCACAAATATCTTCCATACCTTGTGCACCAAGCTGAGTATCAAGGATTCTGAGCGACATCCGGTGCTCAAGTATTGCGGTGGTCTGCATAGATACATATAAGCCGAAATGGAGTTTAGGCGCGGCCTACCGATATGCCGTCAAAATCGAGCAGAAGCTCCAACAAAAGACGCGGCAATTTGGGCCTGGGAGCCCCTCACAGCAAAAGCCAAGAAAGGGCGGCTCCAACCCGCAGAACAAAGACGAACAGCCTTAGGACAACCAGTCCAGGCCGCAAGCAAAGAAGGACACCAGAAAGACAAAGAAAGATATCGGAAAAGTCATGTTGTATACAAGTCTAGGCCTCGCAATGTTATTATTAATTTGAACAAGAAATTGTACAGGATACCCGAGGCAGTCCCACCTAGTGGTATTTCCTTGATCTCTGCCAAGCAATGCGGGAAGGTCATCTCTCAAACGGGGAAGTTTGTCTTCTTCATGATTCCCTCTCAGAATGAACGAAGATCACAGCCACACCTAGGGTCTCTGCGGTCGACCTCTCCACACAGCAGAAGCAAGTGGATAAGGTCGTGGAAGAATACTCGGATATCTTCTCCTCACCTACCGGGGTACCTCTGCACTGTCAGGTCAAGCACCCCATCGATCTGACTCCTAGCACACCGCTACCCAATGGACCAGTCTACCGCCGCTCTCTGTTAGAGAATGAGGAGATCAAGCGGCAGATCCAAGAACTGCTCCATAAGGGGCACATCCGTCCCAGCTCATCGCCTTGCGGAAGCCCAATCGTGTTGGTACAGAAGAAAGATGGAACATGGCAACTCTGCATTGATTACTGGGCCCTGAATAAAATCACAGTCAAAAACTAATACCCGATTCCCCGAATCAACGACCTCCTTGATCAGCTCACAGGGGCCAAATACTTCAGTAAGATTGATTTGAAGTCTGGCTACCACCGGATACCGATAGAACAGACAAATGTATGGAAGACCGCCTTCAAGTCAAAGGAAGGTCTTTTTGAATGGTTGGTCATGCCCTTTGGTTTGACAAATGCTTCAGGCACTTTCATAAGGATGATGGACGATATCCTGTGACCATTCACCAATACTTTTGTAGTGGTGTATTTGGATGACATCCTCGTTTATAGCAAGACTTGGGCAGAACACTTGCAGCATATTTAGTAAGTTCTGCAAACCCTGCAGCAGCACAAGCTATACGCCAACTTGTAAAAATGCTCCTTCGGCATGGACAAGGTCCATTACCTAGGCTACATCATTGATCAGCATGGTGTACATGTGGATCCAGCCAAGATCCAAGTCATTTGTGACTGGCCAGCCTTAATCACACTCACTGAGCTTCGGAGCTTCTTGGGCCTTGTCAATTTCTACCGCAGGTTCATGTTGGGATTCTCCCATATTGCATGGGCGCTCAGCCAAGTAACTAGGGGTGGTGGTAAGGCGAAATTTGTGGGGTCGGTCCCAACAACAAGCACTCGATGATTTGAAGCAGCGCTTGTGCTCAGCCCCAGTACTTTCACTACTGGACCTGTAGCAGCCCTTTGAGATCGAGACAAATTCTTTAGACTATTCTGTGGGCGTCGTTCTCACTCAGCACGGCCACCCCATGGCCTATCATAGTGAGACACTATCAGATGTTGTCCGTAAGTACCCTACTTACGACAAAGAAACATACTCCATTGTGCAAGCCTGCCGCCAGTGGAGACATTACATTCTTGGGAAGGAGACAGTCATCCACACTGATCATAAGCCACTGCAGTTCATGCAGAGACAAGGCAAATTGCAGAACGACCGCCATCAAAGGTGGTCCACATACTTGCAACAATTCCACCTCAACATCAAGTATAAAACCGGAAGCACCAACCGCGTCATTGATTGCCTCAGCAGACTACCAATCGCGGAACTCACCACGGTGCTAGACTCTTCCGGCCATGCGACCTCTGAATGGCCCCAACTCTATGAGACAGACTCGGACTTCGCCACCACCTACCAAATGTTGGGCGCAAACATAGTTGTCTCTAATTTCCATCTTCAGGACAGGTTGTTGTGTCGTCTGGGCCATATCTGTGTTCCGTCAAGCGAGTGAGCGAAGCTAATCTGGGAAGCCCACTATAGTTGGGTGGCATGACACTTCAGCGTCGAAAAGACAGTGGCAATGATCCAGACACATTTCTACCAACCAAAACTTCGACAGGAGGTCAGCAAGTATATCAGGTCCTGCACTGCCTGTGTTATTGCCAAACCGACCACTATGAAACAGGGCCTGTACACCCCTCTGCCTACTCCTGACATGCCATGGGAATCCATCTCAATGGACTACATGTCGGGCCTCCCGTCCACCAAGCAGGGAAATGACTGTGTTTTTGTGGTTATTGATCACTTTTCTAAGATGTCGATTCTAGTCGCCTGCAAGAAGAGCATCACAGCAGAGGCCACTGCCAAACTCTTCTTTGAACGAGTCTGGGTACATTTTGGAATCCCACTAACAATTGTCTCAAATTGAGATAGTCGATTTCTCAGCGCATTCTGGTCGAGCCTCTGGTCACTGCTGGACACCAAGCTCACCAAATCCACGGCCTTCCACCCCCAGACAGATGGCCAAACCGAGGTCGTAAATCGAATGATCGTGTATATCCTGCGGATGTATAATTCCAAGCACCCTTGCACATAGGATGAGAGCCTTCCTTATGTTCATCACAACTACAACCGAGCCTTGCATAGCTCAACTGACCACATCCCCTTTCAGGTGGGGTTGGGATTCCAACCATTGGGTCCCATAGATGTTGCATTACCCCTTGCGGTCACCTCGACCGACTCATCTCTTGCTCCAACTAAAGCGGACAAAGCCATCCAGTTCATTGAGCGGATCCGTCACATCCACCAACAGGTTCAAGATATCTTATAGAAGTCCAATGACGAGTACAAGCAACGCCATGATCAACATCGGGTGCCACATAAGTTTCAGGTGGGCGACAAAGTTTGGTTGCACTTGCCGAAAGAACACCTTACAGGACCCCATCGGAAGATTCACCCACTGTGTTATGGGTTGTACACCATCACCAAGGTTGTGGGTGATAATGTTTTTGAGCTCAACATTCCTCCTTTCCTGGGCTTGCACCCAGTGTTCAACGTGGATCTCCTTTGACCTTATTTCCCACCATTATTGGACACACCTCAGAGATAACAGAACAGCTGACACCAACAGAGCTTAACCCCGATTGCATACAACAGGCATCAAGTGATCAGATTGTGGAAAAACAGGTCAAGGGCACTCGCTAGCAATGGATCCAACTTTAACAAGTTGTCAAAGCGGGGCAGCTCCTGCACCAAGGCAAGTGGCTCACCCGGTACCAAATTCAACAGAAATTTCCTCATCTGATGGGGGCACTCAACGCAATGGAGACCATTGCTTCCTAAGGGGGGAGGATTGATCCAGATGGATGTCGGTGGCCTCCCACCTATTCCAACTGGCTCATTTTGGAAGTTTTCCAGTTTGGCAGGTTTTTCCTAGTTTTCGGGTCCCCGAAATCTGGGGCCGTTTTGCGGCCCTAAACAGTGTTTTTAGGGCTCACCACAGTCAAACTGTAGACTAAGTTAGAGTCTGACAGCAACATGTGTAGTCCTTGAATAGACCTTTCCAACGGGCTATCGTGCGCCTCAAACGAAGATTGTACGCAAAAGTTACGACCCCGGGAAGTTGATGTACTAACTTACCCAAACGGGGCCCACATGACTTTTGGCGCTTCATCTCCTAGGGTTAAATTTTTGGATGTCTAGGGTTTTTGACATTCATGTTTATTGTAAAAGGACCTTTAGAGCCTCATTGTAATCATTTTCTTGCGAATGGGCACAGTCGTCACATCTCTTCTCATAAGAGCAACCCACCTTGGGGAATACATCACAGATCCAGTCATGAAGGACAAACAAAAGACAACATTTTTTTGCAGACGACAGGACACAAACACCCTATTTAATATGACCAGAAATTGTGAAAAAAACTAAAAGCACAGATACTCACATTGCTAGAATTGTAGCAGTAGAAACTGAAAATGTTTGTTTGTAAAATCATAAAATGTCATCCTGCATTTTGTTTCGTTGCCTAGACAAACATAGATTTCATTAACTTTACAATTGTTGTTGAGATTGAGTGAAGTGTGTGAGAAGAAAACTTGTCAAGGATATCGGTGCCACAGAGTTTGTGGCATAAACATGAAGCACTAATCATTTATCCCACTGGAAATCATGTGGGATAAATGATTAGTGCCACAAACTCTAGGAAATCATGGATTTATTTTCTAAAGGCAGAGAATGAAACTTTCAGTAAATTTCTAGAATTCAAAGCATTGATTGAAAACCAAACTGGAAAACACATATGTGCTTTGAGAACTGACAATGGTGGGGAATTTGAGTCTCGTCATTTTGATAACTTATGTAAAGAAGCAGGAATAAAGAGACATCTAATTGTTCCCTACAACCCTGAGCAGAATGAGATTGTTGAGAGAAAGAACAAAACAATCTGTGAGGCAGCAAAAGCTATGATATGTGATCAGGACCTTCCCACATCACTATGGGCAGAAGCCACGAGCACTACCGCTTATATTCAGAATAGAAGTCCTCATGCTATTCTGGGGGAAAAGACTCCAGAAGAAGCATTCACTGGTGAAAAGCCAGAAGTGCAACACTTGAGGATTTTCGAATGTCCAGTTTACATACATGTGTCGAAAGAGAAGAGAACTAAGATGGAGTCTTCTGGGAAGATAGGATCTTTTGTTAGGTACATTGAAACATCCAAGGCCTACAGGATCTTTGTTCCAGGCCAAAGACATATCGAGGTAAGTAGGGATTTAACATTTCATGAAGAAGCTGCATTTAAGCAATCTAAAGAGTTTCAGCTAGATACAGAGATGAAGAAACTTGAAGAGCCATTGGATCAATTTGATATTGAGGATTCAATAGAACAGGTAGAAAGACCTTTGGAGGTACCTCTTGCTAAGAGGAAGCCTTCTTGGTGTAGAGAAATTCTGCAAGAGGCGGAAAAACATGTTGCTCCTTCAGCTAAATTCAGAGAGAGTAATAGACCTCAAAGATATTCATGTTATGTGTCTCTTATGGCTCAGATTAGTGATGCAGAGCCCACCATCTATGAGGATGTTGCTAAGCAGCAAGTATGGAAAGATGCCATGGTGGAAGAATATCAATCCATCATGAAGAATGATGCGTGGGAAGTGGTTCCAAGACCGAAAGGAAAATTTGTGGTTACCTCTAAGTGGATCTACAAGATCAAGCATGCAATTGATGGGAGTATTAAGAAATACAAAGCCAAATTTGTGGCTCGTGGTTTTTCTCAAAAGGAAGGGATAGATTATGATGAAACATTTGCACCAGTTGCAAGGTATACTTCCATCAGAACCATTATCTCTCTTGCTTCAGTTCTGGGTTGGAAACTTCACCAGATGGATGTAAAAACAACATTCCTTAATGGCCAAGTTGAGGAAGAAAAGTACTTAGAACAGCCAGAGGGCTTTGTGGTTCATAGCAAAGAATCACATGTGTGCAAATTAAGGAAAGCACTATATGGGCTGAAACAAGCACCAAGGGCTTGGTATGCAAGAATTGACAGTTATCTTCAGAGCCATGGTTTCTCCAAGAGTGCAATTGATCCCAACCTGTATTTCAAGGTAATAGAAAATCATCCCCTGATTTTGGTTCTATATGTTGATGATTTGTTCCTTACAGAAGAAGAACCACTGATAGCCTAGTGTAAAAGGGAGCTCACTTCTGAATTTGAAATGAAAGATATTGGACTCATGGATTACTTCCTTGGTTTGGAAGTGTGGCAAAGAACAGATGAAATTTTCCTTTCTCAAGGAAAATATACAGTTGATATACTACCTAAGTCACCTAACATGGGGACACGGGGCACGGAGGACACGGAAATACGAGTATCCGACACGGGCACGACGACCCCCAGAAATTGGGCACGGAGGACACGTTATATATTAAAATTTATTTTAATATATATATAATTTATATATCAAAATTTAAATTATGAATTACACATGCAAAAATGAAATAATTAAACTGTAAACAGTTACATGATGATGATACAAATTCAATCATACAACTAGTACTAACTTAGTAACTACTAAGTTACTAACATAAATGATGACATTGCCAACTCAACATTGTTGTTCAAACCCATATCATCAGGAAACACATCCCACATCTTTGTCTTTCCCTTCAACCACTCTTCTCTCTGTCCAATGCCTACAAATAAGACAGAGGTTGGTGTGCAGATACACCACTAAGTCACTTGACACGATCACAAAGAGAAGAGTTCAACAGAAGAGTTTATACTTGAGTGAAGGGTACATTTTTATTGGGGTTATGACAGAAGAGTTCAACAATCAATTCCACCAACATCGAGGTACATAAAGGGTATGGTGCCCTTGATTAAATGCCAATTT